>JAVDOI010000004.1:9198632-9577351 GCA_032191485.1 Leptoclinus maculatus | reverse complement strand
ACAAAGTCAGCACAAGACAGACATTTTACTCAGCAAAGCAGAAGCTAAATCAATAATCAAAAGAAACATTATTAAGGAATGGCAGCACAGTTGGGATTTAGGAGACACAGGAAGACATCTTTATTCTGTTCAGATAGAAGTTGGCAAAGGGAGGCCATCCAGAAGAAGCACCACAGAAGAAAACATATTAACCAGACTGAGGATTGGACGAAAAAATGGCCCAAAAAAAGCCTGTTGAAGCATATTGCAGCATTTCTGATTAATGTCTGTTACGTATATAAGGCAACAAAATCCATGCAATAAAGAAATTACCTTATTGCTGTTGTAATGGAACTTGGTTCATGCTAAATAAATAACAGATGCTTCCTGAGATGTAGGAATCGACCCTGAGATGTCTATGAAGTATTTTGGTTGCATTAGTGCATTCTGGATGTTAGATTAACTGTTGTGCTGAGCCGCATGCCAGTAAATGAAACTGTGTAAAGAGTTTTGAAAATGTATAGTATCAGTATAGAGAAATGTCTGTTGGCAATTAAAAAAAAACTGTAATCACAAACAGATATGTTTTGCAATATGACATATTCAATGTCTAATAATACTGTCAAACCTATGAGCAGCAAAGTAAAAAGAATGACCTTTTCATCCTTTTAAGATTTTGTTTTGTTTTAGTTTTTTTCCTAACTTTTCAAAAGGGAGGTGGTGGCACTAGAAGCTTTCTGCTACTAGATTTTATGTTTATGTCCTTCTTTATTATTCTACAATGTCATTAACTGAGGACCATTCATGCAATAACTGCCATCGTACCAGTTGTGGTAGTTGCAGCCGGAGTTGTGGTGGTTCGAACCCCAGTTGTGGTAGTTGTAGTGAGAGTTGTGGTTGGAACTATGCCTGAAATGATATGAAAATTTCATGAGACAATTATCCTGGCCAACATAATTGCTTAATAATTAATTAACAATGTCCGGATAATCATTAAAATTATTAAAACTCTCAAAATACATCAACATATTTAATTACATGTGTGTCCCATGCAATTAAATATGTGTTACTCAGTGGCGGGCCGTGCATTTTATACCCAGGCCTTCACTGCTGTCATGCAGCTGAAATACCACCTCATAACCACATGATGGCACCACAGCTATTATTCGTTTCTAAGGCTGTAACTATTGTACGTACTCGTATTAAACCGTTCTGTACGAGGCTTACAATACGTTTGAATAATGCTAGAGCATTTGGAAAATGCAGAAGCTTAAATTCAGGAAAATATAATGTTTTCTGTGCTCATGTAGGACAGTGGTTCTCAGCTGGTCTGGCTGTGGGACCCACCATCATCCCTTAACGACAAGCCGCGGCTGATCTGTCTCTTTAGGAGACCGTCTTATGATTTTACTTTCACAACCCAAATGTTAAACGTACTGCTCTGCAATCTCTTTCCTCGTCTCAGCCCCCTGTGTCACGGTGTGTGGTACTCTGCTGTTAAGTTTAGTTTCACGATAGTCACGTGCTCGTCCACTGACCAATCACAGCACACCCTGCACTTCTTGGCAGAGCTGCACATGGACTGTAATGTAATGACGACGTAGGTGTAGGCCGGCAAGTATGGGGGTAGCGGCTGCTGACACTCAAAGAATACGCCCAACATGTCAAACTAAAGATCTGATTGGTTGAACACTTTGACAATCAACAATATCGTCCCCATTCACTTAAACTGCACATGGAAGCAAGCACTTTTGAGGCTGCAGGCCTGGGGCCTCTCTTCTACCGAGAGACACAGAGGTGAAATCTGATTGGATAAAAGCTCTACTTAAAACAATCTGCACTGGAAGCAGAGCAACTGAGGAAGACGGTAGCTGTACAATGAGAAAATTAGATAATGGGAAAAATATTTTTATAAATTATAGCCTAATACATTACAAAAAAAAAAATCTTTTTTTTGTGATTCTGTTTAGGCCAGCAGAGAAGGCTTTGCAGGCCCTGACGGCCCGCCACTGGTGTTACTAAATGTATAGGTAAAGTGAATGCTGTATTTTAGCTGTGAATGGCTTTAGACTGCTTCTTCTGCTACTGTATTGTGAAATGTGAATTTACCCTCTTGGGTTGTTGTTGAGGCAACAATTGTTGATGTTGGGGTGGCGGTTGTTGTTGTTATGGCAGTTGTTGTTGGGGCTGCAGTTGTCATTGGAGAAATGGTTGTTGTCGTCGGCGCAGCAGTTGTTGTTACTGGTATTGCGGTTGTTGTTGGAGCTGCAGTTGTTGATGTTGGGGGAGCAGCATTACACAAACTGGTTCCACAACAGGATGGGCCACTGCTTATGATTCCAACGCTTTGCATGAAAGGAAAGCTACCCAGGCTTGCAGCAGCTGCACACAGATTTGTAGATGCACAGCCAAAAGCTGGAGAAGTGCTGGACCCACTTGTCACTGTAGAGGAAAAATCATTCTTTAACTACACAGCCTTCATTGTTGTAATTTTGCTAATTGATAAAAATAAATCATACCACAATGTAGAATATACTTAAAATATCAGAAATTAAAGTATTATTACTTTGTACGTGTTTATTACTATACTTTGAATACTATTGAACTATGACATGTAACATTTTGGGGATATTAGAACATCAAAACTTAAGTGTATTGACTTTTCTTGAAGTAACTAGTCACTAGCTGTCATATGAATGTAGTGCAGTAAAAAGTACAATAATTACCATTGATATTTAGTGGACTATAAGTATTAAGTAGCATATCATAGAAATACTACAAATACTATAGAACAGCAGTTCAGGACATGTACTTCTTTACTTTCCTCCACTGGTTGATTTTCCAGATCTCACATGTAGTTGGTTTGAGATACTTTAAAGTTGTAAAATACTTTTTGGAAACCACGTATGATTAAGACTCACCACTCGCTTGAAAGCAGAGGTTCTCCTCCCCTCTACATTGTACTTGAGAAGTACATTGAGAGGTCACGGGGTTACAAGTGAAACATTGTAGGGTGTTATCTGTCTGAGCACCAGGGACTGAAAGAGAAAAGAACATAATTTGTTTGACGAAGAGAGAACATTTAAGCTTCACAAAATGTAAGCATGTCAAAGTCTATTTTGTATTTTTTCATCTTAAATGAGGTAGTTATACATCTGTACTTACACGGTAGAGTTTCTGTGTTGCAATTATCTGTGTTGCAGCACTTAGCAGATGCAACTGCACTCGAAACACCCAAGTTGTCTGAAAATGTCTGAGAGCCTGTGGCTGGACACAGGGAGGATGATGCACACGCCTTGAATATTTGCTGTGCTGGAGTTCCAGATGAAGTGGCTACAAAATAAAAAGTTGAGTTTGTCAATATTTACGGAAAGAACGCATAACTCTGCAGTACATTTATTTCACTCAAAAGTAGAACATGGTATAAAGAAATGCCTACCTTGAATGGAAGCTGTTACACACATCGTCTCTGAGGAACAGTTGGCTAGCGTTGTGTTTGAACACTGCTCATCTGTGCAAGTCTGACACTGAAGTGCCCGAGCTGAAATTGGGAGAAAAAATTGTCAATGAATAATGATCACATCTCAAATGTAAAATCAAATATCTGAAGTGTATTGATGGTTTGTAAAGACTGAAACGTCCTCTTCTTTTACTTCTTCCCCTTCTTCTGAAACAGGATTGTAAATAATATGAGGTTGTAATTTCTAAAAATGGTTTAAGTGTCTAATATACACTACTTGACTCTTTACTCCAGCACAGATATCTGTTTACTTGCACAGCCAAGTCTTGTCATGTATATTGCCGAGGAATTCTAATGTATCAAATGTATATTGATTTTGTATCAAATTTTGTCATTCACTCATTTTTATTTTTAATTTTGCTGTATTCATTGTTCTAAATCAGACCTGGGCATCGTATGGCCACGGGGCCATATCCGGCCCTTTGACTGCCGACCAGCCCGCGGGACGGCAATGGTAGATTAGGAATAAATGAGTGAACAACATGCACGGAATACAGCTGCATTGCTTTTATTTTGAAGACGACTGTTGCTGTTTTTTTTTTCTCAATTTACATAGTTATTGAATGTGTGCGAGCAGCACCGTCACTGATACAGTTGAGACGTTGGCCATTTTAACAGCACTGCAGTGGGTAGAGGAGGTTCGGATCGAAAAGGTCGTTGTCTGTTCAGATTCCAGTTCAGTATTATCCTCATTACAATCATTCACATCTCATAGCAGGCAGGATTTAATTAATGGAATATACGAAACACTGTTCCGACTTAAGAATATGGGTATTTTTGTATAATTTATGTGGGTACCAGCACACAGAGGGGTAAAAGGAAACGAACGAGCAGATAAATTAGCAAAACAAGCTTTACAAAGTCAGCACAAGACAGACATTTTACTCAGCAAAGCAGAAGCTAAATCAATAATCAAAAGAAACATTATTAAGGAATGGCAGCACAGTTGGGATTTAGGAGACACAGGAAGACATCTTTATTCTGTTCAGATAGAAGTTGGCAAAGGGAGGCCATCCAGAAGAAGCACCACAGAAGAAAACATATTAACCAGACTGAGGATTGGACGAAAAAATGGCCCAAAAAAAGCCTGTTGAAGCATATTGCAGCATTTCTGATTAATGTCTGTTACGTATATAAGGCAACAAAATCCATGCAATAAAGAAATTACCTTATTGCTGTTGTAATGGAACTTGGTTCATGCTAAATAAATAACAGATGCTTCCTGAGATGTAGGAATCGACCCTGAGATGTCTATGAAGTATTTTGGTTGCATTAGTGCATTCTGGATGTTAGATTAACTGTTGTGCTGAGCCGCATGCCAGTAAATGAAACTGTGTAAAGAGTTTTGAAAATGTATAGTATCAGTATAGAGAAATGTCTGTTGGCAATTAAAAAAAAACTGTAATCACAAACAGATATGTTTTGCAATATGACATATTCAATGTCTAATAATACTGTCAAACCTATGAGCAGCAAAGTAAAAAGAATGACCTTTTCATCCTTTTAAGATTTTGTTTTGTTTTAGTTTTTTTCCTAACTTTTCAAAAGGGAGGTGGTGGCACTAGAAGCTTTCTGCTACTAGATTTTATGTTTATGTCCTTCTTTATTATTCTACAATGTCATTAACTGAGGACCATTCATGCAATAACTGCCATCGTACCAGTTGTGGTAGTTGCAGCCGGAGTTGTGGTGGTTCGAACCCCAGTTGTGGTAGTTGTAGTGAGAGTTGTGGTTGGAACTATGCCTGAAATGATATGAAAATTTCATGAGACAATTATCCTGGCCAACATAATTGCTTAATAATTAATTAACAATGTCCGGATAATCATTAAAATTATTAAAACTCTCAAAATACATCAACATATTTAATTACATGTGTGTCCCATGCAATTAAATATGTGTTACTCAGTGGCGGGCCGTGCATTTTATACCCAGGCCTTCACTGCTGTCATGCAGCTGAAATACCACCTCATAACCACATGATGGCACCACAGCTATTATTCGTTTCTAAGGCTGTAACTATTGTACGTACTCGTATTAAACCGTTCTGTACGAGGCTTACAATACGTTTGAATAATGCTAGAGCATTTGGAAAATGCAGAAGCTTAAATTCAGGAAAATATAATGTTTTCTGTGCTCATGTAGGACAGTGGTTCTCAGCTGGTCTGGCTGTGGGACCCACCATCATCCCTTAACGACAAGCCGCGGCTGATCTGTCTCTTTAGGAGACCGTCTTATGATTTTACTTTCACAACCCAAATGTTAAACGTACTGCTCTGCAATCTCTTTCCTCGTCTCAGCCCCCTGTGTCACGGTGTGTGGTACTCTGCTGTTAAGTTTAGTTTCACGATAGTCACGTGCTCGTCCACTGACCAATCACAGCACACCCTGCACTTCTTGGCAGAGCTGCACATGGACTGTAATGTAATGACGACGTAGGTGTAGGCCGGCAAGTATGGGGGTAGCGGCTGCTGACACTCAAAGAATACGCCCAACATGTCAAACTAAAGATCTGATTGGTTGAACACTTTGACAATCAACAATATCGTCCCCATTCACTTAAACTGCACATGGAAGCAAGCACTTTTGAGGCTGCAGGCCTGGGGCCTCTCTTCTACCGAGAGACACAGAGGTGAAATCTGATTGGATAAAAGCTCTACTTAAAACAATCTGCACTGGAAGCAGAGCAACTGAGGAAGACGGTAGCTGTACAATGAGAAAATTAGATAATGGGAAAAATATTTTTATAAATTATAGCCTAATACATTACAAAAAAAAAAATCTTTTTTTTGTGATTCTGTTTAGGCCAGCAGAGAAGGCTTTGCAGGCCCTAACGGCCCGCCACTGGTGTTACTAAATGTATAGGTAAAGTGAATGCTGTATTTTAGCTGTGAATGGCTTTAGACTGCTTCTTCTGCTACTGTATTGTGAAATGTGAATTTACCCTCTTGGGTTGTTGTTGAGGCAACAATTGTTGATGTTGGGGTGGCGGTTGTTGTTGTTATGGCAGTTGTTGTTGGGGCTGCAGTTGTCATTGGAGAAATGGTTGTTGTCGTCGGCGCAGCAGTTGTTGTTACTGGTATTGCGGTTGTTGTTGGAGCTGCAGTTGTTGATGTTGGGGGAGCAGCATTACACAAACTGGTTCCACAACAGGATGGGCCACTGCTTATGATTCCAACGCTTTGCATGAAAGGAAAGCTACCCAGGCTTGCAGCAGCTGCACACAGATTTGTAGATGCACAGCCAAAAGCTGGAGAAGTGCTGGACCCACTTGTCACTGTAGAGGAAAAATCATTCTTTAACTACACAGCCTTCATTGTTGTAATTTTGCTAATTGATAAAAATAAATCATACCACAATGTAGAATATACTTAAAATATCAGAAATTAAAGTATTATTACTTTGTACGTGTTTATTACTATACTTTGAATACTATTGAACTATGACATGTAACATTTTGGGGATATTAGAACATCAAAACTTAAGTGTATTGACTTTTCTTGAAGTAACTAGTCACTAGCTGTCATATGAATGTAGTGCAGTAAAAAGTACAATAATTACCATTGATATTTAGTGGACTATAAGTATTAAGTAGCATATCATAGAAATACTACAAATACTATAGAACAGCAGTTCAGGACATGTACTTCTTTACTTTCCTCCACTGGTTGATTTTCCAGATCTCACATGTAGTTGGTTTGAGATACTTTAAAGTTGTAAAATACTTTTTGGAAACCACGTATGATTAAGACTCACCACTCGCTTGAAAGCAGAGGTTCTCCTCCCCTCTACATTGTACTTGAGAAGTACATTGAGAGGTCACGGGGTTACAAGTGAAACATTGTAGGGTGTTATCTGTCTGAGCACCAGGGACTGAAAGAGAAAAGAACATAATTTGTTTGACGAAGAGAGAACATTTAAGCTTCACAAAATGTAAGCATGTCAAAGTCTATTTTGTATTTTTTCATCTTAAATGAGGTAGTTATACATCTGTACTTACACGGTAGAGTTTCTGTGTTGCAATTATCTGTGTTGCAGCACTTAGCAGATGCAACTGCACTCGAAACACCCAAGTTGTCTGAAAATGTCTGAGAGCCTGTGGCTGGACACAGGGAGGATGATGCACACGCCTTGAATATTTGCTGTGCTGGAGTTCCAGATGAAGTGGCTACAAAATAAAAAGTTGAGTTTGTCAATATTTACGGAAAGAACGCATAACTCTGCAGTACATTTATTTCACTCAAAAGTAGAACATGGTATAAAGAAATGCCTACCTTGAATGGAAGCTGTTACACACATCGTCTCTGAGGAACAGTTGGCTAGCGTTGTGTTTGAACACTGCTCATCTGTGCAAGTCTGACACTGAAGTGCCCGAGCTGAAATTGGGAGAAAAAATTGTCAATGAATAATGATCACATCTCAAATGTAAAATCAAATATCTGAAGTGTATTGATGGTTTGTAAAGACTGAAACGTCCTCTTCTTTTACTTCTTCCCCTTCTTCTGAAACAGGATTGTAAATAATATGAGGTTGTAATTTCTAAAAATGGTTTAAGTGTCTAATATACACTACTTGACTCTTTACTCCAGCACAGATATCTGTTTACTTGCACAGCCAAGTCTTGTCATGTATATTGCCGAGGAATTCTAATGTATCAAATGTATATTGATTTTGTATCAAATTTTGTCATTCACTCATTTTTATTTTTAATTTTGCTGTATTCATTGTTCTAAATCAGACCTGGGCATCGTATGGCCACGGGGCCATATCCGGCCCTTTGACTGCCGACCAGCCCGCGGGACGGCAATGGTAGATTAGGAATAAATGAGTGAACAACATGCACGGAATACAGCTGCATTGCTTTTATTTTGAAGACGACTGTTGCTGTTTTTTTTTTTCTCAATTTACATAGTTATTGAATGTGTGCGAGCAGCACCGTCACTGATACAGTTGAGACGTTGGCCATTTTAACAGCACTGCAGTGGGTAGAGGAGGTTCGGATCGAAAAGGTCGTTGTCTGTTCAGATTCCAGTTCAGTATTATCCTCATTACAATCATTCACATCTCATAGCAGGCAGGATTTAATTAATGGAATATACGAAACACTGTTCCGACTTAAGAATATGGGTATTTTTGTATAATTTATGTGGGTACCAGCACACAGAGGGGTAAAAGGAAACGAACGAGCAGATAAATTAGCAAAACAAGCTTTACAAAGTCAGCACAAGACAGACATTTTACTCAGCAAAGCAGAAGCTAAATCAATAATCAAAAGAAACATTATTAAGGAATGGCAGCACAGTTGGGATTTAGGAGACACAGGAAGACATCTTTATTCTGTTCAGATAGAAGTTGGCAAAGGGAGGCCATCCAGAAGAAGCACCACAGAAGAAAACATATTAACCAGACTGAGGATTGGACGAAAAAATGGCCCAAAAAAAGCCTGTTGAAGCATATTGCAGCATTTCTGATTAATGTCTGTTACGTATATAAGGCAACAAAATCCATGCAATAAAGAAATTACCTTATTGCTGTTGTAATGGAACTTGGTTCATGCTAAATAAATAACAGATGCTTCCTGAGATGTAGGAATCGACCCTGAGATGTCTATGAAGTATTTTGGTTGCATTAGTGCATTCTGGATGTTAGATTAACTGTTGTGCTGAGCCGCATGCCAGTAAATGAAACTGTGTAAAGAGTTTTGAAAATGTATAGTATCAGTATAGAGAAATGTCTGTTGGCAATTAAAAAAAAACTGTAATCACAAACAGATATGTTTTGCAATATGACATATTCAATGTCTAATAATACTGTCAAACCTATGAGCAGCAAAGTAAAAAGAATGACCTTTTCATCCTTTTAAGATTTTGTTTTGTTTTAGTTTTTTTCCTAACTTTTCAAAAGGGAGGTGGTGGCACTAGAAGCTTTCTGCTACTAGATTTTATGTTTATGTCCTTCTTTATTATTCTACAATGTCATTAACTGAGGACCATTCATGCAATAACTGCCATCGTACCAGTTGTGGTAGTTGCAGCCGGAGTTGTGGTGGTTCGAACCCCAGTTGTGGTAGTTGTAGTGAGAGTTGTGGTTGGAACTATGCCTGAAATGATATGAAAATTTCATGAGACAATTATCCTGGCCAACATAATTGCTTAATAATTAATTAACAATGTCCGGATAATCATTAAAATTATTAAAACTCTCAAAATACATCAACATATTTAATTACATGTGTGTCCCATGCAATTAAATATGTGTTACTCAGTGGCGGGCCGTGCATTTTATACCCAGGCCTTCACTGCTGTCATGCAGCTGAAATACCACCTCATAACCACATGATGGCACCACAGCTATTATTCGTTTCTAAGGCTGTAACTATTGTACGTACTCGTATTAAACCGTTCTGTACGAGGCTTACAATACGTTTGAATAATGCTAGAGCATTTGGAAAATGCAGAAGCTTAAATTCAGGAAAATATAATGTTTTCTGTGCTCATGTAGGACAGTGGTTCTCAGCTGGTCTGGCTGTGGGACCCACCATCATCCCTTAACGACAAGCCGCGGCTGATCTGTCTCTTTAGGAGACCGTCTTATGATTTTACTTTCACAACCCAAATGTTAAACGTACTGCTCTGCAATCTCTTTCCTCGTCTCAGCCCCCTGTGTCACGGTGTGTGGTACTCTGCTGTTAAGTTTAGTTTCACGATAGTCACGTGCTCGTCCACTGACCAATCACAGCACACCCTGCACTTCTTGGCAGAGCTGCACATGGACTGTAATGTAATGACGACGTAGGTGTAGGCCGGCAAGTATGGGGGTAGCGGCTGCTGACACTCAAAGAATACGCCCAACATGTCAAACTAAAGATCTGATTGGTTGAACACTTTGACAATCAACAATATCGTCCCCATTCACTTAAACTGCACATGGAAGCAAGCACTTTTGAGGCTGCAGGCCTGGGGCCTCTCTTCTACCGAGAGACACAGAGGTGAAATCTGATTGGATAAAAGCTCTACTTAAAACAATCTGCACTGGAAGCAGAGCAACTGAGGAAGACGGTAGCTGTACAATGAGAAAATTAGATAATGGGAAAAATATTTTTATAAATTATAGCCTAATACATTACAAAAAAAAAAATCTTTTTTTTGTGATTCTGTTTAGGCCAGCAGAGAAGGCTTTGCAGGCCCTGACGGCCCGCCACTGGTGTTACTAAATGTATAGGTAAAGTGAATGCTGTATTTTAGCTGTGAATGGCTTTAGACTGCTTCTTCTGCTACTGTATTGTGAAATGTGAATTTACCCTCTTGGGTTGTTGTTGAGGCAACAATTGTTGATGTTGGGGTGGCGGTTGTTGTTGTTATGGCAGTTGTTGTTGGGGCTGCAGTTGTCATTGGAGAAATGGTTGTTGTCGTCGGCGCAGCAGTTGTTGTTACTGGTATTGCGGTTGTTGTTGGAGCTGCAGTTGTTGATGTTGGGGGAGCAGCATTACACAAACTGGTTCCACAACAGGATGGGCCACTGCTTATGATTCCAACGCTTTGCATGAAAGGAAAGCTACCCAGGCTTGCAGCAGCTGCACACAGATTTGTAGATGCACAGCCAAAAGCTGGAGAAGTGCTGGACCCACTTGTCACTGTAGAGGAAAAATCATTCTTTAACTACACAGCCTTCATTGTTGTAATTTTGCTAATTGATAAAAATAAATCATACCACAATGTAGAATATACTTAAAATATCAGAAATTAAAGTATTATTACTTTGTACGTGTTTATTACTATACTTTGAATACTATTGAACTATGACATGTAACATTTTGGGGATATTAGAACATCAAAACTTAAGTGTATTGACTTTTCTTGAAGTAACTAGTCACTAGCTGTCATATGAATGTAGTGCAGTAAAAAGTACAATAATTACCATTGATATTTAGTGGACTATAAGTATTAAGTAGCATATCATAGAAATACTACAAATACTATAGAACAGCAGTTCAGGACATGTACTTCTTTACTTTCCTCCACTGGTTGATTTTCCAGATCTCACATGTAGTTGGTTTGAGATACTTTAAAGTTGTAAAATACTTTTTGGAAACCACGTATGATTAAGACTCACCACTCGCTTGAAAGCAGAGGTTCTCCTCCCCTCTACATTGTACTTGAGAAGTACATTGAGAGGTCACGGGGTTACAAGTGAAACATTGTAGGGTGTTATCTGTCTGAGCACCAGGGACTGAAAGAGAAAAGAACATAATTTGTTTGACGAAGAGAGAACATTTAAGCTTCACAAAATGTAAGCATGTCAAAGTCTATTTTGTATTTTTTCATCTTAAATGAGGTAGTTATACATCTGTACTTACACGGTAGAGTTTCTGTGTTGCAATTATCTGTGTTGCAGCACTTAGCAGATGCAACTGCACTCGAAACACCCAAGTTGTCTGAAAATGTCTGAGAGCCTGTGGCTGGACACAGGGAGGATGATGCACACGCCTTGAATATTTGCTGTGCTGGAGTTCCAGATGAAGTGGCTACAAAATAAAAAGTTGAGTTTGTCAATATTTACGGAAAGAACGCATAACTCTGCAGTACATTTATTTCACTCAAAAGTAGAACATGGTATAAAGAAATGCCTACCTTGAATGGAAGCTGTTACACACATCGTCTCTGAGGAACAGTTGGCTAGCGTTGTGTTTGAACACTGCTCATCTGTGCAAGTCTGACACTGAAGTGCCCGAGCTGAAATTGGGAGAAAAAATTGTCAATGAATAATGATCACATCTCAAATGTAAAATCAAATATCTGAAGTGTATTGATGGTTTGTAAAGACTGAAACGTCCTCTTCTTTTACTTCTTCCCCTTCTTCTGAAACAGGATTGTAAATAATATGAGGTTGTAATTTCTAAAAATGGTTTAAGTGTCTAATATACACTACTTGACTCTTTACTCCAGCACAGATATCTGTTTACTTGCACAGCCAAGTCTTGTCATGTATATTGCCGAGGAATTCTAATGTATCAAATGTATATTGATTTTGTATCAAATTTTGTCATTCACTCATTTTTATTTTTAATTTTGCTGTATTCATTGTTCTAAATCAGACCTGGGCATCGTATGGCCACGGGGCCATATCCGGCCCTTTGACTGCCGACCAGCCCGCGGGACGGCAATGGTAGATTAGGAATAAATGAGTGAACAACATGCACGGAATACAGCTGCATTGCTTTTATTTTGAAGACGACTGTTGCTGTTTTTTTTTTCTCAATTTACATAGTTATTGAATGTGTGCGAGCAGCACCGTCACTGATACAGTTGAGACGTTGGCCATTTTAACAGCACTGCAGTGGGTAGAGGAGGTTCGGATCGAAAAGGTCGTTGTCTGTTCAGATTCCAGTTCAGTATTATCCTCATTACAATCATTCACATCTCATAGCAGGCAGGATTTAATTAATGGAATATACGAAACACTGTTCCGACTTAAGAATATGGGTATTTTTGTATAATTTATGTGGGTACCAGCACACAGAGGGGTAAAAGGAAACGAACGAGCAGATAAATTAGCAAAACAAGCTTTACAAAGTCAGCACAAGACAGACATTTTACTCAGCAAAGCAGAAGCTAAATCAATAATCAAAAGAAACATTATTAAGGAATGGCAGCACAGTTGGGATTTAGGAGACACAGGAAGACATCTTTATTCTGTTCAGATAGAAGTTGGCAAAGGGAGGCCATCCAGAAGAAGCACCACAGAAGAAAACATATTAACCAGACTGAGGATTGGACGAAAAAATGGCCCAAAAAAAGCCTGTTGAAGCATATTGCAGCATTTCTGATTAATGTCTGTTACGTATATAAGGCAACAAAATCCATGCAATAAAGAAATTACCTTATTGCTGTTGTAATGGAACTTGGTTCATGCTAAATAAATAACAGATGCTTCCTGAGATGTAGGAATCGACCCTGAGATGTCTATGAAGTATTTTGGTTGCATTAGTGCATTCTGGATGTTAGATTAACTGTTGTGCTGAGCCGCATGCCAGTAAATGAAACTGTGTAAAGAGTTTTGAAAATGTATAGTATCAGTATAGAGAAATGTCTGTTGGCAATTAAAAAAAAACTGTAATCACAAACAGATATGTTTTGCAATATGACATATTCAATGTCTAATAATACTGTCAAACCTATGAGCAGCAAAGTAAAAAGAATGACCTTATCATCCTTTTAAGATTTTGTTTTGTTTTAGTTTTTTTCCTAACTTTTCAAAAGGGAGGTGGTGGCACTAGAAGCTTTCTGCTACTAGATTTTATGTTTATCTCCTTCTTTATTATTCTACAATGTCATTAACTGAGGACCATTCATGCAATAACTGCCATCGTACCAGTTGTGGTAGTTGCAGCCGGAGTTGTGGTGGTTCGAACCCCAGTTGTGGTAGTTGTAGTGAGAGTTGTGGTTGGAACTATGCCTGAAATGATATGAAAATTTCATGAGACAATTATCCTGGCCAACATAATTGCTTAATAATTAATTAACAATGTCCGGATAATCATTAAAATTATTAAAACTCTCAAAATACATCAACATATTTAATTACATGTGTGTCCCATGCAATTAAATATGTGTTACTCAGTGGCGGGCCGTGCATTTTATACCCAGGCCTTCACTGCTGTCATGCAGCTGAAATACCACCTCATAACCACATGATGGCACCACAGCTATTATTCGTTTCTAAGGCTGTAACTATTGTACGTACTCGTATTAAACCATTCTGTACAAGGCTTACAATACGTTTGAATAATGCTAGAGCATTTGGAAAAAGGAAAAGCTTAAATTCAGGAAAATATAATGTTTTCTGTGCTCATGTAGGACAGTGGTTCTCAGCTGGTCTGGCTGTGGGACCCACCATCATCCCTTAACGACAAGCCGCGGCTGATCTGTCTCTTTAGGAGACCGTCTTATGATTTTACTTTCACAACCCAAATGTTAAACGTACTGCTCTGCAATCTCTTTCCTCGTCTCAGCCCGCTGTGTCACGGTGTGTGGTACTCTGCTGTTAAGTTTAGTTTCACGATAGTCACGTGCTCACAGCACACCCTGCACTTCTTGGCAGAGCTGCACATGGACTGTAATGTAATGATGACGTAGGTGTAGGCCGGCAAGTATGGGGGTAGCGGCTGCTGACACTCAAAGAATACGCCCAACATGTCAAACTAAAGATCTGATTGGTTGAACACTTTGACAATCAACAATATCGTCCCCATTCACTTAAACTGCACATGGAAGCAAGCACTTTTGAGGCTGCAGGCCTGGGGCCTCTCTTCTACCGAGAGAAACAGAGGTGAAATCTGATTGGATAAAAGCTCTACTTAAAACAATCTGCACTGGAAGCAGAGCAACTGAGGAAGACAGTAGCTGTACAATGAGAAAATTAGATAATGGGAAAAATCTTTTTATAAATTATAGCCTAATACATTACAAAAAAAAAATCTTTTTTTTGTGATTCTGTTTAGGCCAGCAGAGAAGGCATTGCAGGCCCTGACGGCCCGCCACTGGTGTTACTAAATGTATAGGTAAAGTGAATGCTGTATTTTAGCTGTGAATGGCTTTAGACTGCTTCTTCTGCTACTGTATTGTGAAATGTGAATTTACCCTCTTGGGTTGTTGTTGAGGCAACAATTGTTGATGTTGGGGTGGCGGTTGTTGTTGTTATGGCAGTTGTTGTTGGGGCTGCAGTTGTCATTGGAGAAATGGTTGTTGTCGTCGGCGCAGCAGTTGTTGTTACTGGTATTGCGGTTGTTGTTGGAGCTGCAGTTGTTGATGTTGGGGGAGCAGCATTACACAAACTGGTTCCACAACAGGATGGGCCACTGCTTATGATTCCAACGCTTTGCATGAAAGGAAAGCTACCCAGGCTTGCAGCAGCTGCACACAGATTTGTAGATGCACAGCCAAAAGCTGGAGAAGTGCTGGACCCACTTGTCACTGTAGAGGAAAAATCATTCTTTAACTACACAGCCTTCATTGTTGTAATTTTGCTAATTGATAAAAATAAATCATACCACAATGTAGAATATACTTAAAATATCAGAAATTAAAGTATTATTACTTTGTACGTGTTTATTACTATACTTTGAATACTATTGAACTATGACATGTAACATTTTGGGGATATTAGAACATCAAAACTTAAGTGTATTGACTTTTCTTGAAGTAACTAGTCACTAGCTGTCATATGAATGTAGTGCAGTAAAAAGTACAATAATTACCATTGATATTTAGTGGACTATAAGTATTAAGTAGCATATCATAGAAATACTACAAATACTATAGAACAGCAGTTCAGGACATGTACTTCTTTACTTTCCTCCACTGGTTGATTTTCCAGATCTCACATGTAGTTGGTTTGAGATACTTTAAAGTTGTAAAATACTTTTTGGAAACCACGTATGATTAAGACTCACCACTCGCTTGAAAGCAGAGGTTCTCCTCCCCTCTACATTGTACTTGAGAAGTACATTGAGAGGTCACGGGGTTACAAGTGAAACATTGTAGGGTGTTATCTGTCTGAGCACCAGGGACTGAAAGAGAAAAGAACATAATTTGTTTGACGAAGAGAGAACATTTAAGCTTCACAAAATGTAAGCATGTCAAAGTCTATTTTGTATTTTTTCATCTTAAATGAGGTAGTTATACATCTGTACTTACACGGTAGAGTTTCTGTGTTGCAATTATCTGTGTTGCAGCACTTAGCAGATGCAACTGCACTCGAAACACCCAAGTTGTCTGAAAATGTCTGAGAGCCTGTGGCTGGACACAGGGAGGATGATGCACACGCCTTGAATATTTGCTGTGCTGGAGTTCCAGATGAAGTGGCTACAAAATAAAAAGTTGAGTTTGTCAATATTTACGGAAAGAACGCATAACTCTGCAGTACATTTATTTCACTCAAAAGTAGAACATGGTATAAAGAAATGCCTACCTTGAATGGAAGCTGTTACACACATCGTCTCTGAGGAACAGTTGGCTAGCGTTGTGTTTGAACACTGCTCATCTGTGCAAGTCTGACACTGAAGTGCCCGAGCTGAAATTGGGAGAAAAAATTGTTATTGTTAAAAAAGTTATTGAATGTGTGCGAGCAGCAGCGTCACTGCAATGTGTTGGTGAACTGAGCTCACTGGAGATGTAAGCTGTTAACCCCTTAAAAAATGTCAGCCTATGTTAAAAAAAGAAAGACTGAGAGTGTAGAGTTTTTAGCAAAACATGGACTTCTAAGTATTTATTTACTGAAGTCAAAGGTAAAGCCGTGTGCTTAGTTTGTGGAGAACCGATCGCAGTTTTTAAGGATTACAATTTGAATCGCCATTACAAGACGAAACACGGAGAAATACAAAAACTTGACTGATGCAGAGCGGACGCGGACATCTGAGGCTTTGCTAGCTAAGCTGCAAAAGCAACATGCTCAGAAGATGTTGGTTCACCCTGGATCTACCTACATATGTGAACAAACATTCTCCGTGATGAAGTTTAACAAATCCAGATCCTCTCTCACTGATGATCACCTGTCAGCTGTCCTTCACATCTCACCTCAGACATTCAACCTGACTTCAGTGAACTCGTTCAAACTCAACACAGACTAGATTTCTCGCACTGAACGGAAAAACTGAAAATTAGGTAATTGGACTACAGACAATAGTAATTAAAGTACTAATTTTGCAGAAACATGTCAGTCAACCCTGCCAGTGTTTTACTATTATATATGGATATTACGTATATTTTTTTGATCATTATTCCTGCTGCAGATGTTTCAGGTGGAGCTTATTTTAACTCCTTTATACACGGTTGTTCAGTTTGGGTAGTTAGAAAGGTTTGAAAAATTATAATGTGCAAAGTAACTAGTAACTAAAGCTGCCAGACAAATGTAGTGGAGTAAAAAGTACAATTGTTCTCTCTGAGATGTAGTGGAGTGGAAGTACAAAGTTGAATAAAATGGAAATACTCAAGGAAATTACCTTGAATTTGTACTTAAGCACAGTACTTAAGCAAATAGTTATATTCCGTCACTGATCATAATATTTACTCTTACCACTCACAGCTTATCAAAACCATACAACTTACTGCTTTTTATAAAGAGGTGGATTAATATTGAGCAGTATTGAGTTCAGTCTTTTGGTCCGGCCCTCCACAACAGTCCCTGTTTCTCATGTGGGCCCTTGGGAAAAATAATTGCCCACCCCTGGTCTAAATGGTCTTTATCCCTAACCTGCCCCTTTAGACTGCTTCTTCTGCTACTGTATTGTGACATGCAAATTTACCCTCTAGGGATCAATCAAGTCAAATATTATCTTATCTATATCCATCTTAACCATGATTTTCAAGGGTTGGAAATTTGTCTTGGTTAATTATAATATATCATCCTGCGATATCAACAGTAAGATTTAAAATCCTTTCTAAAAAATCAGTTCTGGTAAATTAAAAATGTCCTAAACGTTGTTCATATGCTCTATTGTTTCTCCAGAAAATATATTGGAAGAATAGGTCCAATTACCTGTGCTGGAGAGTGCCCAGATGAGAGTCAAAGAAAGGATCAGCTTCTTCATGATGAACAGGTAAGTACTGTAGATTACGTTCCTTAGACGGTGATACTAAACCTTATTATGGACGCTACACTGCACAGGTGTTATATAAATGTACCACACCTTTAAGGCAGTGATCCCATTTTTGCAACGTGACGATTCAGACTCTCAACCTTGTCACAAACAATAGCAGCCTGTCAACTCACCTTCCCACACCCTTTCTGAAATTTTGGCAATGTTTCGTCGTATAAATACTTCATTCTTAAGTGCCACATTTACATGAGAATTATATATTTTTGTGTCTTTGTGTCTATTTTGCTTTCAGAAAGAAAGTGCAGGAATGCACAGCACTTTTTTCATCAACAACTGGTTTGTTGTTTTGTGTCATGTGTCAGTGAGCTCATAACGAAAGCAAAACAAAATAAAGATTTCCTTGCCAACAAACCAATGATGGTGTCACTGTGATAGAAATTGTTTTCACATGGATGAAATAGTCTGACATACTGGTGTTAAGTCCTTTACTAACACATTATCACACACTGGCTTTGCATGAGCTTCTTCTGTTGTGGAACTGGCAGCCAAACGTTCAATGACAATTCATTGAGGTGATTGTACTGTTTTCTATTGCAAGTTGGGTTTGGAGTTATTTATTCATATCTTGCACTGCACTGTAGCAGCACTGTAATTTTTATTTTACTGTTTACTTTAGTTTGTTGCATTTGATCTTCTTGTAATCTTCTTCGGGTTCTTTCAGAAGTCATAGCAAAAGAAGTCAGTTGCATTATGATATTGATAAATTATATAGATTTCTTAAAAATATATTAACATAGAAGTAAGCACAAATAAATTCATCTTTGAAATATCTTTTTATTTACCTCCTTAAGTGTCAGTCAATTGTGTCACCAGATTTCCTGCTTCTTAAGGTACATGAGGTATTTTTTGTTTTTTGTTAAAGAGTGTTTTAATAAAAGAGTGTTTTAATAGAAGGCATTTTTAATAGAAGGCCTAAATGCAGGTCATAATAAAGGAGGGAATAAGTAAGTTATACAATTCATAAATATATCAAAACAACAAATGAACACGCAAAGAAAATAAACAATGTGGGGCTAAACTGCACCATCAGGGAGGTGAGTGTAGAGTTATGCGTAAAAAGAGGAAATGGTCACAAAATATGTCTGCAAATTATGAATAAACCACCACTGTACACGAACCAAATCAAATTTACGTACTCATAGCAAGCTAAGGTGACTCAAACCACATAATAAAATACACATGCAAGATGGCTACTCTACCACTCGGTCCTCCCTTCAGCACAGCACAAAGCCCCACAAGAAAAAGCAATCACTCACAACTCGCCAAACCTGAATAATCACCAAACAAAGGCTGTGTCTCAGCTGCTCTCTTAGGTGTGTCTCAGTTCAGGAAGAAAGGCCCAGGTGAGCTTCTCACCCCGTTTTATAGACTCTGGCCCAAGTCCAATCTCCACCCTTACGGACTCACAGACTTTGAGGCGCGCTTCTGCAAAGTCTGTGAGGGTTTAGGGATGTCCCACTGTCAAATCATCGAGTGTTTTAGGGCTCTCTGGCAAACATGTTGAGCCCTTTATGAACCCTTTCCGTAAGTCAGCATTAGATGCAGACTTTGCCCAAGGGAATTACCCACAAATCATTGCAATGTGACGTTAAACACGGGGTTACCAGTGGACACATGGAGACGTAAAAAAAAGGTAAACAAAGAGGATGGCTCACGTGTATTCAGCCTGTCATATTAAATTTACTCAGAAACATTAAGGGTTAAAGATGGAACAAACAAAAAAACATGAAATCAGAGGATATTTATTTATTTATTCATCAAATATTTGATTTAGTCATTGAAGCTGTTTTGACAAAAATGAGTAAATAGATTATCTGAAATTACCTCTCATCTTGTGAGGAAAGAGCCTGGAAGACTTTCAGGGAGTACAAAGTATAAAAGAAATACCCACAATTATATATACATTTTTTGTCGTTTTCATGGTAACATGATATGTTGCAGCAAAGTGCTGTCCCGTTCGTATTTACACCATTTCAAGCCCTCACAGTCTCTCACACTCAACCACTTACCAGGTGACGTCAGTAAGTCCTTGAAGGTTCAGGGTTTTGAGGCTTTAGGGGGGACATTGAGATTGGGCCTCTGCCTCTTTGCCTTTTGACAGATTTAGGTCATTGTGTTTCTTATCTTGTTTGTGTTGCTTAAGTTACTGTGTCATTTTTATAACGTGGTGTGCTCAATAATCGTCGTGATTAACGATCAAGATCGTTAATGTTGTGTAGAAATTACTGTGTATTTCATACTGCTGCAATGGCGTTGAGATGATTCACCACTGGTGAGACCGGAAGTTGTTTCTCATCAGATCAAAGGCCAGAACCGCGGCTGAGCGACTCAAAGATCGTCAGCCGTGTTTCTGTAGATGAGAGAGCAATCTTCCGTACTCCACCATGGCGGGGAGGATCTTATTTTGTTTTTGGAGGATTTATTTTGTTTTGTTTGCTTTCTCTCTTTTACTAACCCACACACACATATAGCGTGAAGCTAATGTAGCTCCGGATGAGCTAACTGCTTCAGACACAAGCAGATAACGCAATCTCTCTATTGTCTATCGCCATGTTAGAGTCCCGAGCCATTTTGTAGTCTCGCGAGCGTGGTCACGTGCAAACTCTATTTTTTTATCTGCAACGTGCAGCCCCACGTGATGTAGCTACGTTTAGATTACATCACACGTTGTCTGAGCAGTGCTCTCGCCTCTCCCCCCCACACACAAATGCACGCGCACACACACACACACACACACACACACACACACACACACACACACACACACACACACACACACACACACACACACACACACACACACACACAATCTCCCTCTTACCACAGTTTGTTGATTTTAGATAGCGTGTTCATGAATGTATAGTTTTGTTGTTAGTTTTAGATGTTAGTTGACTACATCATTATTATTGGAACTTAATAAACTCTGTTATACTTTCAAGAGCAACTGTCTGTGATTACTTTGTGCATGTGTATTGTGATTATAGCTGGATATGTGGCCTGTGCTCCTACTCAACACCTTCACTTTTCACTCTGAATGTGGAATAGTACTTCGACTATTGACATTGTGAGTGAATACTAATTATGAGACTTAATTTATAGTTTGGTTATTGATCCCTGTTCGCAGGGTGGTGCCCCGTTATTATTAATAATCGTTAATAATTTGACTGACATTCATAATTCTATTGATGTCAATAATTTAGTTTTTATATATGCTGATAACTCAAACACGCTCCTTTTCATCCAAACAACTATTTCACAAAAACAATCACTGCAGGCTGTAGATAGGAATGAACGTTGTGTGCATATTATTTACGACAAGAAGCCTGTCAGTCCAATAAGGCCTGACGCAGCACCCAGTGTATCATAGTGAATGGCAGCTTCCTCTATGCCATGCAGCTGTCAGTTGTCCATACTGGGATCCAGTGAGTGGGTGAGCAGCATACAGCAGTACGTCTGGCCGCCTCACGCCACGGTCACGGTTTCCTGCTGTGGGTCAACCCAGACAGCTGAGGCAGCGAGGCCTGCAGCAGGGCAGAGCTGTCCATTTTCTGCATCCTGCCACGCCGACAATTCAAATCTATTCTTGCCGTGGACTTAGAGTCCTTCAGAGCTGCTACAGCTAGCTACAACTGTTGCATTGGCTAACATGCACAGCCAGCTAATGCATGAACCAAGAAAAAAAGATCTGTTAAAAATACATGAAAAATATGTAATTTTTTGTGTTTAAAAAACGTTACATTTTATTTTAGAATAATATGCTACTGTTTTCGTCTATCGCTTCACTGCCAGTTTGTCACACATATATACATACAGTGGTAGAGAATTGGAGATAAAATTTGGAAATCATTTGGAAATTAGCTAGTATATGGGATTAAAAAAATGCACATCAGGGAGTCATGTGACATGATGAAGGAAATGGCTGCCTAGCTGGGCCTTGTGTCGTGGTATCTTTTACTTTAATCCGACAGCTACATTTGGAGTCGGCATCTTTTCACTTACTACTAGTCAGACTGCAGGTAAAACCTTGCACTGACATACAAGCAGAAGGCCGCAGGGCAGTCAAACTCTAAAAATAACATCGTAGATAGTTCTGCATGCGCTTCCAATGTTGCTAATGCTAACCCACCAACACCAGAAAGGGGACGGGGAAAGTCCGTCAGGAAATGTTGCAGAATAATGCAACCATGTGGAATGGAATCACATGGAAGACCGAAAGAGACACAATAATTTGCGCTTTTTCGGCATTCCTGAGGGCTGTGAAGCATGGGGCTCAAACGCATTCCTGGATAGGGCTCGACCCAAAATGCAGCAAATAATATAAATTGAACACGCATGCAGAAACGATCCCCGGGTCGTGGACGATAGGCGCAACAGCTGGACTTTGATTCCAAGATTCATGCGATCAGGGGATAAAGATAATAATAATAATAAATTGTATTTGTATAGCGCTTTAAAAGGTACTCAAAGACACTTACAAGGAAAAAACAAACAATAGAAGTAATTTACAATACGAACAAAATAGATGACATCATAACAGTAAGGAACAACACAAAAACATACATAACTGACTTTACAGGTTAAAAGCAGATTTAAATAAAAGATGCACAGCCCAAGAGAAAGGAGGAATTCTGTCGAATGAGATAAGAGTTACGATCTTTCCAGATTTCTCCAGGAGTACTCTGGCTAAACGAGATTCTTTCAGGGAGTTGACACAATGGAGAGGCCGCGTCGCTTTGACAATCCAAGGAAAGCCATCGACTTAATTCCAAACTATCCCCCTCAACTGGAACTGCCGACTCACTTAGCCGCCTCTTAACTCATTGCGTCAGTGATCAGTCCATTTTTTGACAAGCCTGCCGTAATATCCATGTGTACACTGATATGGAAAATAATACCAAGAGCTGGCCACATTTTAAAGGTTCCACTTTTTTCTTTCTAAGATGCTGTTGATGGTCTTGTTTGGTCGGAATTACTTCACTGACAGTTCATGGACTTGAAGAGATATAAATTGCGTGGTGTTCAGAGTTTTTCACTGTTTCTTTTTTCTTTTGATGTTCATGTATGTGAAGGTTTCATCCTATGAATCGTCCTCAGTAACAAGACATGTAACTCACCCGCTACCACTCTTACTCATGTATATACAGTATTGCTATACCTTTTCATGATAACAATCATTTACGCCCAACCACTTGAAATGTTAGGAAAGGCACATCAAAAGATATAAGGTACTTTTCAGTTCATAGTCAGTTAGGTATGATATTTTTATGTGTCATATGTCATATGTCTTATGTCTGTGAAGGGCCCCAAGAAATTTAGTAAAGAGACAATGTTGTATGCAGCTCCGGAACCAGTCAAAGCAGAGGCGTTATTACATTAATGAATAAGATATTATTATTCAAAATTGTTAGGGGGTCTAAAAATGGTAAAAGAGGATCAGTGGGAGATTTTTATTATTCTGGCTTAAGTAGAAGGGAAAACATTAATATTAGCAAATACATATGCCCCAAATAGTGACGCTCCTATGTTCTATGCTAATCTTGAATGTAAACTTATTGATATGGGCAGCTATCCAATTATTTCTGCAGGGGATATGAATACAGTAATGGATGTCATCTCCACTCTCTCTGCTCTTTTCTGTGGTTCTCCAAGCTGCACTATATTAAAGGCAATAAAATGCCCCCTCAATTTGGACCTTTTCAATCCTACTGGGAGAGTTCTTATTTCAAAATAAAATACTCCCATTTACAATGTCACGTACAAATGGCAACATACTAGTATCAGATCATGTTAGGACGGAACTCGACCTGGTCCCCATTGACAGAGTAAAGAAATCTTCACGATAGAGATTAAATGGCAAAATGGCGCGTTTTAGGCCATGTTGAAAACTTAGATTGATCTTTTCAAAGAAACAAATGTTGCTTATGTCTCATCAGCAGGTACAACTTCAATGCACTTCACCGCAATAGTTATGGCAATAGTCAGATTAATTTGTAAATGTTTCTAGCAGACGGTTTATTGAACACGCCTGCAGAACCGATCTCCGGGTCTGCAAATCTTATTTACTAGTTGTCGATGTATGATAGATGGTGCATTTAGTGCACATTATGTTCTGTTAAGTGGCAGTTGTGGTGGAAATTAATCTTATTAATTTTCCTGTGAGAAATAAACCTGATGAGAAAACTCTCAAATGTCTTTAAGTATTTTATTGAACAGACACTTAGAATAATTCTGCTGAATGGTCAGAGCTCTTTCCCCACGGATGGTTCGGAGGTCTAACAACAAGTCAAAGTTTTTGCAGAGTATATATGCTTCACACAAACTGAACTGCTTGTTCCAGCTGCACATTATCTCATCTCCCACCCTTCGCAGGCGTACTCCCTTTTCGGATGGAGCTAAGATGTCAAAGCCGGGTCCAAGGCCGTGCTGCTGTTTCTGCTTTTGTGAGGGAAGCAGAGGTTATGCGCTCTCACAACCATCAGGTGGAGATTACAGCAAGTCAGACAGAGGCTACCTTTGTTTGTCTTCATGCACACACTATTTAGAGTTAAGCGATACACGTTACATATAAAAAGACAGCAGTCACTTATGTATATTTTTTCTAGGCTTGTTTCTGCTACTGTGTTATTCTGACTTAATCACTAATTGACTGCGGTCAAGTGAGCCGTCATCTGCGGAACCTCGTTCAAGCCAGCCGGCGCTTGAAATTGAATGCTCATCTATTCGTGGTGCTACGGTATGGGTACTTGGATAGCCCAAAAAGCACGAAGATAGACCAATAGTTAAGCAATAATGTGTCCAATTTGATATAGTCAAAAACGACATTATGTTGCACATTATATGAAATTAAATTATAAATATTTCACACTACTGTAATGTTTTTATTTTAAAAAGGGAGCTCGTAAGTTACAATATTATCAAAAATATTTCAAATATGAAAAATGTACACTGTATTTCTGATAAGAATGACCCCTACATTTGATTTTAAAATCACATGAAATTTGACATGGACATAGTTGAGGTCATCATGAACAAGGATCCAGTGAAATTGTACTATATTCAAATATGAGGAAATTATGAATATGAATGCCATTTGAGCTATCTTTGCCTGTAATTGTCTCAAAAACTGTACATTAAAGGCACATACAATTTGGCATGGACATAGTTGGGGTCACCATGAACAAAGATCCAGTGACATTGTACTATGACCTCTTCAGGAATTCCTGTAATTAAAATATGAGGAAATTATGAATACGAATGTCATTTGAGCTCTTTCCCTTTAATTTTCTCAAAAACTTTACAGTAAAATTACATGAAATTTGACATGGACATAATCGCAGTCCTCATAAACAGAAATACAGTGGAAACTTTAGCCAACCCATAAAGGAAATGTTTTTGTTAAAGAACAAAAACTCTCTTTTACTATTTCGTTTAGCAATTCCTGAAGACCCCAATATTGCTTGGGTCACAATTGGTGCTTTACGCTGATAACTATAACAATTTGCTTTTCGCTACAAACCAAACCCAGGCAAATCCATACCTACCCTGCTCAAAATTACAAAAACATGCACAGGTTTTTCTGGTTATTTGGACAAAAAAAAAAACTCAGAACATTCAAGTTGCTCTTTTAGAGTAGTAAAGAGTTCGTAGTCAATAACGGTATAAAAAATATGTGTCTGTGGACAGAGAGACAGACAGAGATGGTCAAGTATGCACACATGCACAACCAAATATATAATTTCCTGGCGCAGATTATACCATAATCTGTAATATGCAGTGGCGGGCCGTCAGGGCCTGCAAAGCCTTCTCTGCTGGCCTAAACAGAATCACAAAAAAAAAAAAATGTATGTATTATAATTTATAAAAATATTTTTCCCATTATCTCATTTTCTCATTGCACAGCTACTGTCTTCCTCTGTTGCTCTGCTTCCAGTGCAGCTTGCTTTAAGTAGAGATTTTATCCAATCAGATTTCACCTCTGTCCCTCGGAAGAAGAGAGGCCCCAGGCCTGCAGCCTCACAAGTTGCATCCATGTGAAGTTTAAGTGAATGGGGACGATATTGTTGATTGTCATAGTGTTCAACTAATCAGATCTTTAGTTTGACATGTTGGGCGTATTCTTTGACATGTCAGAGCCCGCTCTCCCCATACTAGCCGGCCCGCAACTAAGTCACTATTAGTGCAGCGATTGGTCAGTGGGCGAGCATGTGACTATCGTGAAACGAAACTTAACAGCAGAAGTCGGCGTTGTGAATCACATCACGTGATGCAGCTCAGCCAATCAAATATGGGCATTCTGACAAGCTTCCTGACTCGAGTACCACACACCGTGACACAGGGGGCTGAGACGAGGAAAGAGATTGCAGAGCAGTACGTTTAATGTTTGGGTTGTGAAAGTAAAATCATAAGACGGTCTCCTAAAGAGATGAATGGGCCGCGGCTTGTCATTAAGGGATGATGGTGGGTCCCACAGCCAGACCAGCTGAGAACCACTGTCCTACATGAGCACAGAACATTTTTCCAAATGCTCTAGCATTATTCAGACGTATTGTAAGCCTCGTACCGAACGGTTTAATACGAATACGTACATAGTTACAGCATTAGAAACGAATAATAGCTGTGGCGCCAGCATGTGGTTATAAGGTGGTATTTCAGCTGCATGACAGCAGTGAAAGCCTGGGTATAAAATACATGGCCCGCCACTGGTAATATGTAATAATTAATTGAATCTGTAATCATATTAAAGTATCGATCTATCTAGCTAACTATCCATTTATTTATTTTTCTGTTCATCTTTTACACCATTGCAATACTCGATCTTGATAGTCCAGAGGGGTGTGCTTTATTTTCACAGCTCTGCAAAAGCAACTGCATTCAATAACCACATAGAACATTTTGGATTTTCCATAGTATGATGTGTAGAGTGTGACAAGTGACATCAAATTGTTTGTCTAGTTGATAGTGGGCACAAAAGGTAGTGTTCTGTTGTGTGCATCTATGTATGTCTGTTACATTGCTGCCTACTTGTCGCACCTCAGCTTCACCCAGACTCCATCCACTTTTTCCTATATTTGTACTTTCTAGTCCCAGTGACTGCACACTAAAGATGGCAGTGAATCCCAGTACTTTCAGAGGAAGTCAATTTGTTTATATTTTATTTTGGTTTTGACCTTTTGATTTCATTTCAGTTTTGCATTGTAATTTTTCAGAAAGGTTAAGTTGTTTATTTAATTTTTGGTAGTGTAGCGGCGTTTCATCTGTGTTCATTATTAAGCCGCAAATGAGCTGCAGACACAGTGACTTAATTTTCTTACGCGAATGACAGGAGATCTTTCAAGTCTTTTCCTTTTATCTTTTATTTTACGCAGCAAAGCGTTAAATAAATACACAAATAATATACTCAGTCACACGGTAGAAAAACGATGTGCTCTCGTGCCTAATGCCACGGTTCCATTGCCTTTGGGTTATTAGCTCCAATGAGAAGGCCTACGTCAGCATCAATGTGTGGTAAGGTTACTTCATGCAGATACGGCCACTTTTGCAGATGTTGTTGAACTCGAATGTTTATCTTTTGAACAGGGATACTGCTGTGTGTGAAGACTTTGGGTAGCTGGACATACCTTGTGTCTTCAAGGCCACACACTTCCAGTTCTGAGAGCATGTGACCAGGGGCGGACTGGGGGAAAAAAGTGGCCCGGGAGTTACTGTGTCAGACCGGCCCAATCGGTATTTTTTCTCTCGCATTAATGCATAGTTTATCGTGCGTTAATACATGGAGCAGACATTTGTATCACAGTGTTTTTAGTGTATAGGTTAAAGACTGTGGTCTTTATAGCATTTTGATTCTTTGAAGATATCAAGGTATTTAACTTTCACATCTGAAATTACAAGAGCTTTGCTCTGTGATGTCTTTCCTTGTCTCTCCCCCCTGTGTCACGGTGTGGGTACATCGCACTGGTGAAATCAGAATACCCTTATTTGATTGGCTAAACTGCATCACGTGACGTGATTTACAACGCATTGGTCGGTGTTTTTTCGCAAGTGTTGAGTAGGCTAGAGCAGTGGTCCCCAACCACCTGATAGATGTTTTATTTTGAAAAATGACCGGATTCTCTCCCAATTTCATCCGCCTGTGGCTCTTGACACATGTCAAGACGCTTGTCTCAGTCACATGATACGTTAATTAAGCCCACAAGTTAGCGAAAATGAGTAAAAAACTTTTGGAGAGCTTCTTTGCAAAGGGGAAAAGCCCACTAAGGAGACAGAAGAAGAGCCTACAACTTCCAAGAAAAAGAAAGCTTCATTTAACAGACAATATCAGGAGTCTAATTAAATATCAGGAGTAATTCTGACGCGCCAAACCCACTCTGCATAATATGTGGCAACCCACTCTGCATAATATGTGACGACAGAGGAAGAGGAAGATCAGCTGCTGGAGATTAATATGCGCTTCCTCCAATTCAAGCTCCTGCTTCTTCTGTAAAGATGCAGCACGTTCCACTAAGCCAGCTCATTTTGCTTCTTCAGTAGCACAAACTGATGATCTGCCGGACAGGACAGATGCCTCTGCTTCGATGTTATCGACTGTCACTTGTGAAGCACTGTCATCAGGATTCACATCATCTTCTATATCTTCATCTTGATCACTGTTACGTTCCCCTTTTTGGCATCTAGGGGATGCGGGGAGTAACGGTGTTAATTTCCCGGGGGAAGAGAGAATGAGCACTGCTGAGTGTTAACAAAAGGAGTATTTATTGTAAAAGGGTTAGCTGCTCACGCGACAGCAAAAGAAAACAACTCTACAAGAGAGCGACACTAGTTGCAAAGCACCAACACAATGATGACGACAGCCCACACGGCTGTAGCACACGGTTGGAACACACGGCTGGAACACACGGCTGGAACACACGCTGGAACACACGCTGGAACACACGCTGGAACACACGCTGGAACACACGCTGGAACACACGCTGGAACACACGCTGGAACACACGCTGGAACACACGCTGGAACACACGCTGGAACACTACTGTGGTTTTGGCCCAAGGGGTTGTCCATGAGGAGCTTCTCTCCTTTTTCCACTGCTAATGGCGATTGAACGCAGCCTCGTCCAATCAGCCGCTGCAGCTGGCATCCGGGACAGAGGGTGGCACCCGAGAGAACACTGAGGGTAAGTAGAGGGAGAGCACAAACACAACACGGCACGTAACAATCACCGTCTATGTCCTCATTATCAGCAGCTGTACTTTCTTTGTTTATTTCTTTTTCACTCAAAGCACACATCCAGCTTTCAGCTTCTTCTGCAAACTGTTTCATAGTCATCATCTTCGGCTCCAACCAGTTATTCACATCTGCATCTTTTTCTTCTTCAGACAGAAGATCTGCTACTTGTCTACTGAGCTCTATAAGCTCACTGACAAGAGTGTTGAAATCCTTATGCATTAACTTTTGCACTTTTTGCAGATTGCCAGCATCACTCATCAAACTTTCAATTTCTTTTCTTTTTCCAGTTATCCGAGCTAATACTCCTCTCCTGGTTCCAATGAGCCTGTGCAGCTTCTCCTCCACTGCTCTCTCAGTTAACTTTCTCGTTCTCAATTCCATTTCTTCAGCATTAACTACCTCCTTATCTTCAGCCATCATATCAATAAAGCAATGCGTAAATTGCGTGCAAATGTTTAAAAGGTATTTCCACTTTTCTCATCAGACATGTGCACCACAACTTCTGAAACACGCAGAGACTTCTATGGCTTTTAATGAGGAGCGCTGTGGCTTGCATGAGAAGTCCTTAAAGAAAGCGAGCCTCTTGGATCAAATTAGCGACATCAATCTTCATTAACGTAAAAGAAACTGACGGTCCATCTTCATAAATCCGACACCGTAAACGGGTTCCAGGTCCTTTGTTTACCTTGTCCGATGTTTTCGTTCGATCAAAAACACCACAGCGCAGCGCTGCGGGTTTTTTCGGATCTTTTGGGACTTTTCTTCAGGTTTCACGGGTGATCAACTGGCATCCGACATTCATGGCCAAGTCCTTGGAGTAGTTTTTCTACTAATGTAGCGGCGTTCCGTCTGTGTTGTTCATTATTGAGCCGCAAATGAGCTGCAGACACAGTGACTTCATTTTCTTACGCGAATCAAGTCTTTTCCTTTTATCTTTTAGTTTTTCGCAGCAAAGCATTAAATAAATACACAAATAATATACTCAGTCACACGGTAGAAAAACTATGTGCTCTCGTGCCTAATGCAGCTCTTCGGTTTTGCACCGGCTGCCGTCATGACGTCATTAAATCACTACCAAAAGGGGAGTGTCAATCATTAACATAAATGCTTTTCAATATGTTTTACATATCTTTAGTTCCTGCACAATGAGCATAATTCAGAAATTAAATGATTAATAAGCCCGAAATTCCAATTAACTAATATATACACTTCTGGCTCTATAGTTTTAGATTGTTTTTGAGGGCCAGGTATAATGTCTCAGAAGTATGCAGCTAGCTACAAACACACACATAATACATGGTTAGAACTGTGTAAGAATGGCCATGATGTTTAAATCTTGTGCTATCACTAAAACACTCAGAATAATTGTCTCCTGCAATTTCAACCGACACCAGTTGGTTAACATGAGCTGAATTGTTAGGTTGAATGGCATTTGATCTGCTATATTAATTACATCATGGTCTTGTTATTCAATTCAGCAAGACTAGACTGCATGTGAAAAACAATAGGGATTGATTGTGGAGCATTTGCCACATCGGGCCATCTCCTGGAGTGTCAAGTCTGTTACATTTCTGTGGTTCAATGTTACAAGACTTTTGGAAACAGTGGTTGCGCAACTCCCAGTCATCACTGATGAAGTGCACCGTAAGACATACCTTGGATCCAGTGTTTTAATCATTGCTTGAACCCGTCTTAATCGACTGTCTGTAGCGGGACCTTGTCCTTGCAGAGGTGGATCGTTATTGCGTCCGTAATGTCACGCCACCGCTTGCTTTTTTTGTCATAAGCAGTGCCTCGAGCAAGTGCCTCTTGAAGCGATGTCTGACCCTTTGGCTTCACTGTTTCACTCGCACTGAGATTACTGGTTGACGGCCTCGAATCGAGGACCGTAATCGCATACACTCTTCGTATTCCAACACATGTTTTCGGCTGAGGTGATGGAGTAAATTGCTAGTGTTGCCACCAGAGGCAATAACAGCGGCTCTACAAACTTTACAATATATCGTCTTTTGATCTACGTCGGATTTTTTAAAACCAAAAAACCTCCAAACAGCAGACACAGCTCCTCTCTTGGGCACAAATTGTATTGGTGCATCTCCGGTCTCTCTTTGTTCAGTTTGTTTAGTTTACCTAGTTCATATAATACCATGATCCGTGCACTACTGTTCAGTTTGTTTAGTTTACCTACTTCATTTTATACCATGATCCTTGCACTACTGTTTAGTTGATTTAGTTTTACCTAGTTGTTAATTTAATACCATGATCCTTGCACTACTGTTCAGTTTGTTTAGTTTACCTAGTTGTTCATTTGATACCATTCTAATTCATTGTATATACTGTGCATTTTTATTTTTATTCTATTTTATCTCATTTTTTATTCTATTTCTTCATTCAATATCTGCTCTGCTATTTTATTGTACTGTATATATTGTGCATTTCCATACTTCATATTTTATTCTACTCTGTAACTTGCTGCTGCTACAAACAAATTTCCCCCTGGGGATAAATACAGTTTCTATCTATCTATCTATCTATCTATCTATCTATCTATCTATCTATCTATCTATCTATCTATCTATCTATCTATCTATCTATCTATCTATCTATCTATCTATCTATCTATCTATCTATCTATCTATCTATCTATCTATCTATCTATCTATCTATCTATCTTCCTCCTGCATCGCTCTTTTCTGTTCTTTAATGTAGCGACGGAGCTTCTTCTAGCTGTTAACAGACTGTTGTGCTGTACCCAGCATGCCATTCGGCAGGGTCATTTTCTAAACGTACAATTATTAGTGTTACAAATTGTTTGTATCACAAACTCTTGTGTCGTGGTGTTTTGCCCTGTTAAAGAGCGTTAGTTGTGGGTTAATAATTGTTGTTATAAAGTTATAACCATGACTAGGGGTCCCTCTCAATACACTTAAGAGAACTAGCTCCGACCACAGCGCCCTCAGCGGCGAACAATATATTTAGCTGCCTGTTGAAGAGTTATTTCGGCTATGCACCGGTACAATTTATATCATACAGGAAATGAAAACCGGTGCCCAGCACTAACTGGAATCTTGTTTCTTGGCTGATGTGCTGAGGCAATCACTCACAAGTTTTAGTCCCTCACCAAACATGAAGAATCAAATCAGTCACCAAACAAAGGCTGGCCTCAGCTGCTCTCTCAGGTGTGTCTCAGTTCAGGAAGAAAGGCCCAGGTGAGCTTCCCACACCATTTTATTCAACTTTAATTCATAAAAAGAAAATCCACATCAGGATGTTCTGATATAATCTGAGTGATACTCTGAGGTGGTCTTCCGTCAATCCCATTTAAAAATAGTCTGTATAAACATGAAGTTTCTGAATTTTAGGTACTGTACTGTCATTTTGAAGTCAGATTAGTCTTTGGAAGTGCATTCTTTATTATAAAGTTTGACTTTTTAGTCAAAAAATTGCAATTCAATCTTTCTCTAAAATACAGTTTGCAGGCAATAGTTATTATTTTCCGATTATTATTCACTTAATTTATAATCTAATGGTAATTATTTTGTAATTATAAATGTCAGACTGACTGAATCATTGATTGAATAGGAAATTGCTGAGTATATTCACTGGAACATAGGTTTTATTTTGAAGTCAGATATTAAACGCTGTTACCATAATGCATTTGATATACAAGACCTGCAAACAATGTCAGGATATTTTGACTGTTCTCTTCAAAGTGGAGGCTGGCTTGACCGCAGTATGTCCTGGAGTTTGTGCATCCTGCATAATGAACCATGATGACAAAGGTGAATTAAATTCTATTTAGATCCAACCAACCCCCCCCCAAAACGATTAAGTTAACTCCAACTGTTACATCCCACTACCAAGAACTACTATGCATTTTGCATAAGTAGAGTCAAGGACAACGGCTCCCCCCTGTGACATAATGTGGGATAATATGACGCATTTGAAGTAAGAAGTTAATGGCAGGCCTTTAAATGAGCAAAGCTAAAAACAGCTACTTTCCTTTCTGGATTTATGCCCTTATGTTTCTTAAAACATATAGAATCCTTTTAAATGGTCATTTTCAGGACAGGGCATTAGTGGATGACTTTGTGGAGTGGGCCGGTAGAAATCACCTGCTTCTGAACTTAGCCAAGACCAGAGAGATGGCGATCAACTTCAGGAGGAAGAAGACGGCTCCACAACTGCTGACAGTTCTGGGAGAGGGTGTGGACATGGTGGAGGAGTACAAGTTCCTGGGTGTCTCCATCGACAACAGACTGAACTGGAAGACCAACATCAACGCTGTGTAAAGAAGGGGATGAGTCTACTCTTTTTCTTGAGGAAACTTCTATCATTTAACGTGTGCAGCAAGATGTTGAAGATGTTCTATCAGTCTGTTGTGGCCAGTGCACTGTACTTCTGCTGGGGGAGCAACATTGGAGCCGGAGACACCAACAGACTTGACAAACTGGTTAAGAAGGCCGGCTCCATCATTGGCTGCAAACTGGACACTCTGGAAAAGGTGGTGGAGAGGAAGACACTGAAAAAACTATTATCCATATTGGATAACCTGGACAACCCTCTCAACCACCTACTGCAGGGACAGCGGAGAACTTTCTCCAACAGACTCATCCATCTCCGCTGTCACAAGGACATATACAGGAGAACATTCCTGCCCACTGCAATAAGATTGTACAATAAATCACCTCTGGCCAAATCAATCACAAAACTATAACACCGTTATTCTGTTTGTTTGTTGTTTGGTTAAATCTTTGCACTACTGTTTAGTTAGTTCATTTAATATTATTGTATTTCATTGTATGTATTGTGCATTTTTATATCTAAAAATGACTCTGTTATTTAATTTACCTGTACCATAGTTGCTGCTGTCGAGAGAAAATTGAACATGCATGCACACACCCTCACACACACAGACACACAGGCCAAATGCATAATCTCCTGGCACAGATAATAATATGTATTTATTTGATATATTACACCATTGCAATACTCGATCTTGATAGGCCAGAGGGCTGTGCTTTATTTTCACAGCTCTGAAAAAGCAACCTAATTCAATAACCACATGGAACATTTGGATTATTCCTTGATCCAATGTGACAAGTGACATCAAATTGTTTTCCAGTTGTTAGTGGGCAAAAAAAGTAGTATTCTGTTGTGTACATGTATGTGTGTGTGTGTTACATTACTTTTCAATTAGGTTTTATACAGATTTTGACATTTCAATTTCATTAAAGTTTAGTCTTAGTTTATCAGAGTGCTTTGCTAGTTTTAGCTTAGTTTAAGGTTTTCAGAAAGGTTAACTTTTCTAATCTATTTAGTTTTATAGTAGAATTTGTTTATTTTTGTGAGGGCCAGGTATAATGTCTCAGAAATATTTAGCTATCCACATAGACACACAAAATGCACAGTTAAAACTGTGCAAGAATGGCCATAATGTTTAAATCTTGTGATATGGGAATCAACTTGAGTAATCGGTCATTAACACACTCAGAAGAAAACTTGTTATCGGCAATTTTAACCAACCCCAGTTGGTTAACATTAGACCATGGCTCAATTGCTTGGTTTAGATGCATTTGAGCTGCTACAAGGATTAAATCATGTTGTTGTTATTCAATTCTGCAAGCCTACACTTCATGTGAAAAACTATAGGGATTGATTGTGGATCAATTGCGATATAGGGTCATCTCCTGGAGTGTCAAATCTGTTTCAGTTCTGTGGTTCAATGTCAAAAGAATTGAAGGCAATTCATGCTGTGGTGTAGTATTAGAAATCAAACTGAAAATAATTTAAGTTCATATTTATCTAATATTGGTTCCATAAAAATAAAGGGCAATATCATTTCAGTTTAGTTTTAGATTTTGTTAAAAAGAATTCGACAGTATTTGTCATTGCTTATTTTAGTTTTATTTTTAAAATAAAAACCCTGTTTCAGAGGCCTTGTGGTGGCTTTATAGGTGCTTTGACCCAGCCCCGTTGTTCTAACAGATAGTAAAGATAAGGAGTCAGAGCAACACATGAATCACATGGTTATTGTAGTGGCAGTTGTTGTTGTTTTTATAGGCTGCACTTGTTAAAGTCGGGGTGGAGATTGTTTTCATGACAGTAGTTGTTGATGTCACTGCTGGAGTTGTTGTTGAGGTGGCAGTCGTTTGCATTGGGGCTGCAGTTGTTGTTGTGGCTGCAACAGTTGTTGTTGGGGCTACAGTTGTTTTTTTGTTTCTTTGGTGTTCGGGTTAGATTTAAAGAGATAAACTGAACACATTCATTTTGCTTGTACAGCCAGACTTTGTCAGACTTTTGTCAGAGTTTTACTTGCTTACTGAAAGCACTGATGAAACACCACAATTTTTTTCAATTTCAATATCAAGTTTTATATCAGGTGGATGTCATTTGAAGCTGCAGCTTTGATCCAAAGAGTTCCTGTTTTCCTATTTGTTTGTCACGTGGATTATGTGTTTTGCTGTCTGATTTGTTGAATAAACTTTTACTGTGACGAGAGAGAGGTATATCTGGCTACTAAGTTTTTGTAATCTTGTTTTATTTACTAGACATTTTCAGAACAAAAACTTTAACTTATATAAAACATAACTATTTCTTCGTGATTTCACTACATTGGGTGCAGTGAAGACGACATAACATTTTCAACCAGGTTCTGCTGTTTTGATTTTACTGCTGAATCACCCTATTTACAATAAAGATAAGGGCTTAAAGCAGACTATAATGTAGTTGAAGGTCTTTTCAGTTTGTATAGGTGTAGTTTTAAATAACTTGAACTCCTGTGAAGCTTTCAAAATTGGAAGCTGGTATATAAACAGAAAATGAATGACATGTAACACAATTGTAATAATGTACAATGCGTCTTCATAGGAGAAGTTACAATTGTTGATTTTATACTACGCATTATTAAACACTTAAAATGTCTTTATATATGCTTAAAACTACATTATAATGTGTAAAACCATTTATTATAACTAAAGTCAATGATATTAAGGGTAAGGTGAGTAGGGTGGGTTGATTTTAGAATTTTTTTTTTCTTATATTTGCTGAAATTCTCATTACATCCCTAAAAATCTAGTATCTGTGGCTGTCACAGTACTGTAATAAGCCTGTGAAAGGATTGGATTGCATACCTGCCTTGCACTCATTGCGCATCACAGAGCCTTCCAAAAGCTGCTATAGCTTCACAGTTTTCAGTACTGACAATAGCCATGTTTGTGAGAGGCCTAATTTTAGCAACTTTTTGAGATATTGCTGCTTGTTGCTTTCATTGTTTACCCAAGCTTTAAACAGTTAATTAATGAGGCATTTTTGGTCCAAAATTAACTAGCTAGGGCCCCGCCTCAGCGGCGGTCTTGGCTCGGCGTTGGGGAATGGTTGGTGGAGATTTAGCCTGGATGAAGCGGTTTGGGGAAAGGCTAGGTTGAGGGTCCACTGCGGCTCCTTGCAGACCCCCTGTGTCCATATGGGACGGGAAGATGGTGACTATGAGGGAAGATAACCCTAAAGTAAAATGGTTTTAACAGAGGGAGGGAGGGTGGGATGCGGAAGCGTGAGCGTGAGCAAGCCGAGGTTGCTCACGGGAAGGCTATTGGAGCGGAGGGTGGCGACGCAGCGAGGAACGAGATGGGAGGTTAGCGGAAGACCACGAGGAGTCGGCGGAGGCGTTCAGCGCAGGAGGCCTTTGAAGAGCGAAGACAACTGAGAGAACGTTGTGGGGGAGCAGGGGGAGACGGTGAGTAGTTTCGTGAAGAAGTTGATGCCGCTGAGGTAAACCTTGATATTGGATGTCTTGGTGCGGATAGTCAAGTGGGCATGGTAGGTGAAGCTGCATGGGGAGGCCGCGTCGAAGGAAGGGAACGCTTCTTCTTCTCTTCTATCTCTTCTTTCAATGTCGGACGGGTGTCTGCAGGAGGGCGGAGCTTCTGAACTTCTGGGATGGGAAGTGAGAAAGCCACGGCGTTGTGGTGGCCCGGACGTGGGCTGCATCGAGAACGCACCCTCGACGGATGGGTGTCCCAGCGTCCTTTGGTGATTGGGTAAACGACCGCTAGGTTGGAGGAGTTAAGATATGGACTCGCTGGCCCGATCGCGGCCCCACGTGATGGCTGTGGCTACTATTGGTCAGGTTTTGTAGCATGAAGGAAAAAGCAACTTGTATTGCTTGCGAGGTCCGAGGGCTGATCTATGGCAAAACGTCTTCCGTTGTGGAAACCCCCAAAAACGGCAGGGGGAGCGGCATCGTTGTGTGGACCAGTTGTGTGGGTCCGTCCCTAGAAGTAGACGGTGTGGGGCACTGGCATCACTGCCGGGTTCCTTGGCTAAGGCGACTTGCTGTGTTTGCTGGAGGTAGGCGGCAGGGGTCACTGGCATCCCGGTGCCCTGGCTAGGCAACTTGCTGTAGTAGGCGGCGGACGTTCAGGTTCTCCTTCCAGGTTTGGCTGCTTGGAATGGAAGACTGGGGTCGCGGGCATCCCGGTGCCGGGTTCCCGTCCCGCTCGCTGCTACCGTGGGGCAGTCGCTAGGGACATGGGAAGCTGTATGGCCGATGATGGCAGGAACAGTTCTCTTGAATGAGTGTTAAGGGTTTAAAACTTGTAATCTACGACGAGTGTTGTAGACGGCTTGGTAGCTATGCTCGATAGACGTGGCTGAAAGGACGTTCTCAATTTGTCCGGAGATGACCACGAATTGCTGCGGGCGCCGTGTGTTTCTGTATCGTTGTGTCGGTTTACGTAGCCACGCTGCGTAGGTTATATTTATGCGTGTATGCGTTATGTAGCAACGAAGGTACGAATTGGATGAGCGGAGGATTGGATTTGAGTCGTGGCACGGTAGATTAATGGTTCCATTTTGGTTTGAATGTCGTATAACGCCTTCTCTTCTTTCTCAGATCAATGATGGTGGCGCGCATGTACGCAGCGGCTCGGCACTCTTCGGTTGTTAGCAGCTTTTTCGTCCTGTGTGTTTTGTGTGTACTTGTTTGTGCATCAGAGGCTCATATACAATACGATCGAGCTGAACTCATTAACATCGGAGGACAGCATAAGGTCCACATCCCTGAAATATTGGATTCTATCCCACCGGAGATCCTGTGACTTGGAGGGCTCGGCGACGCTACCATCATCCCACCCAGGAGGCGCCGCAGGCGGCGGAGGGAAAGAAGGCAATAGAGGGGCAAGAGGAGCGGCCTGCGGGCTAGGCTACGAGCTAACCCCAACCGACCAGCTCTTCCTAGTCTTTTTCTGGCAAATTCCCGGTCACTCGTCAACAAGATCGACGAAATGAGGCTAAGGATTACGTCGCACAACATGAGCAGCTGTGTGATGGTAATTACAGAGACATGGCTGGACAGTACCGTTCCCAACGAAGCTATCGAGCTAGCGGGTCGAACGGTTTACCGAGGAGATAGGACTGCAGACTCCGGTAAGAGCAGAGGTGGAGGAGTGTGCATCTACGTGAACAATGACTGGTGTACAGCTACGGACATCATTGGGAAACACTGCTCCCCGGATTTAGAATACCTGTCTGTGAAATGCAGACCGTTCTATTTGCCGAGGGAACTTTCTGCCATCCTGATCACAGCTGTTTACATCCCACCACATGCTAACGTGAAGCTAGCCCTGGAGGAGCTACACCGCACGGTCAGCAACCAGCTAAATGCTCATCCGGAGGGAGCTGTGATTGTGGCGGGAGACTTCAACCACGCAGAACTAAAGTCTGTGCTGCCCAAGTTCTACAGAAATGTAAGCTTCCCCACCAGAGACAAGAATACTTTGGACCAGGTGTACACCAACATCTCGGGAGCATACAAAGCTGCACCATCTCCACACCTCGGTTTATCAGACCACCTCTCTCTGATAATGACTCCATCATATAAACCAGTCATTTGCAAAACAAGACCAGCTGTCAAATCCATTCAAGTATGGAGCAACGATGCTGCTTCACTTCTGCAGGACTGCTTTGAAAGCACGGACTGGCAAGTGTTTGCACAGGGAGCTGACCTAGAGGAGTACACCTCGGCTGTCCTGGCCTACCTACACTTCTGCACTGAGACAGTAACGACCACCAAAACCATCAAAGTGTTCCCAAATCAAAAACCCTGGCTGGACAGAAAAGTGCGGTTACTGCTAGGAGCAAGAGACGCCGCCTTCAGGTCTGGTGACATACCGACCTACAAAAGTGCCCGGAGGGACCTGAAGAAGGGCATCAGAGAGGCCAAGCACAGATACAAACAGCGCATCGAGGGACACTTTGAGAACAACGACCCCCGGAGCATGTGGAGAGGTATTAAAACCCTGACTGACTACAAGAGCAGCACCACACAGATCAGTCAGGACAGTGAACTTCCCGACACCCTGAACCGCTTCTTTGCCCGCTTTGATGGACAGCACAGCGGAGCAACAGCTGAGAAGATCCAGTCCAAGGAGGAGCAGACACTCTTCCTCCAGCACCACCAGGTGAGGTCCGCTTTGAGGAGGATCGACATCACCAAGGCAGCTGGACCAGACAAAGTGTCGGGCCGCACACTGAAGACCTGTGCCGACCAGCTAGCAGAGGTGTTCACTAACATCTTCAACCTCTCCCTGCAACAAGCTACAGTCCCCACCTGCCTCAAAGCCACCACCATTGTCCCTGTCCCGAAAAAGACCGCAGTCACCTGCCTCAACAACTACCGCCCAGTCGCCCTGACCCCAGTCATCACAAAGTGCTTCGAGAGGATGATACTATCACACATCAAGGACGTCCTCCCAGCAGACCTGGACAGCCACCAGTTTGCGTACCGAGCAAACAGATCTATGGAGGACGCGGTCTCCATTACACTCCACACGGCCCTGTCTCACCTGGAGCACCCCAACACATACGTCAGGATGCTCTTCATTGACTTCAGCTCTGCCTTCAACACTATCATCCCCCATAAACTGGTGCACAAACTCAAAAACCTTGGACTTTCGACATCACTCTGTTCATGGATTCTGGACTTTCTCTCCAACAGACCACAGAATGTCAGGATAGGGAACTGGACATCGACAACCACCATCCTGAACACTGGTGCACCGCAGGGCTGTGTGCTCAGCCCGGCCCTCTTCACCCTTTTCACCCAGGACTGCTCTGCCACATATTCCTCAAACACAATAGTGAAGTTTGCTGACGACACCACTGTGGTGGGACTCATCTCCAACAATGACGAGACACACTACAGACAGGAGGTCCAACATCTGGCTGAGTGGTGCTCGGACAACAACCTGGTCCTGAACACCACCAAGACCAAAGAAGTCATAGTGGACTTCAGGAGATCCAGGAAGACCACACCCTCTCCACTCTACATAAGTGGGGAGGAGGTGGAGAGGGTGGACAGTATCAAATTCCTCGGGCTCCACATTACTAAGGACCTCACTTGGTCCCTGAACACATTACATCTGGTGAAGAAAGCCCAGCAGAGGCTGTTCTTCCTGAGGAAGCTAAAACAAGCTGGCCTGCCCCCTGCACTTCTGGTTAACTTCTACAGAAGTGCGATTGAAAGCATCCTGTGTCAGTGCTTTACTGTCTGGTATGCCAGCTGCACAGCAGAGAACAGGAGGGATCTGGCCCGTGTGGTTAAAACAGCACAGAGGATTGTGGGAGTTACCCTCCCGGACCTGGACACTGTGTATGCTGGCTGCCTCCAGAAGAAGGCCAGAAACATCTGTACAGACATCACACACCCGGGTCACTCTCTGTTTGTTCCACTGCCATCAGGAAAAAGATACAGGACTATCAAAACCTGGGCTAACAGGCTGAGGAACAGCTTCTTCCCCAGAGCGGTTTCCTCCATCACCCCCCCACCCCCACCCACCACCCCACCCAGCTCACACCGGACAGTGCTGCGGTGAAATAAAATTAGCCAATAACACGACACCTTAACTAAGCACCTTTTTCACTTTTAAGTCATTGATGCCTGCGTTTAACCTTGTTTTATCTTGTATATATTTATTTAATGTCTTGTTTTAAATCTTCTTGTCTTAATGTTTTTTATACACCTTTTAACTGTTGCTGCTGTACTGACTGAGTCGCCAACTTAATTTCGTTGTATGTTTTTACAATGACAATAAACATCCTTTATCCTTTATCCTTTATCCTTCTCTCTCTCTCTTGTTGCGCTGCTGGTGCAGTTGTTGTTGTGGCAGCTGTGGTCATTGTTGCGGCTGCTGTAGTTGTTGAGGCAGCTGTGGTTGTTGTTGCGGCTGCTGTAGTTGTTGGGGCAACTGTGGTCATTGTTGCGCTGGTGTAGTTGTTGGGGCAGCCTCACCTCAGATTGCGCAATCTCTCACAAACTGGCTTGAGCTCGTGCCTTTGCTTTGTCATTGTTGTCACCACTGTAATATTCGTAGACACCTGTATTACGTGTCCTTTCCTCCATAGAACAGGTAATGTATTTCACGTGTGTGTAGAACATATTTAGTCTTGCTGACCTGACGGTGAACCGCAGTGGAAAGGACGGAGGGGTGGCAAACAGTACCTCTGCCTCGATGAAGGGGGCGTGTGAGAGCCTTCGTAGTTACGTTACTCTTCTTCTACGCTTCTCTTCTTCTTTTTATATTTTGCTTTGACTGACGTGACTTTTGGAAAGTTTGTGGGGAGTTGGCACGTTTGCTTTGTTGTCGGAGCAGTGGTGCGGAATCCCCTTCTCTTAGAGTGTTCTTAGCAGGCGCACTGGGGCTGGAGTCGTCGGAGATTCTTGGTTGTCGGAGATTCGTTCCCGAGCACTGTGTCTGGAGCGAGCGAAGAAGGAGAGGCTGGATTTACGTTTCCGTACGTCTGGAGGTGGCGGGTCTCCCTCTGCCACCGAGATGTGAGTTCTTGGAGGACTGCTGTGGGTCTGAATCTTCGTACTGTCGGATTCTGGCGGGTGGATGCAGCTGGTCGGCGTGGTGGAGATCTGCGGGTTTGGCTGCGTTGAGCTGCCTGGACCCTCTAGATGGCGGTTTCGCGGCGTCTTGTGGGCGGCATTCGAATGGGCTGATGAACGGAAGGCCCATGTTGGCGAGGTAAGGTTTCTGCGTGGCGTTCCGGTTGCGAGTGCAGAAAGCGCGAGCAATCCCATGCGGAAGCGTGAGCGTGAGCAAGCCGAGGTTTAGTGTGGGTGGATCTATATAGGAATGTGGCCGGAAGTGGGGGAGTGGCTGAGGTGTGGCCCTGCTCCTGAAATTCAGCTAATGTTTTTAGCTTCCAATAAAAATACATTTTACATTCTTCATGTCTTGTATACCCATGTTTAAGATAGTCAGTTGCAATATGATTTAGAAATTATTTTGTTTTCCTAAAAAATAGCAGCAGTAAGTACAAATAAATGTAGCTTTGAAATATCTGTTACTTTACCTCTAGAGTCAGTAAAATATAACAATATGTCACCCGTTTTTTAGCTTCTTATGCCGTGTTCACACCAAACGTATTTGCGTCATTCGCGCCGCCGGTCTCACCGGGGACCATTTGTGTTAATTCGAGTGAATCGCGCTGGACGCGCCGGAGAGGGGGCGTGGCTTATCGCCCTGAAAGTCGTTCAACTGTCCGCCATCAACCATGGAAAAATAACCTCTATTAGTATATCTTAGTATGTGTTGTGGAAGTCCCAGATATCACGGGACACTAAACGCCGTCATGTCTGGGTTAATAACATCATCCGGAGCAGCTCCGTGTATTTGATTGAGATGTATTCACTGTGTCTAGCAAGCCACATGTCGGCTGTTTACTACAGCTGTATGAGCCCCAAATAAACTGATTTGGCTGTGATTTAAGTGCAATAAACCGACAAAAAGGGACTCCGAAATAACTACCTAATGATGCCGATTTGTCTGAATTCATGCGTTGTTAGTTCTCTCCGCAAGACGACAAGCAAATAACTTTTAAAATACTTGTTTTCTCAATGGAGCTCAGATCGATCGGTGCTAGGCTATGCTAACATGGTAGCAGCTCCATCAACACTCACAATAATGTCATCTAGACGTAAATACGGCAGCGTCTATTCATTGTTTGTACCATCTGGTTCACACACACACACATTTATACACATAGTTTGGTCCGGTCTCTATGAGGTATCGTAGAGCTCTGGGTGAACACAGACGGCTACAGTATTTATTTCCTGATTCAACAACGGCAGGAAGTCAGTGATGACAGGAGAAACATCTCAACGCTGATAGGCTATCGCGCTGGGGCGTAATGCGAATATTTCACCGAAGTTGAAAAATTTCAACTCGTGCGTTTGGGGCGATATGGCGTTGGACGCAAATTCACGTCAATCGCCCCGCAAATTTGCGTCCATCGCGCCGCGCCTTCGCAAATTTGCATCACTCCAGTCTCATCGCGTCTGTGCATTGACTTTGTATGTAATCTACTCGCGTGAATAATTCACGCCACGTTTGTTGTGAACGCATCATTACAGTCTTTGTCTAATGTATGATATTTGTAATTCATTGTAATGTAGTGTAATAAATTGATGGGATGTTTTTGTTAAATTCTGGAAATTGTCATTTAATATGAATATTAATCAGTGATTCAGAGTTTCAGAAGTCTTTGCAGGTTAGAAGATCAGCCATGGATTTAAAAAAAAAAAAATTTGAAAGAAATAAGTTCTTCTGCCACCTTGTGGTCTACATGATGCTGTGTTTTCTGTTTTGTGCTACTTGTTATGTGTGTTGTCATTGCTCTGTGCTGTGTATTGTTCCTTTGCTTATTTATTTGTTAATTGATACATTTTATATATGTTGGCCACTTGGGGGCAGTTGAAACAAGTTGTGAACACAATTCACATATCATTAACTTTGTAAGTTGATTTGGTGAACATGTTAGCAAACATTAGCTTATTGATGCATGCATGCAGACCATTATCATACATGTTGTTGTGTTTTCATCCACATACTGAATGTAATTCTATTACCTATCTACCTATTCCGATTTGAGCTCACCTGATGCAGATGCGTTTTGTGAAATTGTGTTTTTATTATATCAAATATGGTGTTTTGTGAAATGTCGTTGTGTTTTGTGAAATGTTGTGTTTTGGCCGTCAGGGCCAACGTCGGGTCTTCCCCAACCCCAGAGGAGAGTGCCGGACTGAAGACAACTTAGTCTCCCAGCAGTTCATGAAATAGCTCTGTTAGCCCTGTTAAAACTTTGGGAGAAAAGTAGGGAAACCAACTCACAGCATCATGTCGTTTTACACTAATTGGCTACTAATCTCTGCATTTTCTCTACCAATGGAACAGATTCCGTATTCAGAGGATAGTATACAAATACCACAATAACAAATGAGCCAGGGGTATAACAAATATTATAAACATAAAAAACATACAGATGTTACGTTTTTTGATAGCCTTTTTGTTATTCAAATTTGAAAGTAGTTTCACATATTGCTCAACATCCTTCAAACAAAAAGGTAATTTTTTTTATTGTTCAATTCATATTCATGAATACATGATTTTCCCAACTTCATTACCAAATGTATTATAATAATAATACTTTAATTTTATATAGCGCTTTTCTAGATACCCAAAGACGCTTTACATAGGGCAGAGACAAACAAAACAAAGACAAATAGAGGAGCAAAACAAACAAACAAAACATTTTGGTAAAAAAGAAAAACAGACATTATAAAAAATGTCTTTTTGGGTTAGGGTTAGGGTTAGCGCAGCACCCAGTATGTACCATGGCAGCTTCCTATATACCGTACAGTTGGCCTTACTGGGATCCAGTTTTGGGTGAGCGGCGTACAGCTGTACGTTTGTCCGCCTCACGCCACTGTTTCCAGCTGTGGGTCAAACCAGACGGCTGAGGTAGCAAGGCAGCAGAGCAGAGCTCTCCATTCTCTCCCCAGCGGCATCCTGCCAACATTTGGAAACCATCATTCCAATCTGAATTTAATGGTAAATTCGCTGATATATGAGATTTGAAAGACTTTGAACTTAAAAAATTGTTACCAGAATGTTCTGATATTGTCAGTGACACTCGGAGGTGGCCTGCTGTAATTCTGAAGAAAAATGAGTGTGTGGTAAAACCACACAACCGTTTCATTTAAATTCTGATCCCAATTTAGAGGGAGGACAGCTCATACAAGATTCAAAGGGCTTTAATTCCGAATATCCACATCAGGGAGTAATGTGACGCATTGAAGGAAATGGCTGCCTAGCTGAGTCTTGCGTCGTGGTGTCTTTAACACCTACATTTGGAGTTGGCATCTTTTAATTTAAAACTAGTCAGACTACAGGTCAAACCTTGCAATGTTGAATATGCTGAAGACTGCATGCTGGTCAAACTCTAAAAATAACATTATCAAGAGTTCTGCATGCGTTACCAAATCACCAACACACCAGAAAGGGGTCAGGAAATGTTGCATATGAATGGAAGAAGGAAACATTTTCACAGTTCTGAAACAAATATCAGGTGATCTGCAAAGCCTGGAAGAAATACACATAGAAACAAATGCAGCACAAATTGATGAGGATTAGAGATGTTAAAGGGAGACTGGACTTTTTGGAAGACTCTTCGTAATGATTGAATGACACGGAAGACCAAAACAGACGCAATAATCTGCTTTGTCAGCATTCCTGAGGGCTGTGAAGCAGATGGCTCAATCGTATTCCTGCAGAGGTTTTTACCCACAATGCTGAACATAAACATAAAGGTTTTCTATGTGGTCATGTTACGTGTCTTGTGTTGTGCTCTCCCTCTGATTACCCTCAGTGTCCGCTCGGGTGCCGCCCAGTTCCTGGATGCCAGCTGCTGCCAGCTGCCAGGTGATTGAACGCGGCTGCGTTTGATCCTAACTAGGCCGTGGTTAAAAGGAGAGCAGCGCCACACGGACGGCAGTTGGGCGCAGCTTTGTCGTGAAGCTGAACAGCACTATTGGCTCCTGTACTCGGTTCCCGAATAAATGTGCTTCGTTATACAATCCTCAGTTGTTCAGTCTCTCTTTCCCCGGAACATTTACACCGTTACTCCCCGCATCCCCTAGATGCCAAAAAGGGGAACGTAACAGTTGGGGGCTCGTCCGGGATATGAAAGAGCTGATTGGGTGATTGTTAGCGTCTGTTAGATTGTCTCTGTTAACGCAAGATTCCACAGCTTCCTCAGACTAGACAGGTGAGTGTCCAGCTGGGCTTAACGGTCTTTCCTTCGGGCACTCTTTTATTATTTTGCCTTTTTTATTTTCGGAGTAATCCTGGGTGGGGATCAGTCCCTGTCGGAGGTAGGCGATTCAGGGTTTCGGCCGCTGATGTTTGCCTTTCAAGTCGCCTCGAGCCCGGCACGCTCCAGAAGATAGGTAGGAAAAGGTTTGGGTAGGCAGGATCTGAGGAAGTTTGTTTGTATCCAAAAAAACAAAACAAAAAAAAAACACTGTGCTGGTTGTGAGTGGCATCCGGTATTACATTTAACAGTTATCACGTTGGTCACTTGTGAGGGTACTTGTGTGTACATGTCCGCTGTTTGTAGCTTGTGAGCTAACTCAGCTGAGTGTGATTAACGGTAACGTTAGCTGTGAGCTAGGGCTGCTGTGTGTGTGTGTGTCCTCTCTTTGCTGTGTTTAGATGGCAGAGTATGATATGGAGGAGTTTGTGGCGAATCCGTCTTTCACTCAGTTCGAGAGGTGTAAGAAGAGTGAGTTGCAGGAGATAGCCTCATATTATAGTGTTCCTGTTTCGAGTACCCTTTCGAAAGGAGAACTCAAGGCAGTGCTGGGTAGTGCTTTGTGTGATAGGGGTGTTCTCAGGCTTCCGGAAACGTTAGAGGCCGCGGCAGGTGCAGCGATATCTTCGGGTGACGTTGATGCTCCGGAGTGGGAGGCGGCCGTGCAGCCTTTCACTCCGGCTGCGCAGAGCGGTAGGGCGGAAGCGAAGCCGCGCACATTGCCACAGTTTGATCCGTTACTTTCGGAATCAACTCCTGGTTCGGGGGTTCAGGCTCGTTTAAAAATGCGCCTCGCTCGGCTCCAGTTGGAGAAGGAAGAGCGGGAGCGAGAGTTTGAGCTCCGGAAGGAGTTAGCATTCCGTAAGTTGGAGGCAGATACGGCAGTTAGGATGCGTGAGTTAGAGCTGCAGTCTGTTTATGCTCGCACCTCTGCAGATATACAGGTAACATCAGGGCCTACTGCTGCATTTGATGTCAGTAAGAATATTTCTTTGGTCCCTATATTTCGTGAGTCTGAGGTGGAGTCCTACTTTGGTGCGTTTGAGCGCATCGCTGCTGCGTTACATTGGCCAGAAGACGTGTGGGCCATACTGCTGCAGTGTAAGCTGGTGGGAAAAGCTCAGGAAGCTTGCTCGTCCCTGTCGGTGGAAGATGGTCTGGTCTACGAGAGGGTCAAAGGTGCCATTCTGCGAGCCTATGAGTTAGTGCCAGAGGCTTATAGACAGCGGTTTCGGAACCTTAAGAAGTCTTACAACCAGTCTTTCACTGACTTTGCACGGGATAAAAAAATGCTGTTTGACCGATGGTGTAAGGCCAGTAAGGCTAACGACCTAGCCTCGGTGTGTGAGCTCCTGATGTTGGAGGAATTTAAAAATTGTGTTCCTGAGCGTACGGTAGTTTACTTAACTGAGCAGAAAGTGGGCACCCTGCAGCAGGCTGCTATACTGGCCGACGAATTCGCCCTGACTCATAGGCATGTGTTTTCGAGGCGCGATTCTCAAGAGGGTGAGTATTCGCAGAAGGATGGTGGCATGTATGGGTCACGTGGAAACTGTTCTCGGTCGGGTCCTAGGGCTGAGAGACGGTGTTTTTATTGTAATGACCCTGGTCATTTGGTGGTGGACTGTGCAGCCTGGAGACGGAAGCAACCGGAGGCAACTTCCGGACAGCAGCCACAGGGAGTTGGGTTGGTGACGACGGTGACTCCCGTTGGCCAGGCCGCTTCTCCAAAAGTGCCGGAGTGTTTCAAACCCTTTATCTTAGAAGGCTTGGTGTCGCTCACAGGAGAGGCAGAGGACCAGCGCCCAGTGACGGTGCTACGCGACACTGGTGGTTCGCAGTCCTTCATTCTTGCCAGTGCCCTGCCGTTTAGTGACGAGTCTGCCTGTGATGCGAACACGGTGGTGAGAGGAATAGAAATGGGTTTCGTTCCAGCAGCTCTCCACCGGGTCTATGTGAAGACCAAATTGATAAGTGGTTTCTTCCCAGTGGCAGTCCGCTCGTGTTTCCCTGTGGATGGTGTGGAGTTCATCATGGGGAACGATATAGCTGGGGGTAAGGTTTTTCCTGTGCCTGAAGTGGTGGATGTTCCCATTCCTACCGTGGCGTGACGACCTGGCGCAGAGTTATCCAGAAGTGTTTAAGGTTAGCGTTCTGACGAGAGCCCAGGCCCGGAAGCAGGAGGTGGACTTATCTGATTCACTGTTTGCAACTGTGTTGTCCGAGGATAAGCCTCCCCCTGTTAGTTGGGTGGTGAACAAACCCTCACAAGACCCTAAAGGGGTAGCAAATCCCAACACTGAGCCGGCGGTAGCATCGCCGCTGACCCGGGAGGCACTCATCAGCGCCCAAGGAGGTGACCCAGCCTTGGTAAGGTGTTTTGCCGCGGTGGGGGAGGGCACCAGTGGGGGCAGAACGAAGCAGTCTTTTCTGCTAGAGAATGGTGTGTTAATGCGGAGGTGGATCGCACAGGCAGGCAAGGCATCAGGTGAGGACTGGGACACCGTTTACCAAATAGTCATCCCCGTTGGTTGTCGGCAGCTAGTGCTGGCAGTGGCGCATGAGCATCTCTGGTCTGGTCATCTAGGGGTCACTAAGACCTATGACAGGATCCTGAGGCATTTCTTCTGGCCAGGAATGAAAGCGGATGTGATAACTTTCTGTAAGACTTGTAGCACTTGTCAGGTTGTGGGAAAACCAAATCAGGTAGTGCCACCAGCACCTTTGCGTCCTGTCCCTGCTGTTGGTGAACCATTTGAGCATGTCAGTGTTGACTGTGTGGGTCCATTGCCTAGAACCAAGTCTGGTAACCAGTTCTTGCTAACAGGGATGTGTGTTGCCACTCGTTTCCCTGAGGCCAGGCCCTTGCGTAAGATCACGGCGCCAGTGCTAACTAAGGCACAAGAAGGGGGCAGACAATGTGGTGGCTGATGCTCTGTCCCGTGGTTGAGAACGTTTTTTGGTGTGTGATGGGGGTGATTGTGATCAAACAGATGTTTGGTTTTATGGGAGGGGGTGTTACGTGTCTTGTGTTGTGCTCTCCCTCTGATTACCCTCAGTGTCCGCTCGGGTGCCGCCCAGTTCCTGGATGCCAGCTGCTGCCAGCTGCCAGGTGATTGAACGCGGCTGCGTTTGATCCTAACTAGGCCGTGGTTAAAAGGAGAGCAGCGCCACACGGACGGCAGTTGGGCGCAGCTTTGTCGTGAAGCTGAACAGCACTATTGGCTCCTGTACTCGGTTCCCGAATAAATGTGCTTCGTTATACAATCCTCAGTTGTTCAGTCTCTCTTTCCCCGGAACATTTACACCGTTACTCCCCGCATCCCCTAGATGCCAAAAAGGGGAACGTAACAGGTCAACTAATCATCTCTTACTTCTTTATATGTAATAGCCTGCATACTTGTACATGGGATATATGTAGAGAAGTGAATAATTAACACATTTATTGTGCTTGAAATAGATCACTTTGTCTGAAGTTAAGACCAAAAGCAGGCCACATTTTTAAGGTTCAGCTTGTTTTTCTTTTCTCTTTTTTAAGATGCTGTTGATGTACTTGGTTGGTCGGAAGTACTTGACTGAAAGTTCATGGGCTTGAAGATTATGTAATTGCGCTGTGTTCAGGGTTTTGTATTTGCTATTTATTTCCTTGTTCATGTATGTGAAGGAATCATCCTTGGAATCATCGTCAGTAACAACACATGCAACTTGCTCGCGACTGTTTGTTTTAAATGTCTAAAAGTGATTAAAGATGTTGACGGGAGGATTCTTATTATTCTGTCTGAAGTCTAAGGGAATATTAATATTGGAAAATACATATGCCCCAAAAAGTGATGCTCTTATTTTCTATGCTAATCTTCAATGCAAACTTATTGATATGGGCAGCTATCCAATTATTTGGGCTGGGTATATCAATAATATTATTGATGTCATCCCCTCTCTCGCCGCTCTTTCAAGCACTGTAATGAATTGCTGTAAATTTACGGTGGATTTAAAACAGTATCTTACAGTATTTCATAATAATGGCAACATACAGTTAAATGTTCATCCCTTGCATGTAAATAAACAGTCAATGCCGTCAATTAACCATAACAGCAGACTACTGTAATTTATCAGCATAATACAGTATTTTCTGTGAAGTGGTGGAAATACGCTTCTCTATACAAGTTCGGTGAATCACAATCCATCAATTTACAGGATTACAGCAGCATAGTGGATAGTGCAAACAAGATACATAGTAAAAAAACAAGATAAAAACGAGTAATATAAATAAGTAATAAACAGTAAAGAATATTAACTAAGTAAAAAAGTTACAAATCCACAATATCTAAAATATAACTATAACTAAAAACAAAAAATATTATATATACAGACAGGATAATTGTTGTATTGCACAGTGTATTTATATTGCACATATTTTTTGTGTTGTGTGGTCTACTGGGAGCACAGCTGGTTGTGCAGCCTGACAGCTGCAGGAAGAAAGGACCTGCGGTACCTCTCCTTCACACACCGGGGGTGAATCAGCCGGTGGCTGAAGGAGCTGCACAGAGCTGCCAGGGCGTCCCGCATGGGGTGGGAGGTATAGTCCATCAGGGATGATAGCTTAGCCATCATCATCCTGTCTCCCACCACCTCCACAGTATCCAGTGGACACCCCAGCACACTGCTGGCCTTCTTGATGAGTTTGTTTAGTCTCTTCCTATCGGCTGTCGACATACTGCTGGACTTTTGGAGTGACCTCAGTCTCCTCAGCAGAAAGAGTCTGCTCTGACCCTTTTTGTAAAGTGCATGTGTGTGGTCAGTCCAGTCCAGTTTATTGTTCAAGTGAACACCCAGGTACTTATAAGATCTCACAATCTCAATTTCCATTCCCTGGATGTTCACTGATACCGGAGGAGAGTATTTACCCCGGCGAAAGTCCACCACCTGTTCTGCTCCAGATTGTCCCTCAGAAGCAAAGGCTGGATGGTTTTGAAGGCACTGGAGGAATCCAAAAACATGACTCTCACAGTGCTTCCACTAGTATGACCGGAATAAGCCTTGATCGGACATGATTGTTATCCTCCTTGTAGTCTATTTCTTTTTTCTTTAAATTTCCTTTGTTTGTCTAAAAAGCCAAACACAATACACAATGAAAATGTTCTGTCCTTACTTGGAGTACAATTCAAACATATAGTGTGAATGTTACTCCCAAGGGAAAATTAAGGCCACTCAGAATGTCTTGGATCAGAGCTGTCATCTCTTCTCTCTTCAGAAACACATTAAATTATTACCTACTCGAAAGATATCATGTAAACTTGAATGATTGGAAATGTAATAGAGTTATTGTATTTTTCACCCTTTCCATTTCCATGATGTTGATTTATCAGTCCAAAAATCGCTAGTCCTTTTAAGATCGACACAGCTAGTTGTAAAACGTTCACCCATTTAGATACTCTTTTTTGACATATATAGACATAAAAAAAATAATAATCGTCATACTCGATAGTGCAATACAACAATAAATATATGAGCCCTCTTAAGGTTATTCATTTTTGTATCCATTTGTTTTGGCATACAGTGTATGCCATTCAAAACCAAATTTCAGAGCACAGGTTATAATATATTCCCGCAGTCTCAAGTCTAGTTATCCCCTGGTTTACGAATGTGACAGAGCATACATTCCCACACAAGTGAGACCCACTTTGTGAACACTGCTCTTACGGAGGAACAAGTCTGTAATTAATATGCAGAGAGTTTAGATTTTGTTCTGTATTTTTGGCTTGTGTTCATTTGTTTTCCTTCAGAAAAAAAGTAGGCCATGTTGTGCATGTCTTTAGAAAAGTTGTTGTTCCAATTCCAGTTCTTCTCTATTCAACATGCCTTAAAAATATAACCATGAGTCTGGTTCACTGTTTTACTGGGATCATTATCCCTGACAAATAGACAAATCTACAATGGAGATAGTAAATCAGAATTATGAGATGATAAATCAAAATGATTTTGTCTTCTTATGAAATTAAACAAACACAACAATGTGCAAGAAACAAGACATCAAAATCCCAAAACCCAATGTGTAGTGCATACTTTATTTGCAGCACTTGAGTTAGTCCAAATCTAAATCTCACTTTACCATTTTATGATTTTTGTCACATTTTGGAATTATGTAGTGGTAGTTTACTTTTCAAAGTTCAATCAGATAACATGTTCATTGTCAGGCTACATCAGTCTAGACACATTCTAAATTGTGGTATACATAAAGCATGACATAAAACAGCCTAATTTACATTTTTTGCTTGTTATGACAACAACAACAAAAAAAATCATTATTTTGAGCTTCGACACTGCAACCAGACTGCAACCTCTGGCTGCAACACAAATTCGTCAACACGGCTTTTATTTTGTAATTTAAAACCATCTGGGCCCGAGCGAGGACCAATTGGTCCAAGAGTGGACCGAGCGGTACCGCACAAAGCAATTTTCAGAAACAAATATAATAATCCTACAACCATGTTGCATACCAGCTTAACAAAGAACTTCTGATGAACAGAACCATGTATAACATTTTACACACTGAAAACACAATTAAACACAATCTAACAGAACCTATCAGAACCGCTAGCAAAATATCGAGATTTTTTCGCTTTCATTTTGCGTGAAATGCATTCGAAAAAGTGGTCCGACTGGCGAGCGAGCAGCTCCTATAGCCGGTCTTGTTACTAAACAGCATTAGCATTCCACACGGAATCGATCGAAAACTTTGGATTTACTCTCCGTGAAACGGTTCAAAAGTTACCGGCAAAAGAGCAGACAAAACTCAGCCATTCACCCCGCAGAATAATTCTGAATTTGTACTCACTTTGAGATGAATCATGACGAAGAAGTGCCCGTAATCCATTTTTACCGGTGAAATCGACTTCTGCTATCTGTTTCCTGTTGTTATGACTGTGAGTCATAATATATGATCATATATGCTGTGTGCCTACCTGCCTGAGGGTGGTGCTGTGTATTGTGACTGTTTTCTGTGTATCCTGTAGATGACAGGTGATTGGACTGGGGACTCGTGAGGCGGGACATAAGAAGGCACCTGTGGAGGCTGGCCGGCGTCTCTCTCTATCTTCTCCCCGGCTCCCAACCGGACTGTGCGGCATCGCAACAGGGATCGTTGCAAAACAGATCGGGGCGACCGTCCTACTACATTCTATAACTGACAGTCCATGTAGTGGTAGGGGTGAGCCGCTCTTTTGTTTACTTCTGTTTTTCTCCTGTTTTTGGTAGGGAGTTAGGTAAGCTGCCTGTCTTTTCTTTTGTTTAGTTTGGGAGTAGGTTAGGTAGTGGATTAATAAAGATTGTTTTGTTCATTGTTTTGGGCCAGGCTCACCCTGACGTATATTACTACCAATGATGTAAAGAATAAATATGATGGACTGTATTATAGCATAACTGGTCGTTCTTGGGAGTGGGAGAGATGGGGGGGAGACCTTATACTATGCTGCGTCCAGGTTCCCCTAGACCGGGCGTAACACTGTCTAATAAAACTGTTTCCTGAAGAAAGGGGGTCAAAAAAGGTTGGGGAGCACGTTTCAACATTTTGTGAATAGAGGTGAATAGAGGTGTCATAGTATGAGATTGACCAACCACAGGCTGAGAAATGGGCACTCACACACACGCTATAGCGCATGGAGCCGTAGGTCGGCGACCCCGAGAGGCTTTGGAGAGGATTCTAGGTCTCAAAAATTATTCCAGACTGCTGTATGTGATAGATTGTGCATGTACAAGGATAAAGGAAGTTAAATATATAGTTATTGAGGTTATAAAAGTACAATGGAACAGCTGGAGAGGCTGTTTCCCAAATGACCACCTTTCGTGACCTCTCGTACGTTTATCTATCTAGCTCTGGCCTACTTCCCTCTATTCACTCCAATTCTTTTTTGTATGACTACTGCCATTGTTTGCTATGATGCTGGGTGGGTTTTAGGCTTTACTGAGCCTCATTTAATATAGTATTATCAATAATAGTGCTTTTTCACCATGCAAACCTGACATTTTCAAAGTGGAGCTGTGTTCCATCTTCATTTGGTATTAACCAGTAACATATACACAATATTTACACCTCTCACCAAAGCTCACCCACTTGAGTGTTATTAATGAATTATTCAAATAGCCCTTGTAGTTAGAGAGTAAGGCCCCTTTGAGTATGGGTATAGTATTTCCGAGCAGAAGCCAAAAAAAGGGTTTAAGTTAAGGCCGGAAGATCCAGGAAGTGTTGTCCTCCCCATCTGTAGCTTCACCGCCCGAACCAAGAAGAGCCGTAGGACTTCGAAGAAGTTTCCTCTCTGTTGCGTTAGCAGTTTGACTGTAAAGATGCTTCCAGGAGCACTCACTGTGTTGCTGACTCTATTCAGCCTCATTGAGACCAAACTGAAAGACTTTTATACTTTTAAAGTTGTGAACATCAGGGGGAAGTTAGTGACCCTGGAAAAATACCGGGGTTCGGTAAGTTTGAGGTAACAGTATATCGGTGATGTTAGAGTCTCACTGTAACCGGTCTCTCTGCATGTCAACCGGTGGCATGAATGAATTTTGCATGGAAATATTTATTTCAAATTTCTCCGAGTTAGCATTGTGTTAGTAGACGTAACTAACACAGTAGAGCAGCGGATCAGTTTGACTGCTGTAGCATGCTCGGGATGTCCCATCATGTAGTCCCGCTAGCCAACGTGGCAAGAGGCCTGCAGAGCCCCTGCAGGAGCTTCATAGAGTTTTCATTCAAAACAGGTAGACTAGATTCGCCTTTATCCGTCTATAATGAGTTGATACAATGTAACCTGTATGCACTTCAGATTTTATTTAAGTTTGGCTGGGTTAATAAATGAGACTGAACATAACACTCTTTAAATTGTTCGCTTAAACAGAACTTCAAAGGATGCTCCCTTAAACACCGTAAACAACTATAAAGTATGTATCCTTCCCAATGTCCCTAGTGAAGGTCTCTTTCACAGATTATTCCATGTTATTACCATACCTAGTTATCACTGTACAGTGTTTCAAATACACATGTAATTTATATATAATGCACCGTTGCTGTTTTAAGAAGGTTGCTGTTGTGAAGGATTTGGTTTGTATATATGGTCTACTCTATAATGCACATAGCCCCATGAGGTTTTCAGATGCATCACACTTGAATTGCTTGATTGTGACACTAGATGTCAGCACTAGATGATGGGAACAAAAAGAACGCATGTGCTTACTTATCCAGTGATGAGAAACTGCCTGATTGAGTGTGACCTGAAGCATGAGGCTTTAACATGTATTAACCTGCATGAACATACTCAACTTTTTCCATGACGTGTATCTGTACAGGTCCACCCATGGCCACGTCACTTACACTTAGCATGAAAAGGTCAACAACAAAGGCATTGATCTCGTCAGACATGGAACTCTCATTCAGTGAAAGAAGTATTCAGATCCTGTACCAAAGTAAAATGAACAGTACAGCAACATAACAATACTCCATCACAGCCTGCCAACACATTCTTGAGAAAGTTCATTAGAAGTCTACGTTTGATTCATGATGAGTTCTTAAACACCTGAATTTTCTGGTAATATTAAATTATAATTATTATTAAATTGTTGTTATGATAATGAATCTCATTGTAATAGTAGTTATAAAAATAGTTCTGAAATGGAGGTGCTTCTGCAGGAAGTGAACGCAAAATGAGCTGTCACATTAAGTAGAGTCAGTTGTGGATATTAGGTAACACAAACAATTTATGGAATGTTAGTACTCGTTGAGGTATTTATTGTTATGCAAATTACTACTATTATTTATTATATGAATATAAAGTTATGAAGCAGACAATTTTATTGACTGTTTCAAAAATGTTGTGTGTATTTCAAATACACTATAATACAGTACTGTATATAGAATGAAGCTTACTGTGGTTCAATTTATAATTAGGCTATAGCCTAAAACACAATTTAGCTGTTTACAAATAAAGTAACATCAGTAGTGCAAATTGGTTGACTAGTGGTTTTCAAAATTTCAAAATATTTAATATTGATAAATTGGCCTGATAAAAAACTGTAGGCTGTCACTGCCAAATATAAAAATCGAATATGAACTATTTAAATTTGTTTCCATATGTGTCATGTATAAAAAGACCCAAAATGAACACTCAAAGCGGACTACTTGATTACCATAGGACATTATTTATTTATATAGTAATGATTCTCTCCTAAACTTTTTGATCTATATAGGTGACAAATCACTGTGATCACTATCAGCAGTTTCCACTCTAATGGAAATTCTTATTAAAACCTATTATAAATGAACAAATATTTTAATATGAATCCGATGTATTACAACTGTAGAATTGAAGAAATGCAATAACAAATTATTTTGAACAAACATGTCACCAGTCAAATGTGCTCTTGAGTGTCAGTAGATGTTGTTCTTATACCTGAGATCAAATCCCAAATAACAAAACATTGGTGGATGTCAGAGTCTTCATCAAAACTATGTAGGTGAGTTTTAGGAAGAAATTACATATAACATTTGGTGAATGACGCCCATTTATTGTTAATACTGATGCACCCAATTATAATAAGCATTTAACTGTTGTAGCTGGTGGAGGTGGGGCTAGTTAAAATACTTCATACTGTATATGCAGTTAGGTAGTTTAGTGTTTAGCACCAATAGCTCAAAGATGACAGATTAGGCGCTGCCACGTTGACAGCCGTTGACAGGCAATCAAAATGCTCCCGATCTTCTATTATGCAACTTAAATGGAGTAAGAAGAAGACAAAACAAAGTTCTGATGAACATTTGTAGTTATATGTTGGGCTTTTGACTGAATTATTGCCACATGATGGGAAAGCTATTTAAATGAGAGATTTTTCATGAGAGAAATTTAGTGGGGAAGTCACTTGGTGGAACTGCTAACATGCATTTTGTAAGAGAATCATATTTGCTTTGATATAGAATCTTTCACTGCAAAGTAATCAACAACTGCAGCTGTCAGGTAAATGCACTGGCGTAAAAGTACAATATAACCATATGAGATGTAGTGAAGTGAAGAAATACTCAAGTAAACTTTGCTAAACTACTCACGGTGCTGCAGGGTTGTACGCCTGGGTGTGCCAGTACACTGTGATGTCACTGTAGGGTGCGGTTACATGTGCAACAAAACAACCACGCCCTGAGGTGAAACAGCCATGAAACAATCAACCAGAAAGGGTTCAGAGGTTAGAGTTTTCTTTTGGCTTGTGTTAAAGTTGCTAAATTTGATATTCAGAGCATTAATATAGAAGCAAAACACTTTTTTGCTATGTAAATATATCGTGGATGAATAGTATGTCATGTAGTAAAAATTCCTAATAGCAATAACAATAAAAATACAATGATCTTTCGAAGCTCCATCTATTGTGTACTTATTGTTAAACTAAGATCAACCCTGGTATGAAACTAGAAAACACATTTTGTCCTTCCTTTCACGTATAGTCCTTTCTGAGATGAACACAAGCTAACAAAACTAACAGATGATGTGCACAGAGCATGTTCAGTACATCTACGCTCAATCAGGTATGTGAACAGCTGTTTACAATTCCTCAGTTGCTGTTAATTGTTGTTTTGTGACTGTCAGAACTGTTACTGTAGTGTCTTCACAGTGTGTTCCTTTGGCCTTAGGTGTCCCTGGTGGTGAATGTAGCCAGTGAATGTGGCTTCACTGAAGAGCACTACAAAGACCTGCAGCAGCTCCAGCGGGACTTTGGGCCGTATCACTTCAATGTGCTGGCCTTCCCCTGCAACCAGTTTGGTCAGCAGGAGCCCGGCAGCGACAAGGAGATCGACAGTTTTGTTCGCAGAGTTTACGGAGCCTCCTTCCCCCTTTTCAGTAAAATTGCTGTCGTCGGAACCGGAGCCAACAATGTCTACAAGTACCTTGTTGGTAAGTAAGATGTGATGGTGTTGCTGTGAGTTTGTTCTTGCATCATTTGAAGATGTTTTCTTTATTAAGCAAATGAGCCCGAGACAACCAGGTTTCTAATTAACACAGTGGAATCTGGAGGATCCCACCATTAAAGGGCAAATGTTAGATATTCAGAAATGACAAATGACACAAATAACAAAACATGGACAGTATAGTAAGCATATACGATACTGAAATCATGTTAACAGAGGAGAAGGAAAGGAAGCCATTAAGAATAAAGGTAAACATATAGGGCAGAATAAATAAAAGAAGGCAGCAATGAAATAAAGGAACAAAGGAAGATGGCAATAACTGATACATATTAACTCGTTTTCCTTCCCTCATTCTCTGCAGAGTCTTCTGGAAATGAGCCTGACTGGAATTTCTGGAAGTATCTTGTTGATGTAAATGGCAAAGTGTTGGATGCATGGGGACCAAAAGTTTCTGTCAAAGAAATCAGACCCAAAATAGCTGAAATGGTGCGGCAGATAATCCTAAAGAAGAAAGAAGAGCTTTAACCTCCTGTTAAACGACACTTTGGAGTTCGGATTTAAAGAGATAAACTGAACACATTCATTTTGCTTGTACAATCAGAATTTGTCAGACTAATCCATTACCAAGTCGCATAGCAAAAGCAAGTTTTACTTGCTTACTGAAAGCACTGATGAAACACCACTATGTTTTTCAATTCCAATATCAAGTTTTATATCAGGTGGATGTCATTTGAAGCTGGAACTTTGATCCAAAGAGTTCCTGTTTTCCTATTTGTTTGTCACGTGGATTATGTGTTTTGCTGTTTTATTCAGTCTGATTTGTTGAATAAACTTTTACTGTGATGAGAGAGGTATACCTGGCTACTAAGTTGTTGTAATCTTGTTTTATTTACTAGACATTTTCAGAACACAAACATTAACTTATGAAAAACACATCTATTTCTTCGTGATTTCACTACATTGGGTGCAGTGAAGACGACACAATTTTCAACCAGGTTCTACTGTTGTTTGGATTTTTTTGCTGAATCACCCTATTTACCATGAAGATAAGGTCTTATAGCAGACTATAATGTAGTTGGCTTTTCAGTTTGTATAGGTGTAGTTTTAAACAACTTGAACTCCTCCTGTGAAGCTTTCAGAATTGGATGCTGGTATATAAACAGAAAATGAATGACATGTAACACAGTTGTACTAATGTATAATAACTCTTCATCGGAGAAGTTAGAATTGTTGATTATATACTATGCATTATTAAACACTTAAAATGTCTTTATATTTGCTTAAAACTTATGTGTAAAACAATGCATTATAATTAAAGTCAATGATGAGTAGGGTGGGTTTATTTTAGAAACATATTTTGTTATATTTTGTCACGATTAGGCTTTGCCTCCTGTGTCTTTTTGTAGCTCCTCACTCTACCTGTCTGCACTCCCTTCACCTGTCTCTGGTTACTAATCAAGCACTCCCTCATTCAGCGCACCTGTCTTCCACTCTCACCTCATCAAGCTCACTACTCTCACCTGCTCACCTGTTTCAGTCACTACTTAAACTCCTGCCTCAGTCACTCGTCGCCAGATCATTACCCCCATGTGCTTCATGCCTTCCTGCCTTCCTGCCCGGTTTTCCCGTCCTGTTCCCGGTTTTCCCGTCTGCCTGCCCGTTCCTGCTTGATTATCCCCTTCGTCTCCTGTCTTGTCTGTGGATCCCCTGTTATGTCCTGTGAGTTTCCTGTGTTGTTTGTTAAATAAATATTCGTTTGCACGCTACTCTGCCTGGTCTGCACTTGAGTCCTTCACCATGCCCCGTGACATATTTGTTGAAATTCTCATTACATCCCCAAAAATCTGGTATCTGTGGCTGTCACAGTACTGTAATAAGCCTGTGATTGGATTGCATACCTGCCTTGCACTCATTGCGCATCACGGAGCCTTCCAAAAGCTGCTATAGCTTCACAGCTTTCAGTACTGACAATAGCCATGTTTGTGAGAGAGAGAGAGGGAGGCCTAACTTTAGCAACTTTTTGAGATATTGCTGCTTGTTGCTTTCATTGTTTACCCAAGCTTTAAACACTTAATTAATATTAAAAAATATGACGGGTATAACATTGTCACTACCTCTGCTTCTCTGCCACTCCATTCTGCCGTTCCCACTTCCCCAGGCCCTTACATTTCTTTAACACCTTGCAGTCATTGCCATTTTATACCTGTCCACCAGATGGTTAACTTTTCCACCTGTCGTAGTCACCTGCCATTCACAGTCACCTGTGGATTCTCTTTCACTTCTCTTCGTACTTGCTCCCTATGCCAGTAAGCCTACCTTAATCTTTTCAATAAATCACTGAGCTGTTCTTGTCTGCCTGGATTGTCGGCATTTAGGCCCTTTCCATGCTGCCTCGCACTCACCTGCCTCATAAAAGCCATACCATCAGTCCCATTATTTACGGTTTTGGGACAGTCCAATTTTCATCATTATCCTAATGCCATGGTTATTTATCATAGTGAAAACAGGGGAAGCTGTATTTAATACCATTCATGGATAACTTTTAATTGCTTTGACACAAAATGCATTCGATGACAGTGACACCACCAAAACTGTATTTACAATCCATTTTACACATATTTACATACTAATTTACAACATAACACAAAATTACTATAAAGTATTTGCTACACTCTGCTTCATCTCAACAATTAAAAAATAAAAAGGACCACAGCTACTACCCAGCATGATATTACTTTTCCTTCCGGCAGTTGCAATTCATTAACCATATACTATAATTATTTTCCTCATGGAGGAAAGTTCAGAGACAAGAGGGCTACCGGTTGTGTGGCATTTAGTTGTGTTGAGAGGCATGTTGATAAAGATAACTTTGTAAAGAGTTTGAAACAAGAACTCAGGATGGAGAAATGTGTGTAACCACAGTCCTAGTAGTGAGGAGAATAGTGGAATGAAATGAGGCTAAATATTTTCGAGGCCCAGACATTTTTGGTATGCCACTGAGTGTAACCAATTATATAACAAAAAATAATTTCAGTTAATCTTTTTTATTAAAGTGGATTCACATTTGTCTTTAGTTCATTATTCTTGGCCTTTTGGATAAAAACACCATAGAAGCTGTTCTCAAACATCAGAAAAGCTTTATTAAACAGGTTTTAATATATACATAGACAGTCGTCACATTACATTACACCACTGCAATAAATATGCATATTATGTATAAATATATTTGAAAAAGTGCAAAAAACAAATCAAAAATAGTAGAGTGCAGTTCAAGGTTATCATTTTCAATTGTTTTTAATTTTATATTTTAGTTTTTAATTTAAGATTTAATTATACTTTAGTTAATGTCAGTTTTCAGAGTGTGTTTGCTAGCTTTAGCTTAGTTCCAGTTTTTCATAAAGGGTTAGCTTTAGTTTTTATATATTTAGTTTTACAGAATCTTTTGATGTTTTTGTGCCAGAGATGATGTCTCAGATGGAGCTATATTCACAAACAAAATAAATGATGGAAGAACTGTGTTGGAATGGCCATTATGTTTTAATCTTGTGATCTGGGAATCAACTTAAGTACTCTTTCACAATCACACTCACAAAAAAACTTGCCACCTGCAATTAGTCCAACTCTAACAATAACTCTGAGCTGAAAAGCTTGGATAAATGGTGTTTGATTTACTTAAATATTTAAATCATGTTCTTGTCATTTAATCTCCTTTTCTCTTTTTTAGTCAACTTTTTTTGGTAGTGATATATTATAGCTGAAACAATAAAACTCAAATGATTTTATGTTTACTTTTCATATGCTCTCATTTGTTTCTTAACCAGGCAATGTTTTAGCTTAGTTTTAGTTTTCTTATAGGTTATCGTTTTAATTTTGTTTCAGTTGAAAACAATATTTTTCACTGCTTATTTTCATTTTTATTTTACGATAATAATCCTGTTTCAGAGTCCTTCTGGTAGCTTCATAGGTGCTTTGTCAAAGCCCCCTCGTTCTAACAGACAGCAAAGATAATGAGTCTGAGCAGCAGATGGATCATACTCAGTCTGAAACAGCAGGCGTCACTGGTAGTAGTTGTGGCTGATTGGGTTGCTGCGGTGGTGGCTGTTGTAGATGTTGTTGGGCCAGATGTGGGTTTAGCCACGGCGGCAGTCGGGGGTGTAATTGTTGTTGTCGGTAGAGCAGCTGTTGTCGCCGGTGCGGCGGTTATCGTCGTTGGTGCAGTGCTTGTCAGGGCAGCAGTTGTCTTCAGGAGGGCAGTTGTTGTTGGTGCAGCAGTTGTTGTCATTAGGGCGGTGGCTGTGGTCAGCGGGGCTGCATTTGACGGGGCAGCAGTTGTCGCCAAGGGGCCAGTTGTTGTGGTTTGGACCACAGTTTTTGTTGTGGGCGCAATCGTTGTTGTCGGGGCAACAGTTGTTGTTTGGGCAACAATTGTTATTGCTGTGGCGGCAATTGTTATTGGGGCCACAGTTGTTGTCGTTAGGGCAATAGTTGTTCTTTGGGCTGCAGTTGTTGTTGTGGCAGCAATTGTTGTTGGGGTGGCATTTGTTTGCGTTGGGGCAACGGTTGTTGTTGATTGGACTGCAGTTGTTGCGGCAACAGTTGTTGGGGCTACAGTTTTTGCTGTGGCGGCAATTGTTGTTGAGACTGCGTTGCAGTCAGTATGACGGTGAAGCCTTCTCTGCGCAGAGAATAAATACTTTAAAGACAAACTTCTTTCCTCAATGTTTCTTGTTTCAGTATTCAGTATTATAGGACTCACTCGGTACTAATGAATAGTTTTTTCCACCACAAACTTGGCGTCACGAACAGGATCCCTTGAAAGATCATCGGGAACCAACTGCGGACGGGGACTGATCATTCAGGAGGCTTCTCCTCCTGCCTCTGTGCCTCCACATATTTTGGAGAGGACCGTTCAGTGGTTCCTGATCATCTTCACTGGGATCCTAAAGGACCTGATTGAGTCCAGATAGACTTCTAAATATCTGGTGAGATACTGAAATTTAGAAAATTGTCTCTGAGAGATTGTTTTGTTTGTTTTTTGTTTTTTAAAGTCAAATTGGGATTTAAAAGTGCAATGATGCCAAGTCGCTCCATGTTGTCGAACTCGGCCTTGTGGATGGTGAGCTTTGCTGGGTCTAGGTGCCGGGCCCGGGCATGTACCAGTGGGCCAGTGGTAGAGATGTGATGTTCCACCCCATGTTTGACAGTGGAGGACGAGAAAGTGGGCTGCGAGAGGTCTGGGAACTCGGCCAGCAGACGAAGAAACTCATCAGCAGCTGAAAGCAAGTTAGGCAGCCTGGTAGAATCAGCTCCACTTATTGTACATGAATAAGAACAAAAGGTCACAGCATTTATCAGACAACCAATTGTCCATAAGCACACAGGAAATCCGCGCCAAGTAGGGGAATGGCAACTTTAGCAGTAACAAAGTCCCAGCTGGAACGCTGCCCCATGAAACACAGCTCTATGCATCATGTCCCAAAAGTGTGGATGGGGCTACCGTTCATTTACGATGCTCCTCTGTACCCCCCCCCCCCCCCCCCCCCTCCCCGTGTCGCAAAAAAAAAACGCCGCCCGGATATGTCGTCCTGGACCGTCCAGCACAGCCTGCCTTCTCGGCCGACGCTCACGGTAGCCATGTTGTAGCTTGGGGCGACAGCGTTGTTGACTGGCCAGAAAAAGCGTATCGGCCTCCTTGGCCAGCTCTCGACAATCGCTAATGATGGTGTTGGCCAAAGCGGCCCGCACCTGCAGAAGTAGCTGCTGCAGAAACAGTTAAATGAACAGAAAATCCGGCTTGCGTTTTTTCCAGGAGGACTAGCATTTTATCCATTAGTTCCGACGGCTTGTTTTCGCCGAGGCCATTCAGAGAGTGAAGCCGGCGAGCCCGCTCAGAGTCCGAAAGTCCGAAAATCTATAACCGGTGTTCTTTCAAGGAACCGTACTTGTCATCTGGAGTAAGTGAGTAAGTGTCTATATGGACTAGTATGAATCAAATAATCTAATAAATGGTGAACGTCTACCAGTATTTTTCCACCAACCTAAAACCTTAATGATAAGAATTGCAGCATATTGTTGAAATATAAGTAAAGTGCAGGTGCTTGTACAGAGTTTCTCTAGGGTTCACCATGTTAAATGTCAGACTTTTAAAGGCCGTTTTAATACCACACCAAATGTACTTTAATCCTTGTTTCATGATCACACTGGGCTATGAAAGTCAATCTGGAGCATAGAGCCTAAATAGGTGTTAACATTTTCAGAAATGTTGTGACACCTTAGCGATAAACCAGATGTCAGGATATAGGCTGTCAGCTTAGTCAATTTCTTGGCTCAGTGTCATGGCACACTTCCATCTTTTGTCCTGTGAAACTGTTTCCTGGTGCATTCCAACTACGTGAATGTTGAAAGAAGTTTGACCAGTGCTACAGTGAGTTATGACAAACAAGAATTGCATATATAACAAATATTTTATATATTTGGAGTTATTGGTGTAGATAATACAATACGGTCAAAGTATAAAACATTAATATTTATAGTAGAAAATCTAAAATAAAAAGCATCTCAGCTTTTATATTCTTTTAAGTTAGTGTCAATTTGTGACATCAATATCTTCCAGTATGACATCAATTTATTTAATAAATGTTGAATACCCGTACCCGTATTTTTCTTCCAACCTCAAATTCAGTGGCAAACACAACATTTTTAAAGTTAGCAATTGCAGCAGATTGTTTAATTAACGTTAACTAAACTGCAGGTGCTTAAAAATACTTTCTGTCAGATTCACCATCATACTTTTTAAGACCTTATAAGAAGACTACACAATGCACTTTAATACCATGAGTTCATGATCATACTGTCATAAGTATGATGAAACACCAGTAGAGAGGACACAGCCTAAAATAATTTGACATTATATCACACCTTTTCAGCACTTCTCAAGAGTACATAGGAATAATTCCTATTACTTCCTACTTAATACTTTTGCTACTTAACTAATCTTTCTTGATCAATTTATTATTTTTCCATGTTTGAATACACATAAATAAGATCAGTGTATTGATCATTTTACAAGACATTATTCTGACAGTGTAGTAATGAAAGGGTTAATGTTAGACTTTTACTCCAGTGAAATGAAAATGTTCTTTCACTGTCAACTGAACTATTACTTATTATTGATCACTTCTTTGTAAACTTAAAAAGGAGAATGTTGCATTCAATGAGTAAATGGCAAGAACATTTATGGTAAAGATTATGCTTACTGTGGTAGTCTTTTTCAACATAACTGTATTTTAAAATGCTTCTTTTTTTTTCCAACACATGTTTACTTGATATATATTTGTTGCAAAATTCTTAAAGAAAACACACTGTTAGTTAATTACGCCAGTTCATTTAGGCCTTCACAATGCCCAAAACTGTCTCCCCATGTTTCTGATATATATTTTCTCAGAGTACCTTATTAAAATTATACTTTCACAAACTTATTTTCATCTCATTAAATATTGAATATTGAGTGATGTTTTTGCTGGATGTAAATAATATATATGTCTATTACTTATTATTGACCACTTTCTTTGTCAACTTAAACAAAAGGAGAATGTTGCATTTAATGAGTAAATGGCAAGTTTCTAAAAACATTTATGGTAAAGATTATGCTTACTGTGGTAGCCTTACGTCTTTTTCAACATAGCTGTATTTTAAAATGCTTCTTTTTGGTGAGAGCCATTACGTAAATGGTTCGTCACCGGAGTCTTCCACAAGCTGCTAGCTTGACAGTTGAGAGTACTAACAATCACCATGTTTGTTATTTACGTTCATTATATGTTTGCGTTCATAATGCTAATTTTGGTGAAGTGACTTTTGAGGAAGGCCTGAAGGGACGGGCAGTGGGGACGGGCAGTGGTGGAAACTTAGCGACTTTCTTGCGAGATGTAGCAACTTTTAGAGCTAGCGTTGCTTGCTACTTTCATTGGAAAAGGGATGGCAACACTGTGCTGGGTTTATCGGCTGGATGATTATTTAAATCTAGCGTACTCTTGCTAGTTTCTCAAGATTACCAATCTTCAAAGCTCTTTTACATTAAATATGTCTTGAAACATTTTGTATTTACCCACCAAAATTGCAAAATATCACACAAGAGACTATTTCAATTCCTCAAACATTGTGTATTGTGATCATTGTAAATGTTTCGACAGAAATTGTACAAATTAAAAGAAATTTCACAGAATACAGCTGTGCATGATTACATAAATACACTTTCTATAAATATGAAAATTGACAGTGCATTATTTTGACATATATGTATACCTTTGATATAACTTGCTTCAAACAAGGGTGAAAGTGATTTCCAGTGTGGCTAGTTTTACTTGTTTGGCAAACAAGCCTAAACAAGACAGCATTAGTAACTGTCATTATGTTAAATATTGCTAAAGCTCAGTGCTCACGGAAGCAAAAGTAATTGTATTATTAATTGTGCAATCATTTTACAACATCCCAGGGTTTTCGACTATGTTGTTTAGCTCATTATTCTAGTGATGTCTCAAATAGACCTGGTGCTTAAAGTTGGCTCTGTCATTTCATCAGGTCCATGATCCTGGATATTCCCACACAGAAACAAAGTCATTTTTCATACCAGTGATGGCATTCATGTATTGATGTAAAGTCAAATGGAAATCAGCACTAATGCTATTGTTGGCTTGTGTTAGATCCGGGGGTTTCTACAAGCCCGATACGGGGCGTACTAGTTACTCAGCTCTCTATTAAAAGGTTGGTAAGCTGGTGTGGTGAGGAAACTCGCCTGGCTCTGCTAACTACCGTTACTCCTGACGTCTACCCTGCTTCCTCCGGTGAATGTGCACTCGGCCGAGGGGCCACCCTGGCCAGGTGCTTCCACCAGTCGCGTCAGTTATGGCAGCTTTCCTCTTCTGGATCCGGGCTCTTGGTGAATTGCCAGGTTAGGTTTTAACGGTTAGGATTGTTAGGAAACCGTAAGGGGTTGTTAAGTGGACTGGAAACTTGGATAACCATTCAGAACTCTTGTTGTTAGACATACAATAGATTTAACATTTTACTACCACGAGGAACTTTACTACTCAGGCAAAATGAATTCTCAGAGATTTACTTTAAATGCAGATTAGATATTTATTGCAGGATTGTTTTAGCAGGGGTACAGCTCAGCATGCACAAAATAATACAAAATTTGACTAGATCAGATACAATTTCTTATTCGATTAAACTTTCCATTATATACTCATCAGGTTCGACGCCGAGGCTCGGTTGGTGTTAATTCGGAAAATAATTACTTCGGTGTAGTTGAATCAATGAAGAAATAAATCCTTTCTGGATCAATGAAGAAACAAATCTTCTCTGGATCAATGAAGAAACAAATCTTCTTTGGATCAATGAAGAAACAAATCTTCTTTGGCGGTTGTAGGAGCGGAGGTCCGGCCTAGACCTTCAGCTCCTCCTGTGCGGGACAGCAAAGTCCGTTCAGCGGTCCTTCGAACTCAGTACAAAGTCTTTAAGGTGTGGCTGTTTCCTTCAGCTGTCCAGTTGTTAAAGTCAAACAGGGGGGAGAGGAAAATCTTCGTCCTTCTAATCTTTGGTCGCGAACTGTGGTCTTCGCTTCGTGACCAAAAAGGGCGAGGTCCTCCGCTTGTCCGAACGAGGCCCAGTGTCTCGGCCGAGCACTTGAACCTTGCGTCGTCCCGCTATGAATCCCGAATTGCATATGGCATATCGTTTACTTTATAAACTTCCTTTTTGGGCTGTTATCTCGCCCCCCCCTCACCTCTCACATGATTAATATTTCTTCATTTTTAACAGCCAACTCCCAACCGCCCTTTCTTCACCCACATATTCAGTTACCCTTACACACACACATTTTGAGTTACATCCAACTGCCCTTGTAGTTCCCCTTTTTTTCTTACACATACACACACGTCTAATACCTTCTCACATCCCCGTCATGCCTCGGTGCTCTGGACTCCAATCTCATCACTCTTTTTTGACATTTCCCATTCTTATCTTTCTCACCCATATTCAGTTACATCCTGCTGCACGACACCTCTCTCTCCCCTCATTATCACCCAGTATACATTTGTTGAATAATTTTTTATTGTTGCATTACACACAGTACCTTTATTATGATTATTGGTTATTGATTATATGCTTTTTGTGTCCCTTTTAACCTCATCTTCATACCGAACATGTACTCCCTTCACAAGGCAGTTTTCCTGGGACCTCAACTCCTTGATTTTACTTGACACTTGACAGTAGCCATGACAACACTACAAGACAGGATACGGTGATGAGACTCATCTCGTGGCTTACTCCACTTGAAGCTGTCGTAGGTGCTGCTGTTGTAGGTGCGGCAGTCGTAGGTGCTGCAGTCGTAGGTGCTGCAGTCGTAGGTGCTGCAGTCGTAGTTGCAGCTGTTGTTGTTGATGCAGTCGTAGGTGCTGCTGTTGTAGGTGCTGCTGTTGTAGTTGCTGCTGTCGTAGGTGCTGCAGTCGTAGGTGCAGCTGTTGTAGGTGCAACTGTTGTTGTAGGTGCAGCTGTTGTCGGTGCTGCAGTTGTAGGTGCCGCTGTTGTTGGTGCTGCTGTTGTTGGTGCTGCTGTTGTAGGTCCAGCTGTCGTAATTGCAGCTGTTGTAGGTGCTGCAGTCGTAGGAGCTGCTGTTGTAGTAGCTGCTGTTGTAGTAGCTGCTGTTGTAGGTGCTGCAGTCGTAGGTGCTGCAGTCGCAGGTGCTACTGTTGTAGGTGCGGCAGTGAAACAAATCATTAGTTTGACAAACATTTGTGCAACTTTTGACATATTTGATCAAGTAGCACTCATTATTGCTTACATGAGGAATTCACAGTGATTGAGCTGGTTTCAATGTCAAAGTTGATGACGTTTGGAGCTGCTGCGATCAATAATTCTCTAATCTCAGTTTTACTAGGAGTAGATGTCATGTTAAAGGTAACCTCCAACTCGTTGATGACTGATCCCGGTCTGCAGAAGGAGAAACAAAACATTTAGTTTGATGTGTTGGATTTAAGCCACTTACCCTGAATTGTAACAATTGTAAAACTGTATCTCTCAACATAATACCTGAATCGCATCACTTTCATGGAGCGATAGGAGGAACGGAATCTGTTTTTGAACACAGGATCAAGCTGCAGAAACAGAAATAAAGTTGTATTTAAATGACTAGTGTGTAGGTTTGCGGGGGATCTATCAGTAGAAATTAAGTAAAACATGCATAACTGTTTAATGAGTTTCGTCTAAAATCAGTTGTCACAAAGAATCTAAGTAAGAATTTGTTTTTGTTGGCTTACAATGAGCCCTTTATACCTATATAGGGAATGGATCCTCCCCACGGAGTTTGCCGTGTTACAACACAGTGTTGTACAGTAGCCCAGAAAGGACAAATCAAATACTGGCTCTACAGAGAGTGCTTTTATGTTTGGTTGAGGTCATGTAGTTTTCCGACACGCTAGTGAGTCTGCAGTAATGTGAGGCGCGGTTTTGCAATCGCCGGCTCACGCTTTCCGGGAGGAGTGAGCGGAGGGCCATTCAGTTTGTTGTTCCCCTTAATGTCTCCTAATTCCTTCTGGAAATTTGAATATGTGATTTTGTAATATCAAGTATGTATACTCTCTAGTAAGTTTTCAGCCCTTTGATTGTGTTCTTAAATTCTGTGATTAAATAATTCAGTAGTTGAACCAGCAGGTTTTATTCGAAGTGTGAGAATTACCTGTTTCGTTATCATTGTAGCTCGGTTTTTGAAAGCGTGAGATGATTTATTCTTCAAATCAGGTATAAATGTGGATTGCAAAGATCTGAAGATCACGTCAGTTAATGTGAATGCTACAGTTGTAGGTGTAACTGTTGTCATTTCTGAAGTCGTAGGTGCGTCTGTTGTCGGTGCTGCAGTTGTAGATGCCACAGTCGTAACTGTGGCTGTTGTCGGTGCTGCAGGCGTAGCTGCGGCTGTTGTAGTTGCTGCAGTCGTAGGTGCGGCTGTTACAGTTGCAGCTGTTGTCGTAGGTGTGGCTGTTGTCGATGCTGCAGTCGTAGCTTTGGCTTTTGTCGGTGCTGCAGTCGTAGCTGCGGCTGTTGTAGTTGCTGCAGTCGTAGGTGAGGCAGTCGTAGGGGCAGCTGTTGTCGGTCCAGCAGTTGTAGCTGCGACCGTTGTAGGTGCAGCAGTTGTAGGTGCCGCTGTTGTTGGTGCAACTGTCGTAGCTGCAGTCGTAGGTATTGCTGTTGTAGGTGCAGCTGTTGTAGATGCGGTTGTTGTAGGCGCAGCTGCTGTTAGTGCTGCAGTTGTAGCTGCAGCTGTTGTAGTTGCTGCAGTCGTAGGTGCGGCTGTTGTAGGTATAACTGTCGTAGGTGCTGTAGTCGTAAATGCGGCTGTTGTAGGTGCTGCTGTTGTAGGCGCAGCTGTTGTTAGTGCTGCAGTTGTAGTTGCAGCAGTCGGAGGTGAGGCAGTCGTTGGGGCAGCTGTTGTCGGTGCAGCAGTTGTAGCTGCGACCGTTGTAGGTGCAGCAGTTGTAGGTTCGACAGTTGTAGGTGCAGCAGTTGTAGGTGCAACTGTTGTGGGTGCAACTGTCGTAGCTGCAGTCGTAGGTATTGCTGTTGTAGGTGCAGCTGTTGTAGATGCGGCTGTTGTAGTTGAGGCTGTTGTAGGTGCAACTGTCGTAGGTGCTGCAGTCGTAGGTGTTGCAGTTGTAGGTGCAGCTGTTGTAGAGGCAATTGTTTTTGTAGGTGCAGCTGTTGTAGATGCGGCTGTTGTAGGTGAAGCTGTTGTCGGTGCTTCAGTTGTAGCTGCGGCTGTTGTAGTTGTTGATGGGGCTGCAGTTGTTGATGTTTGGGCAGCAGTTGTTGGTGCTGCAGTTGTTGATGTTTGGGCGGCAGTTGTTATTGGGGCGGCAGTTGTTGATGTCAGGACAGCAGTTGTCGTTGGGACGACAGTTGTTGTTTGGGCGGCAGTTGTTGTTGGGGCGGCAGTTGTTGATGTCTGGACAGTAGTTGTTGTTGGGATGACAGTTGTTGTTTGGGCGGCAGTTGTTGTGGCTACAGTTGTCGTTGGGGCTTCAGTTGTTGTCATTTGGGCGGCAGTTGTTGTTTGGGGTGCAGTTGTTGATGTCAGGACAGCAGTTGTTGATGGGGCTGCAGTTGTTGATGGGGCTGCAGTTGTTGATGTTTGTGCGGCAGTTGTTGTTGAAACGACAGTTGTTGTTTTGGAGGCAGTTGTTGTTGGGGCGGCAGTTGTTGATGTCTGGACAGTTGTTGTTGGGATGACAGTTGTTGTTTGGGCGGCAGTTGTTGTTGTGGCTGCAGTTGTTGATGTTTGAGCGGTAGTTGTTGTTGGGGCAGCAGTTGTTGATGTTTGGGCGGCAGTTGTTGGTGCAACAGTTGTTGTTGGGGCGGCAGTTGTTGGGGCTGCAGTTGTCATTGGGGCTGCAGTTGTTGATGTTTGGGCGGTAGTTGTTGTGGCTGCAGTTGTCGTTGAGGCTGCAGTTGTTGATGTTTGGGCGGTAGTTGTTGTTTGGGCGGCAGTTGTTGATGTTAGGACAGCAGTTGTCGTTGGGACGACAGTTGTTGTTTGGGCGGCAGTTGTTGTTTGGGCGGCAGTTGTTGATGTTAGGACAGCAGTTGTCGTTGGGACGACAGTTGTTGTTTGGGCGGCAGTTGTTGTTTGGGCGGCAGTTGTTGTTTGGGCGGCAGTTGTTTTGGCTGCAGTTGTTGATGTTTGAGCGGTAGTTGTTGTTGGGATGACAATTGTTGTTTGGGGGGCAGTTGTTGTTGGGGTGGCAGTTGTTGTTGTGGCTGCAGTTGTCGTTGGGGATTCAGTTGATGTCATTTGGGTGGCAGTTGTTGTTTGGGGTGCAGTTGTTGATGGGGCAACAGCAGTTGTCGTTGGGACGACAGTTGTTGTTTGGGCGGCAGTTGTTGTTGTGGCTGCAGTTGTCGTTGGTGCTGCAGTTGTTGATGTTTGGGCGGTAGTTGTTGTTGGGGCAGCAGTTGTTGATATCAGGACAGCAGTTGTCGTTGGGACGACAGTTGTTGTTTGGGCGGCAGTTGTTGTTGGGGCTGCAGTTGTTGATGGGGCTGCAGTTGTTGATGGGGCTGCAGTTGTTGATGTTTGGGCGGCAGTTGTTGTTGGTGAGGCAGTTGTTGTTGGTGAGGCAGTTGTTGATGGGGCGACAGCAGTTGTCGTTGGGACGACAGTTGTCGTTTGGGCGGCAGTTGTTGTTGTGGCTGCAGTTGTCGTTGGTGCTGCAGTTGTTGATGTTTGGGCGGTAGTTGTTGTTGGGGCGGCAGTTGTTGATGTCTGGACAGTAGTTGTTGTTGAAATGACAGTTGTTGTTTGGGGTGCAGTTGTTGATGTCAGGACAGCAGTTGTCGTTGGGACGACAGTTGTTGTTTGGGGGGCAGTTGTTGTTGGGGCGGCAGTTGTTGTTTGGGCTGCAGTTGTTGATGTTTGGGCGGCAGTTGTTGGTGTGACAGTTGTTGTTGGCGCGGCAGTTGTTGGGGCTGTAGTTGTCTTTGGGGCTGCAGTTGTTGATGTTTGAGCGGTAGTTGTTGTGGCTGTAGTTGTCGTTGGGGCTGCAGTTGTTGATGTTTGGGCGGTAGTTGTTGTTGGGACGACAGTTGTTGTTTGGGCGGCAGTTGTTGTTTGGGCGGCAGTTGTTTTGGCTGCAGTTGTTGATGTTTGAGCGGTAGTTGTTGTTGGGATGACAATTGTTGTTTGGGGGGCAGTTGTTGTTGGGGTGGCAGTTGTTGTTGTGGCTGCAGTTGTCGTTGGGGATTCAGTTGATGTCATTTGGGTGGCAGTTGTTGTTTGGGGTGCAGTTGTTGATGGGGCAACAGCAGTTGTCGTTGGGACGACAGTTGTTGTTTGGGCGGCAGTTGTTGTTGTGGCTGCAGTTGTCGTTGGTGCTGCAGTTGTTGATGTTTGGGCGGTAGTTGTTGTTGGGGCAGCAGTTGTTGATATCAGGACAGCAGTTGTCGTTGGGACGACAGTTGTTGTTTGGGCGGCAGTTGTTGTTGGGGCTGCAGTTGTTGATGGGGCTGCAGTTGTTGATGGGGCTGCAGTTGTTGATGTTTGGGCGGCAGTTGTTGTTGGTGAGGCAGTTGTTGTTGGTGAGGCAGTTGTTGATGGGGCGACAGCAGTTGTCGTTGGGACGACAGTTGTCGTTTGGGCGGCAGTTGTTGTTGTGGCTGCAGTTGTCGTTGGTGCTGCAGTTGTTGATGTTTGGGCGGTAGTTGTTGTTGGGGCGGCAGTTGTTGATGTCTGGACAGTAGTTGTTGTTGAAATGACAGTTGTTGTTTGGGGTGCAGTTGTTGATGTCAGGACAGCAGTTGTCGTTGGGACGACAGTTGTTGTTTGGGGGGCAGTTGTTGTTGGGGCGGCAGTTGTTGTTTGGGCTGCAGTTGTTGATGTTTGGGCGGCAGTTGTTGGTGTGACAGTTGTTGTTGGCGCGGCAGTTGTTGGGGCTGTAGTTGTCTTTGGGGCTGCAGTTGTTGATGTTTGAGCGGTAGTTGTTGTGGCTGTAGTTGTCGTTGGGGCTGCAGTTGTTGATGTTTGGGCGGTAGTTGTTGTTGGGACGACAGTTGTTGTTTGGGAGGCAGTTGTTGTTGGGGCGGCAGTTGTTGATGTCTTGACAGTTGTTGTTGGGATGACAGTTGTTGTTTGGGCGGCAGTTGTTGTTGTGGCTGCAGTTGTCGTTGGGGCTTCAGTTGTTGATGTCAGGACAGCAGTTGTCGTTGGGACAGCAGTTGTTGTTGTGGCTGCAGTTGTTGATGTTTGAGCGGTAGTTGTTGTTGGGGCAGCAGTTGTTGATGTCAGGACAGCAGTTGTCGTTGGGACGACAGTTGTTGTTTGGGCGGCAGTTGTTGTTGTGGCTGAAGTTGTCGTTGGTGCTGCAGTTGTTGATGTCAGGACAGCAGTTGTCGTTGGGACGACTGTTGTTGTTTGGGCGGCAGTTGTTGATTTCTGGACAGTAGTTGTTGATGGGATGACAGTTGTTGTTTGGGGTGCAGTTGTTGATGTTTGGGCGGCAGTTGTTGATGGGGCGACAGTTGTTGTTTGGGTGGCAGTTGTTGTTTGGGCGGCAGTTGTTGATGTCAGGACAGCAGTTGTCGTTGGGACGACAGTTGTTGTTTGGGGCGCAGTTGTTGTTGGGGCGGCAGTTGTTGATGTCTGGACAGTAGTTGTTGATGGGATGACAGTTGTTGTTGGAATGACAGTTGTTGTTGGGGCGGCAGTTGTTGGGGCTGTAGTTGTCTTTGGGGCTGCAGTTGTTGATGTTTGGGAGGTAGTTGTTGTTTGGGCGACAGTTGTTGGGGCTGCAGTTGTTGATGTTTGGGCGGCAGTTGTTGTTGGTGCGGCAGTTGTTGATGGGGCGACAGTTGTTGTTTGGGTGGCAGTTGTTGTTTGGGCGGCAGTTGTTGATGTCAGGACAGCAGTTGTCGTTGGGACGACAGTTGTTGTTTGGGGGGCAGTTGTTGGGGCTGCAGCTGTCGTTGGGGCTGCAGTTGTTGATGTTTGGGCGGCAGTTGTTGTTGGAAAGGCAGTTGTTGATGTCAGGACAGCAGTTGTCGTTGGCACGACAGTTGTTGTTTGGGCGGCAGTTGTTGTTGGGGCTGCAGTTGTTGATGGGGCTGCAGTTGTTGATGTTTGGGCGGCAGTTGTTGTTGGTGAGGCAGTTGTTGATGGGGCGACAGCAGTTGTCGTTGGGACGACAGTTGTCGTTTGGGCAGCAGTTGTTGTTGGGGCTGCAGTTGTCGTTGGGACGACAGTTGTCGTTTGGGCAGCAGTTGTTGTTGGGGCTGCAGTTGTTGATGGGGCTGCAGTTGTTGAAGGGGCTGCAGTTGTTGATGTTTGGGCGGCAGTTGTTGTTTGGGCGGCAGTTGTTGATGTGGCTGCAGTTGTTGATGGGACAGCAGTTGTCGTTGGGACGACAGTTGTCGTTTGGGCGGCAGTTGTTGTTGTGGCGGCAGTTGTCGTTGGTGCTGCAGTTGTTGATGTTTGGGCGGTGGTTGTTGTTGGGGCTGCAGTTGTTGATGTCTGGACAGTAGTTGTTGTTGGAATGACAGTTGTTGTTTGGGCTGCAGTTGTTGATGTTTGGGCGGCAGTTGTTGGTGTGACAGTTGTTGTTGGGGCGGCAGTTGTTGGGGCTGTAGTTGTCGTTGGGGCTGCATTTGTTGATGTTTGGGCGGTAGTTGTTGTGGCTGTAGTTGTCGTTGGGGCTGCAGTTGTTGATGTTTGGGCGGTAGTTGTTGTTGGTGCGGCAGTTGTTGATGGGGCGACAGTTGTTGTTTGGGTGGCAGTTGTTGTTTGGGCGGCAGTTGTAGTTGTTGCGGTAGTTGTTGTTGGGACGATAGTTGTTGTTTGGGGGGCAGTTGTTGATGTCAGGACAGCAGTTGTCGTTGGGACGACAGTTGTTGTTTGCGGGGCAGTTGTTGTTGGGGCGGCAGTTGTTGATGTCTGGACAGTAGTTGTTGATGGGATGACAGTTGTTGTTGTTTGGGCGGCAGTTGTTGTTGGGGCGGCAGTTGTTGATGTCTGGACAGTAGTTGTTGTTGGAATGACAGTTGTTGTTTGGGCTGCAGTTGTTGATGTTTGTGCGGCAGTTGTTGGTGCGACAGTTGTTGTTGATGTCAGGACAGCAGTTGTCGTTGGGACGACAGTTGTTGTTTGGGCGGCAGTTGTTGTTGGGGCTGCAGTTGTTGATGGGGCTGCAGTTGTTGATGTTTGGGCGGTAGTTGTTGTTGGTGAGGCAGTTGTTGATGGGGCGACAGCAGTTGTCGTTGGGACGACAGTTGTCGTTTGGGCGGCAGTTGTTGTTGTGGCTGCAGTTGTTGATGTTTGGGCGGTAGTTGTTGTTGGGGCGGCAGTTGTTGATGTCTGGACAGTAGTTATTGTTGGAATGACAGTTGTTGTTTGGGGTGCAGTTGTTGATGTCAGGACAGCAGTTGTCGTTGGGACGACAGGTGTTGTTTGGGGGGCAGTTGTTGTTGGGGCGGCAGTTGTTGATGTTTGGGCGGCAGTTGTTGGTGTGACAGTTGTTGTTGGGGCGGCAGTTGTTGGGGCTGTAGTTGTTGTTGGGGCTGCAGTTGTTGATGTTTGAGCGGTAGTTGTTGTGGCTGTAGTTGTCGTTGGGGCTGCAGTTGTTGTTGTTGGTGCGGCAGTTGTTGATGGGGCGACAGTTGTTGTTTGGGTGGCAGTTGTTGTTTGGGCGGCAGCTCTTGGTGCGGTAGTTGTTGTTGGGACGATAGTTGTTGTTTGGGGGGCAGTTGTTGTTTGGGCCGCAGTTGTTGATGTCAGGACAACAGTTGTCGTTGGGACGACAGTTGTTGTTTGGGGGGCAGTTGTTGGGGCTGCAGCTGTAGTTGGGGCTGCAGTTGTTGATGTTTGGGCGGCAGTTGTTGTGGCTGCAGTTGTCGTTGGGGATTCAGTTGATGTCATTTGGGTGGCAGTTGTTGTTTGGGGTGCAGCTGTTGATGTTTGGGCGGTAGTTGTTGTTGGGGCAGCAGTTGTTGATGTCAGGATAGCAGTTGTCGTTGGGACGACAGTTGTTGTTTGGGCGGCAGTTGTGTTTGGGGCTGCAGTTGTTGATGGGGCTGCAGTTGTTGATGTTTGGGCGGCAGTTGTTGTTGGTGAGGCAGTTGTTGATGGGGCGACAGCAGTTGTCGTTGGGACGACAGTTGTCGTTTGGGCGGCAGTTGTTGTTGTGGCTGCAGTTGTTGATATTTGGGCGGTAGTTGTTGTTGGGGCGGCAGTTGTTGATGTCTGGACAGTAGTTGTTGGAATGACAGTTGTTGTTTGGGGTGCAGTTGTTGATGTCAGGACAGCAGTTGTCGTTGGGAAGACAGGTGTTGTTTGGGGGGCAGTTGTTGTTGGGGCGGCAGTTGTTGATGTTTGGGCGGCAGTTGTTGGTGTGACAGTTGTTGTTGGGGCGGCAGTTGTTGGGGCTGTAGTTGTCGTTGGGGCTGCAGTTGTTAATGTTTGAGCGGTAGTTGTTGTGTCTGTAGTTGTCGTTGGGGCTGCAGTTGTTGATGTTTGGGCGGTAGTTGTTGTTGGTGCGGCAGTTGTTGATGGGGCGACAGTTGTTGTTTGGGTGGCAGTTGTTTTTTGGGCGGCAGATCTTGGTGCGGTAGTTGTTGTTGGGACGATAGTTGTTGTTTGGGGGGCAGTTGTTGTTTGGGCAGCAGTTGTTGATGTCAGGACAACAGTTATCGTTGGGACGACAGTTATTGTTTGGGGGGCAGTTGTTGGGGCTGCAGCTGTCGTTGGGGCTGCAGTTGTTGATGTTTGGGCGGCAGTTGTTGGTGGTGAGGCAGTTGTTGTTGGGACGACAGTTGTTGTTTGGGCGGCAGTTGTTGTGGCTGCAGTTGTCGTTGGGGCGGCAGTTGTTGATGTTTGGGCGGTAGTTGTTGTTGGGGCGGCAGTTGTTGATGTCTGGACAGTAGTTGTTGGAATGACAGTTGTTGTTTGGGGTGCAGTTGTTGATGTCAGGACAGCAGTTGTCGTTGGGACGACAGTTGTTGTTTGGGGGGCAGTTGTTGTTGTGGCTGCAGTTGTCGTTGGTGCTGCAGTTGTTGATGTTTGGGCGGTAGTTGTTGTTTGGGCGGCAGTTGTGTTTGGGGCTGCAGTTGTTGATGGGGCTGCAGTTGTTGATGTTTGGGCGGCAGTTGTTGTTGGTGAGGCAGTTGTTGATGGGGCGACAGCAGTTGTCGTTGGGACGACAGTTGTCGTTTGGGCGGCAGTTGTTGTTGTGGCTGCAGTTGTTGATATTTGGGCGGTAGTTGTTGTTGGGGCGGCAGTTGTTGATGTCAGGACAGCAGTTGTCATTGGGACGACAGTTGTCGTTGGGACGACAGTTGTTGTTTGGGGGGCAGTTGTTGTGGCTGCAGTTGTCGTTGGTGCTGCAGTTGTTGATGTTTGGGCGGTAGTTGTTGTTTGGGCGACAGTTGTTGGGGCTGCAGTTGTAGATGTTTGGGCGGCAGTTGTTGTTGGTGCGGCAGTTGTTGATTGGGCGGCAGTTGTTGATGTCAGGACAGCAGTTGTTGTTTGGGGGGCAGTTGTTGTTGGGGCGGCAGTTGTTGATGTCTGGACAGTAGTTGTTGATGTCTGGACAGTAGTTGTTGATGGGATGACAGTTGTTGTTGTTTTGGGTGCAGTTGTTGTTTGGGCTGCAGTTGTTGATGTTTGTGCGGCAGTTGTTGGTGCGACAGTTGTTGTTGGGGCGGCAGTTGTTGGGGCTGTAGTTGTCCTTGGGGCTGCACTTGTTGATGTTTGGGCGGTAGTTGTTGTTTGGGCGACAGTTGTTGTGGCTGCAGTTGTTGATGTTTGGGCACTAGTTGTTGTTGGTGCGGCAGTTGTTGATGTTTGGGCGGTAGTTGTTGTTTGGGCGACAGTTGTTGGGGCTGCAGTTGTTGATGTTTGGGCAGCAGTTGTTGTTGGTGCGGCAGTTGTCGTTGGGGCTGCAGTTGTTGATGTTTTGGCGGCAGTTGATGTCAGGACAGCAGTTGTCTTTGGGACGACAGTCGTTGTTGGGGCAGCAGTTGTTGTTTGAGCTGCAATTGTTGTTGGGGCTTCAGTTGTTGATGTTAGGACAGCAGTTTGTGTGTCCGATTTTTTTACATTAATTAATGATTTGTTGGCAGTAGTTTTATCTTTGGTGAAAGTTGTTGATGTTTGGACACTAGTTGTCGTTGGGACGACAGTTGTTGTTTGGGCAGCAGTTGTTGTTGTGGCTGCAGTTGTCGTTGGGGCTGCAGTTGTTGATGTTTGGGCGGTAGTTGTTGTTGGTGCGGCAGTTGTTGATGGGGCGACAGTTGTTGTTTGGGTGGCAGTTGTTGTTTGGGCGGCAGTTCTTGGTGCGGTAGTTGTTGTTGGGACGATAGTTGTTGTTTGGGGGGCAGTTGTTGTTTGGGCAGCAGTTGTTGATGTCAGGACAACAGTTATCGTTGGGACGACAGTTGTTGTTTGGGGGGCAGTTGTTGGGGCTGCAGCTGTCGTTGGGGCTGCAGTTGTTGATGTTTGGGCGGCAGTTGTTGTTGGGGCGGCAGTTGTTGATGTCAGGACAGCAGTTGTCATTGGGACGACTGTTGTTGTTTGGGCGGCAGTTGTTGATGTCTGGACAGTAGTTGTTGATGGGATGACAGTTGTTGTTTGGGCGGCAGTTGTTGTGGCTGCAGTTGTCGTTGGGGCTTCAGTTGTTGTCATTTTGGTGGCAGTTGTTGTTTGGGGTGCAGTTGTTGATGTTTGGGTGGTAGTTGTTGTTGGGACGACAGTTGTTGTTTGGGCGGCAGTTGTTGATGTCTGGACAGTAGTTGTTGATGGGATGACAGTTGTTGTTTGGGCGGCAGTTGTTGTTGTGGCTGCAGTTGTCGTTGGGGCTTCAGTTGTTGTCATTTTGGTGGCAGTTGTTGTTTGGGGTGCAGTTGTTGATGTTTGGGCGGTAGTTGTTCTTGGGACGACAGTTGTTGTTTGGGCGGCAGTTGTTGCTGGGGCTGCAGTTGTTGATGTTTGGGCGGTAGTTGTTGTTGGTGCGGCAGTTGTTGATGGGGCGGCAGTTGTTGATGTTTGGGCGGTAGTTGTTGTTTGGGCGACAGTTGTTGGGGCTGCAGTTGTTGATGTTTGGGCAGCAGTTGTTGTTGGTGCGGCAGTTGTCGTTGGGGCTGCAGTTGTTGATGTTTTGGCGGCAGTTGATGTCAGGACAGCAGTTGTCTTTGGGACGACAGTCGTTGTTGGGGCAGCAGTTGTTGTTGTTTGGATGGTAGTTGTTGTTGGAATGACAGTTGTTGTTTGGGGTGCAGTTGTTGATGTCAGGACAGCAGTTGTCGTTGGGACGACAGTTGTTGTTTGGGGGGCAGTTGCTGTTGGGGCGGCAGTTGTTGATGTCTGGACAGTAGTTGTTGTTGGAATGACAGTTGTTGTTTGGGCTGCAGTTGTTGATGTTTGGGCGGCAGTTGTTGGTGTGACAGTTGTTGTTGGGGCGGCAGTTGTTGGGGCTGTAGTTGTCGTTGGGGCTGCAGTTGTTGATGTTTGGGCGGTAGTTGTTGTGGCTGTAGTTGTCGTTGGGGCTGCAGTTGTTGATGTTTGGGCGGTAGTTGTTGTTGGTGCGGCAGTTGTTGATGGGGCGACAGTTGTTGTTTGGGTGGCAGTTGTTGTTTGGGCTGCAGTTGTTGTTGGTGCGGTAGTTGTTGATTGGACGATAGTTGTTGTTTGGGGGGCAGTTGTTGTTTGGGCGGCAGTTGTTGATGTCAGGACAACAGTTGTCGTTGGGACGACAGTTGTTGTTTGCGGGGCAGTTGTTGGGGCTGCAGCTGTCGTTGGGGCTGCAGTTGTTGATGTTTGGGCGGCAGTTGTTGTTGGGGCGGCAGTTGTTGATGTCAGGACAGCAGTTGTCATTGGGACGACAGTTGTTGTTTGGGCTGCAGTTGTTGATGTTTGGGCGGTAGTTGTTCTTGGGACGACAGTTGTTCTTTGGGCGGCAGTTGTTGCTGGGGCTGCAGTTGTTGATGTTTGGGCGGTAGTTGTTGTTGGTGCGGCAGTTGTTGATGGGGCGGCAGTTGTTGATGTTTGGGCGGCAGTTGTTGTTTGGGCGACAGTTGTTGTCATTTTGGTGGCAGTTGTTGTTTGGGGTGCAGTTGTTGATGTTTGGGCGGTAGTTGTTCTTGGGACGACAGTTGTTGATGTCTGGACAGTAGTTGTTGATGGGATGACAGTTGTTGTTGTTTGGGGGGCAGTTGTTGTTGGGGCGGCAGTTGTTGATGTCTGGACAGTAGTTGTTGTTGGAATGACAGTTGTTGTTTGGGCTGCAGTTGTTGATGTTTGTGCGGCAGTTGTTGGTGCGACAGTTGTTGTTGGGGCGGTAGTTGTTGTTTGGGCGACAGTTGTTGGGGCTGCAGTTGTTGATGTTTGGGCACTAGTTGTTGTTGGTGCGGCAGTTGTTGATGGGGCGGCAGTTGTTGATGTTTGGGCGGTAGTTGTTGTTTGGGCGACAGTTGTTGGGGCTGCAGTTGTTGATGTTTGGGCAGCAGTTGTTGTTGGTGCGGCAGTTGTCGTTGGGGCTGCAGTTGTTGATGTTTTGGCGGCAGTTGATGTCAGGACAGCAGTTGTCTTTGGGACGACAGTCGTTGTTGGGGCAGCAGTTGTTGTTGTTTGGATGGTAGTTGTTGTTGGAATGACAGTTGTTTTTTGGGGTGCAGTTGTTGATGTCAGGACAGCAGTTGTCGTTGGGACGACAGTTGTTGTTTGGGGGGCAGTTGTTGTTGGGGCGGCAGTTGTTGATGTCTGGACAGTAGTTGTTGTTGGAATGACAGTTGTTGTTTGGGCTGCAGTTGTTGATGTTTGGGCGGCAGTTGTTGGTGTGACAGTTGTTGTTGGGGCGGCAGTTGTTGGGGCTGTAGTTGTCGTTGGGGCTGCAGTTGTTGATGTTTGGGCGGTAGTTGTTGTGGCTGTAGTTGTTGTTGGTGCGGCAGTTGTTGATGGGGCGACAGTTGTTGTTTGGGTGGCAGTTGTTGTTTGGGCGGCAGTTGTTGTTGGTGCGGTAGTTGTTGTTGGGACGATAGTTGTTGTTTGGGGGGCAGTTGTTGTTTGGGCGGCAGTTGTTGATGTCAGGGCAACAGTTGTCGTTGGGACGACAGTTGTTGTTTGGGGGGCAGTTGTTGGGGCTGCAGCTGTCGTTGGGGCTGCAGTTGTTGATGTTTGGGCGGCAGTTGTTGATGTTTGGGCGACAGTTGTTGTTGGGGCGGCAGTTGTTGATGTCAGGACAGCAGTTGTCATTGGGACGACAGTTGTTGTTTGGGCGGCAGTTGTTGATGTCTGGACAGTAGTTGTTGATGGGATGACAGTTGTTGTTTGGGCGGCAGTTGTTGTTGTGGCTGCAGTTGTCGTTGGGGCTTCAGTTGTTGTCATTTTGGTGGCAGTTGTTGTTTGGGGTGCAGTTGTTGATGTTTGGGCGGTAGTTGTTCTTGGGACGACAGTTGTTGTTTGGGCGGCAGTTGTTGCTGGGGCTGCAGTTGTTGATGTTTGGGCGGCAGTTGTTGGTGGTGAGGCAGTTGTTGTTGGGGCAACAGCAGTTGTCGTTGGGACGACAGTTGTTGTTTGGGCGGCAGTTGTTGTTGTGGCTGCAGTTGTCGTTGGGGCGGCAGTTGTTGATGTTTGGGCGGTAGTTGTTGTTGGGGCGGCAGTTGTTGATGTCTGGACAGTAGTTGTTGTTGGAATGACAGTTGTTGTTTGGGGTGCAGTTGTTGATGTCAGGACAGCAGTTGTCGTTGGGACGACAGTTGTTGTTTGGGGGGCAGTTGTTGTTGGGGCGGCAGTTGTTGATGTCTGGACAGTAGTTGTTGATGGGATGACAGTTGTTGTTGTTTGGGCGGCAGTTGTTGTTGGGGCGGCAGTTGTTGATGTCTGGACAGTAGTTGTTGTTGGAATGACAGTTGTTGTTTGGGCTGCAGTTGTTGATGTTTGTGCGGCAGTTGTTGGTGCGACAGTTGTTTTTGGGGCGGTAGTTGTTGTTTGGGCGACAGTTGTTGGGACTGCAGTTGTTGATGTTTGGGCACTAGTTGTTGTTGGTGCGGCAGTTGTTGATGGGGCGGCAGTTGTTGATGTTTGGGCGGTAGTTGTTGTTTGGGCGACAGTTGTTGGGGCTGCAGTTGTTGATGTTTGGGCAGCAGTTGTTGTTGGTGCGGCAGTTGTCGTTGGGGCTGCAGTTGTTGATGTTTTGGCGGCAGTTGATGTCAGGACAGCAGTTGTCTTTGGGACGACAGTCGTTGTTGGGGCAGCAGTTGTTGTTGTTTGGATGGTAGTTGTTGTTGGAATGACAGTTGTTGTTTGGGGTGCAGTTGTTGATGTCAGGACAGCAGTTGTCGTTGGGACGACAGTTGTTGTTTGGGGGGCAGTTGTTGTTGGGGCGGCAGTTGTTGATGTCTGGGCGGCAGTTGTTGGAATGACAGTTGTTGTTTGGGCTGCAGTTGTTGATGTTTGGGGGGCAGTTGTTGGTGTGACAGTTGTTGTTGGGGCGGCAGTTGTTGGGGCTGTAGTTGTCGTTGGGGCTGCAGTTGTTGATGTTTGGGCGGTAGTTGTTGTGGCTGTAGTTGTCGTTGGGGCTGCAGTTGTTGATGTTTGGGCGGTAGTTGTTGTTGGTGCGGCAGTTGTTGATGGGGCGACAGTTGTTGTTTGGGTGGCAGTTGTTGTTTGGGCGGCAGTTGTTGTTGGTGCGGTAGTTGTTGTTGGGACGATAGTTGTTGTTTGGGGGGCAGTTGTTGTTTGGGCGGCAGTTGTTGATGTCAGGACAACAGTTGTCGTTGGGACGACAGTTGTTGTTTGGGGGGCAGTTGTTGGGGCTGCAGCTGTCGTTGGGGCTGCAGTTGTTGATGTTTGGGCGGTAGTTGTTGTTTGGGCGACAGTTGTTGGGGCTGCAAATGTTGATGTTTGGGCGGCAGTTGTTGTTGGTGTGGCAGTTGTTGTTTGGGGGGCAGTTGTTGATGTCAGGACAGCAGTTGTCGTTGGGACGACAGTTGTTGTTTGCGGGGCAGTTGTTGTTGGGGCGGCAGTTGTTGATGTCTGGACAGTAGTTGTTGATGGGATGACAGTTGTTGTTGTTTGGGCGGCAGTTGTTGTTGGGGCGGCAGTTGTTGATGTCTGGACAGTAGTTGTTGTTGGAATGACAGTTGTTGTTTGGGCTGCAGTTGTTGATGTTTGTGCGGCAGTTGTTGGTGCGACAGTTGTTGTTGATGTCAGGACAGCAGTTGTCGTTGGGACGACAGTTGTTGTTTGGGCGGCAGTTGTTGTTGGGGCTGCAGTTGTTGATGGGGCTGCAGTTGTTGATGTTTGGGCGGCAGTTGTTGTTGGTGAGGCAGTTGTTGATGGGGCGACAGCAGTTGTCGTTGGGACGACAGTTGTCGTTTGGGCGGCAGTTGTTGGGGCTGTAGTTGTCGTTGGGGCTGCAGTTGTTGATGTTTGGGCGGTAGTTGTTGTGGCTGTAGTTGTCGTTGGGGCTGCAGTTGTTGATGTTTGGGCGGTAGTTGTTGTTGGTGCGGCAGTTGTTGATGGGGCGACAGTTGTTGTTTGGGTGGCAGTTGTTGTTTGGGCGGTAGTTGTTGTTGGTGCGGTAGTTGTTGTTGTTGGGACGATAGTTGTTGTTTGGGGGGCAGTTGTTGTTTGGGCGGCAGTTGTTGATGTCAGGACAACAGTTGTCGTTGGGACGACAGTTGTTGTTTGGGGGGCAGTTGTTGGGGCTGCAGCTGTCGTTGGGGCTGCAGTTGTTGATGTTTGGGCGGCAGTTGTTGTTGGGGCGGCAGTTGTTGATGTAAGGACAGCAGTTGTCATTGGGTTGACTGTTGTTGTTTGGGCGGCAGTTGTTGATGTCTGGACAGTAGTTGTTGATGGGATGACAGTTGTTGTTTGGGCGGCAGTTGTTGTTGTGGCTGCAGTTGTCGTTGGGGCTTCAGTTGTTGTCATTTTGGTGGCAGTTGTTGTTTGGGGTGCAGTTGTTGATGTTTGGGCGGTAGTTGTTGTTGGGACGACAGTTGTTGTTTGGTCGGCAGTTGTTGCTGGGGCTGCAGTTGTTGATGTTTGGGCGGCAGTTGTTGGTGGTGAGGCAGTTGTTGTTGGGACGACAGTTGTTGTTTGGGCGGCAGTTGTTGTTGTGGCTGCAGTTGTCGTTGGGGCGGCAGTTGTTGATGTTTGGGCGGTAGTTGTTGTTGGGGCGGCAGTTGTTGATGTCTGGACAGTAGTTGTTGTTGGAATGACAGTTGTTGTTTGGGGTGCAGTTGTTGATGTCAGGACAGCAGTTGTCGTTGGGACGACAGTTGTTGTTTGGGGGGCAGTTGTTGTGGCTGCAGTTGTCGTTGGTGCTGCAGTTGTTGATGTTTGGGCGGTAGTTGTTGTTTGGGCGACAGTTGTTGGGGCTGCAAATGTTGATGTTTGGGCGGCAGTTGTTGTTGGTGTGGCAGTTGTTGTTTGGGGGGCAGTTGTTGATGTCAGGACAGCAGTTGTCGTTGGGACGACAGTTGTTGTTTGCGGGGCAGTTGTTGTTGGGGCGGCAGTTGTTGATGTCTGGACAGTAGTTGTTGATGGGATGACAGTTGTTGTTGTTTGGGCGGCAGTTGTTGTTGGGGCGGCAGTTGTTGATGTCTGGACAGTAGTTGTTGTTGGAATGACAGTTGTTGTTTGGGCTGCAGTTGTTGATGTTTGTGCGGCAGTTGTTGGTGCGACAGTTGTTGTTGATGTCAGGACAGCAGTTGTCGTTGGGACGACAGTTGTTGTTTGGGCGGCAGTTGTTGTTGGGGCTGCAGTTGTTGATGGGGCTGCAGTTGTTGATGTTTGGGCGGCAGTTGTTGTTGGTGAGGCAGTTGTTGATGGGGCGACAGCAGTTGTCGTTGGGACGACAGTTGTCGTTTGGGCGGCAGTTGTTGTTGTGGCTGCAGTTGTTGATGTTTGCGCGGTAGTTGTTGTTGGGGCGGCAGTTGTTGATGTCTGGACAGTAGTTATTGTTGGAATGACAGTTGTTGTTTGGGGTGCAGTTGTTGATGTCAGGACAGCAGTTGTCGTTGGGACGACAGGTGTTGTTTGGGGGGCAGTTGTTGTTGGGGCGGCAGTTGTTGATGTTTGGGCGGCAGTTGTTGGTGTGACAGTTGTTGTTGGGGCGGCAGTTGTTGGGGCTGTAGTTGTCGTTGGGGCTGCAGTTGTTGATGTTTGAGCGGTAGTTGTTGTGGCTGTAGTTGTCGTTGGGGCTGCAGTTGTTGTTGTTGGTGCGGCAGTTGTTGATGGGGCAACAGTTGTTGTTTGGGTGGCAGTTGTTGTTTGGGCGGCAGCTCTTGGTGCGGTAGTTGTTGTTGGGACGATAGTTGTTGTTTGGGGGGCAGTTGTTGTTTGGGCCGCAGTTGTTGATGTCAGGACAACAGTTGTTGATGTCAGGACAACAGTTGTCGTTGGGACGACAGTTGTTGTTTGGGGGGCAGTTGTTGGGGCTGCAGCTGTAGTTGGGGCTGCAGTTGTTGATGTTTGGGCGGCAGTTGTTGTGGCTGCAGTTGTCGTTGGGGATTCAGTTGATGTCATTTGGGTGGCAGTTGTTGTTTGGGGTGCAGCTGTTGATGTTTGGGCGGTAGTTGTTGTTGGGGCAGCAGTTGTTGATGTCAGGATAGCAGTTGTCGTTGGGACGACAGTTGTTGTTTGGGCGGCAGTTGTGTTTGGGGCTGCAGTTGTTGATGGGGCTGCAGTTGTTGATGTTTGGGCGGCAGTTGTTGTTGGTGAGGCAGTTGTTGATGGGGCGACAGCAGTTGTCGTTGGGACGACAGTTGTCGTTTGGACGGCAGTTGTTGTTGTGGCTGCAGTTGTTGATATTTGGGCGGTAGTTGTTGTTGGGGCGGCAGTTGTTGATGTCTGGACAGTAGTTGTTGGAATGACAGTTGTTGTTTGGGGTGCAGTTGTTGATGTCAGGACAGCAGTTGTCGTTGGGACGACAGGTGTTGTTTGGGGGGCAGTTGTTGTTGGGGCGGCAGTTGTTGATGTTTGGGCGGCAGTTGTTGGTGTGACAGTTGTTGTTGGGGCGGCAGTTGTTGGGGCTGTAGTTGTCGTTGGGGCTGCAGTTGTTAATGTTTGAGCGGTAGTTGTTGTGTCTGTAGTTGTCGTTGGGGCTGCAGTTGTTGATGTTTGGGCGGTAGTTGTTGTTGGTGCGGCAGTTGTTGATGGGGCGACAGTTGTTGTTTGGGTGGCAGTTGTTTTTTGGGCGGCAGATCTTGGTGCGGTAGTTGTTGTTGGGACGATAGTTGTTGTTTGGGGGGCAGTTGTTGTTTGGGCAGCAGTTGTTGATGTCAGGACAACAGTTATCGTTGGGACGAAAGTTGTTGTTTGGGGGGCAGTTGTTGGGGCTGCAGCTGTCGTTGGGGCTGCAGTTGTTGATGTTTGGGCGGCAGTTGTTGGTGGTGAGGCAGTTGTTGTTGGGACGACAGTTGTTGTTTGGACGGCAGTTGTTGTGGCTGCAGTTGTCGTTGGGGCGGCAGTTGTTGATGTTTGGGCGGTAGTTGTTGTTGGGGCGGCAGTTGTTGATGTCTGGACAGTAGTTGTTGTTGGAATGACAGTTGTTGTTTGGGGTGCAGTTGTTGATGTCAGGACAGCAGTTGTCGTTGGGACGACAGTTGTTGTTTGGGGGGCAGTTGTTGTTGTGGCTGCAGTTGTCGTTGGTGCTGCAGTTGTTGATGTTTGGGCGGTAGTTGTTGTTTGGGCGGCAGTTGTGTTTGGGGCTGCAGTTGTTGATGGGGCTGCAGTTGTTGATGTTTGGGCGGCAGTTGTTGTTGGTGAGGCAGTTGTTGATGGGGCGACAGCAGTTGTCGTTGGGACGACAGTTGTCGTTTGGGCGGCAGTTGTTGTTGTGGCTGCAGTTGTTGATATTTGGGCGGTAGTTGTTGTTGGGGCGGCAGTTGTTGATGTCAGGACAGCAGTTGTCATTGGGACGACAGTTGTCGTTGGGACGACAGTTGTTGTTTGGGGGGCAGTTGTTGTTGTGGCTGCAGTTTTCGTTGGTGCTGCAGTTGTTGATGTTTGGGCGGTAGTTGTTGTTTGGGCGACAGTTGTTGGGGCTGCAGTTGTAGATGTTTGGGCGGCAGTTGTTGTTGGTGCGGCAGTTGTTGATTGGGCGGCAGTTGTTGATGTCAGGACAGCAGTTGTTGTTTGGGGGGCAGTTGTTGTTGGGGCGGCAGTTGTTGATGTCTGGACAGTAGTTGTTGATGTCTGGACAGTAGTTGTTGATGGGATGACAGTTGTTGTTGTTTGGGGGGCAGTTGTTGTTTGGGCTGCAGTTGTTGATGTTTGTGCGGCAGTTGTTGGTGCGACAGTTGTTGTTGGGGCGGCAGTTGTTGGGGCTGTAGTTGTCCTTGGGGCTGCACTTGTTGATGTTTGGGCGGTAGTTGTTGTTTGGGCGACAGTTGTTGTGGCTGCAGTTGTTGATGTTTGGGCACTAGTTGTTGTTGGTGCGGCAGTTGTTGATGTTTGGGCGGTAGTTGTTGTTTGGGCGACAGTTGTTGGGGCTGCAGTTGTTGATGTTTGGGCAGCAGTTGTTGTCAGGACAGCAGTTGTCTTTGGGACGACAGTCGTTGTTGGGGCAGCAGTTGTTGTTTGAGCTGCAATTGTTGTTGGGGCTTCAGTTGTTGATGTTAGGACAGCAGTTTGTGTGTCCGATTTTTTTACATTAATTAATGATTTGTTGGCAGTAGTTTTATCTTTGGTGAAAGTTGTTGATGTTTGGACACTAGTTGTCGTTGGGACGACAGTTGTTGTTTGGGCAGCAGTTGTTGTTGTGGCTGCAGTTGTCGTTGGGGCTGCAGTTGTTGATGTTTGGGCGGTAGTTGTTGTTGGTGCGGCAGTTGTTGATGGGGCGACAGTTGTTGTTTGGGTGGCAGTTGTTGTTTGGGCGGCAGTTCTTGGTGCGGTAGTTGTTGTTGGGACGATAGTTGTTGTTTGGGGGGCAGTTGTTGTTGTGGCTGCAGTTGTCGTTGGGGCTGCAGTTGTTGATGTTTGGGCGGTAGTTGTTGTTGGTGCGGCAGTTGTTGATGGGGCGACAGTTGTTGTTTGGGTGGCAGTTGTTGTTTGGGCGGCAGTTCTTGGTGCGGTAGTTGTTGTTGGGACGATAGTTGTTGTTTGGGGGGCAGTTGTTGTTTGGGCAGCAGTTGTTGATGTCAGGACAACAGTTATCGTTGGGACGACAGTTGTTGTTTGGGGGGCAGTTGTTGGGGCTGCAGCTGTCGTTGGGGCTGCAGTTGTTGATGTTTGGGCGGCAGTTGTTGTTGGGGCGGCAGTTGTTGATGTCAGGACAGCAGTTGTCTTTGGGACGACTGTTGTTGTTTGGGCAGCAGTTGTTGATGTCTGGACAGCAGTTGTCTTTGGGACGACAGTTGTTGTTTGGGCGGCAGTTGTTGTTGTGGCTGCAGTTGTCGTTGGGGCTTCAGTTGTTGTCATTTTGGTGGCAGTTGTTGTTTGGGGTGCAGTTGTTGATGTTGGGGCAGCAGTTGTTGTTTGAGCTGCAATTGTTGTTGGGGCTTCAGTTGTTGATGTTAGGACAGCAGTTTGTGTGTCCGATTTTTTTACATTAATTAATGATTTGTTGGCAGTAGTTTTATCTTTGGTGAAAGTTGTTGATGTCAGGACAGCAGTTGTCATTGGGACGACTGTTGTTGTTTGGGCGGCAGTTGTTGATGTCTGGACAGTAGTTGTTGATGGGATGACAGTTGTTGTTTGGGCGGCAGTTGTTGTTGTGGCTGCAGTTGTCGTTGGGGCTTCAGTTGTTGTCATTTTGGTGGCAGTTGTTGTTTGGGGTGCAGTTGTTGATGTTTGGGTGGTAGTTGTTGTTGGGACGACAGTTGTTGTTTGGGCGGCAGTTGTTGATGTCTGGACAGTAGTTGTTGATGGGATGACAGTTGTTGTTTGGGCGGCAGTTGTTGTTGTGGCTGCAGTTGTCGTTGGGGCTTCAGTTGTTGTCATTTTGGTGGCAGTTGTTGTTTGGGGTGCAGTTGTTGATGTTTGGGCGGTAGTTGTTCTTGGGACGACAGTTGTTGTTTGGGCGGCAGTTGTTGCTGGGGCTGCAGTTGTTGATGTTTGGGCGGTAGTTGTTGTTGGTGCGGCAGTTGTTGATGGGGCGGCAGTTGTTGATGTTTGGGCGGTAGTTGTTGTTTGGGCGACAGTTGTTGGGGCTGCAGTTGTTGATGTTTGGGCAGCAGTTGTTGTTGGTGCGGCAGTTGTCGTTGGGGCTGCAGTTGTTGATGTTTTGGCGGCAGTTGATGTCAGGACAGCAGTTGTCTTTGGGACGACAGTCGTTGTTGGGGCAGCAGTTGTTGTTGTTTGGATGGTAGTTGTTGTTGGAATGACAGTTGTTGTTTGGGGTGCAGTTGTTGATGTCAGGACAGCAGTTGTCGTTGGGACGACAGTTGTTGTTTGGGGGGCAGTTGCTGTTGGGGCGGCAGTTGTTGATGTCTGGACAGTAGTTGTTGTTGGAATGACAGTTGTTGTTTGGGCTGCAGTTGTTGATGTTTGGGCGGCAGTTGTTGGTGTGACAGTTGTTGTTGGGGCGGCAGTTGTTGGGGCTGTAGTTGTCGTTGGGGCTGCAGTTGTTGATGTTTGGGCGGTAGTTGTTGTGGCTGTAGTTGTCGTTGGGGCTGCAGTTGTTGATGTTTGGGCGGTAGTTGTTGTTGGTGCGGCAGTTGTTGATGGGGCGACAGTTGTTGTTTGGGTGGCAGTTGTTGTTTGGGCTGCAGTTGTTGTTGGTGCGGTAGTTGTTGATTGGACGATAGTTGTTGTTTGGGGGGCAGTTGTTGTTTGGGCGGCAGTTGTTGATGTCAGGACAACAGTTGTCGTTGGGACGACAGTTGTTGTTTGGGGGGCAGTTGTTGGGGCTGCAGCTGTCGTTGGGGCTGCAGTTGTTGATGTTTGGGCGGCAGTTGTTGTTGGGGCGGCAGTTGTTGATGTCAGGACAGCAGTTGTCATTGGGACGACAGTTGTTGTTTGGGCTGCAGTTGTTGATGTTTGGGCGGTAGTTGTTCTTGGGACGACAGTTGTTGTTTGGGCGGCAGTTGTTGCTGGGGCTGCAGTTGTTGATGTTTGGGCGGTAGTTGTTGTTGGTGCGGCAGTTGTTGATGGGGCGGCAGTTGTTGATGTTTGGGCGGTAGTTGTTGTTTGGGCGACAGTTGTTGGGGCTGCAGTTGTTGATGTTTGGGCAGAAGTTGTTGTTGGTGCGGCAGTTGTCGTTGGGGCTGCAGTTGTTGATGTTTTGGCGGCAGTTGATGTCAGGACAGCAATTGTCTTTGGGACGACAGTCATTAATGGGGCAGCAGTTGTTGTTGTTTGGATGGTAGTTGTTGTTGGAATGACAGTTGTTGTTTGGGGTGCAGTTGTTGATGTCAGGACAGCAGTTGTCGTTGGGACGACAGTTGTTGTTTGGGGGGCAGTTGCTGTTGGGGCGGCAGTTGTTGATGTCTGGACAGTAGTTGTTGTTGGAATGACAGTTGTTGTTTGGGCTGCAGTTGTTGATGTTTGGGCGGCAGTTGTTGGTGTGACAGTTGTTGTTGGGGCGGCAGTTGCTGGGGCTGTAGTTGTCGTTGTGGCTGCAGTTGTTGATGTTTGGGCGGTAGTTGTTGTGGCTGTAGTTGTCGTTGGGGCTGCAGTTGTTGATGTTTGGGCGGTAGTTGTTGTTGGTGCGGCAGTTGTTGATGGGGCGACAGTTGTTGTTTGGGTGGCAGTTGTTGTTTGGGCGGCAGTTGTTGTTGGTGCGGTAGTTGTTGTTTGGACGATAGTTGTTGTTTGGGGGGCAGTTGTTGTTTGGGCGGCAGTTGTTGATGTCAGGACAACAGTTGTCGTTGGGACGACAGTTGTTGTTTGGGGGGCAGTTGTTGGGGCTGCAGCTGTCGTTGGAGCTGCAGTTGTTGATGTTTGGGCGGCAGTTGTTGTTGGGGCGGCAGTTGTTGATGTCAGGACAGCAGTTGTCATTGGGACGACTGTTGTTGTTTGGGCGGCAGTTGTTGATGTCTGGACAGTAGTTGTTGATGGGATGACAGTTGTTGTTTGGGCGGCAGTTGTTGTTGTGGCTGCAGTTGTCGTTGGGGCTTCAGTTGTTGTCATTTTGGTGGCAGTTGTTGTTTGGGGTGCAGTTGTTGATGTTTGGGCGGTAGTTGTTCTTGGGACGACAGTTGTTGATGTCTGGACAGTAGTTGTTGATGGGATGACAGTTGTTGTTGTTTGGGGGGCAGTTGTTGTTGGGGCGGCAGTTGTTGATGTCTGGACAGTAGTTGTTGTTGGAATGACAGTTGTTGTTTGGGCTGCAGTTGTTGATGTTTGTGCGGCAGTTGTTGGTGCGACAGTTGTTGTTGGGGCGGTAGTTGTTGTTTGGGCGACAGTTGTTGGGGCTGCAGTTGTTGATGTTTGGGCACTAGTTGTTGTTGGTGCGGCAGTTGTTGATGGGGCGGCAGTTGTTGATGTTTGGGCGGTAGTTGTTGTTTGGGCGACAGTTGTTGGGGCTGCAGTTGTTGATGTTTGGGCAGCAGTTGTTGTTGGTGCGGCAGTTGTCGTTGGGGCTGCAGTTGTTGATGTTTTGGCGGCAGTTGATGTCAGGACAGCAGTTGTCTTTGGGACGACAGTCGTTGTTGGGGCAGCAGTTGTTGTTGTTTGGATGGTAGTTGTTGTTGTAATGACAGTTGTTTTTTGGGGTGCAGTTGTTGATGTCAGGACAGCAGTTGTCGTTGGGACGACAGTTGTTGTTTGGGGGGCAGTTGTTGTTGGGGCGGCAGTTGTTGATGTCTGGACAGTAGTTGTTGTTGGAATGACAGTTGTTGTTTGGGCTGCAGTTGTTGATGTTTGGGCGGCAGTTGTTGGTGTGACAGTTGTTGTTGGGGCGGCAGTTGTTGGGGCTGTAGTTGTCGTTGGGGCTGCAGTTGTTGATGTTTGGGCGGTAGTTGTTGTGGCTGTAGTTGTCGTTGGGGCTGCAGTTGTTGATGTTTGGGCGGTAGTTGTTGTTGGTGCGGCAGTTGTTGATGGGGCGACAGTTGTTGTTTGGGTGGCAGTTGTTGTTTGGGCGGCAGTTGTTGATGTCAGGACAACAGTTATCGTTGGGACGACAGTTGTTGTTTGGGGGGCAGTTGTTGGGGCTGCAGCTGTCGTTGGGGCTGCAGTTGTTGATGTTTGGGCGGCAGTTGTTGGTGGTGAGGCAGTTGTTGTTGGGACGACAGTTGTTGTTTGGGCGGCAGTTGTTGTTGTGGCTGCAGTTGTCGTTGGGGCGGCAGTTGTTGATGTTTGGGCGGTAGTTGTTGTTGGGGCGGCAGTTGTTGATGTCTGGACAGTAGTTGTTGTTGGAATGACAGTTGTTGTTTGGGGTGCAGTTGTTGATGTCAGGACAGCAGTTGTCGTTGGGACGACAGTTGTTGTTTGGGGGGCAGTTGTTGTTGTGGCTGCAGTTGTCGTTGGTGCTGCAGTTGTTGATGTTTGGGCGGTAGTTGTTGTTTGGGCGGCAGTTGTGTTTGGGGCTGCAGTTGTTGATGGGGCTGCAGTTGTTGATGTTTGGGCGGCAGTTGTTGTTGGTGAGGCAGTTGTTGATGGGGCGACAGCAGTTGTCGTTGGGACGACAGTTGTCGTTTGGGCGGCAGTTGTTGTTGTGGCTGCAGTTGTTGATATTTGGGCGGTAGTTGTTGTTGGGGCGGCAGTTGTTGATGTCTGGACAGTAGTTGTTGGAATGACAGTTGTTGTTTGGGGTGCAGTTGTTGATGTCAGGACAGCAGTTGTCGTTGGGACGACAGGTGTTGTTTGGGGGGCAGTTGTTGTTGGGGCGGCAGTTGTTGATGTTTGGGCGGCAGTTGTTGGTGTGACAGTTGTTGTTGGGGCGGCAGTTGTTGGGGCTGCAGCTGTCGTTGGGGCTGCAGTTGTTGATGTTTGGGCGGCAGTTGTTGATGTTTGGGCGACAGTTGTTGTTGGGGCGGCAGTTGTTGATGTCAGGACAGCAGTTGTCATTGGGACGACAGTTGTTGTTTGGGCGGCAGTTGTTGATGTCTGGACAGTAGTTGTTGATGGGATGACAGTTGTTGTTTGGGCGGCAGTTGTTGTTGTGGCTGCAGTTGTCGTTGGGGCTTCAGTTGTTGTCATTTTGGTGGCAGTTGTTGTTTGGGGTGCAGTTGTTGATGTTTGGGCGGTAGTTGTTCTTGGGACGACAGTTGTTGTTTGGGCGGCAGTTGTTGCTGGGGCTGCAGTTGTTGATGTTTGGGCGGCAGTTGTTGGTGGTGAGGCAGTTGTTGTTGGGGCAACAGCAGTTGTCGTTGGGACGACAGTTGTTGTTTGGGCGGCAGTTGTTGTTGTGGCTGCAGTTGTCGTTGGGGCGGCAGTTGTTGATGTTTGGGCGGTAGTTGTTGTTGGGGCGGCAGTTGTTGATGTCTGGACAGTAGTTGTTGTTGGAATGACAGTTGTTGTTTGGGGTGCAGTTGTTGATGTCAGGACAGCAGTTGTCGTTGGGACGACAGTTGTTGTTTGGGGGGCAGTTGTTGTTGGGGCGGCAGTTGTTGATGTCTGGACAGTAGTTGTTGATGGGATGACAGTTGTTGTTGTTTGGGCGGCAGTTGTTGTTGGGGCGGCAGTTGTTGATGTCTGGACAGTAGTTGTTGTTGGAATGACAGTTGTTGTTTGGGCTGCAGTTGTTGATGTTTGTGCGGCAGTTGTTGGTGCGACAGTTGTTTTTGGGGCGGTAGTTGTTGTTTGGGCGACAGTTGTTGGGACTGCAGTTGTTGATGTTTGGGCACTAGTTGTTGTTGGTGCGGCAGTTGTTGATGGGGCGGCAGTTGTTGATGTTTGGGCGGTAGTTGTTGTTTGGGCGACAGTTGTTGGGGCTGCAGTTGTTGATGTTTGGGCAGCAGTTGTTGTTGGTGCGGCAGTTGTCGTTGGGGCTGCAGTTGTTGATGTTTTGGCGGCAGTTGATGTCAGGACAGCAGTTGTCTTTGGGACGACAGTCGTTGTTGGGGCAGCAGTTGTTGTTGTTTGGATGGTAGTTGTTGTTGGAATGACAGTTGTTGTTTGGGGTGCAGTTGTTGATGTCAGGACAGCAGTTGTCGTTGGGACGACAGTTGTTGTTTGGGGGGCAGTTGTTGTTGGGGCGGCAGTTGTTGATGTCTGGACAGTAGTTGTTGGAATGACAGTTGTTGTTTGGGCTGCAGTTGTTGATGTTTGGGCGGCAGTTGTTGGTGTGACAGTTGTTGTTGGGGCGGCAGTTGTTGGGGCTGTAGTTGTCGTTGGGGCTGCAGTTGTTGATGTTTGGGCGGTAGTTGTTGTGGCTGTAGTTGTCGTTGGGGCTGCAGTTGTTGATGTTTGGGCGGTAGTTGTTGTTGGTGCGGCAGTTGTTGATGGGGCGACAGTTGTTGTTTGGGTGGCAGTTGTTGTTTGGGCGGCAGTTGTTGTTGGTGCGGTAGTTGTTGTTGGGACGATAGTTGTTGTTTGGGGGGCAGTTGTTGTTTGGGCGGCAGTTGTTGATGTCAGGACAACAGTTGTCGTTGGGACGACAGTTGTTGTTTGGGGGGCAGTTGTTGGGGCTGCAGCTGTCGTTGGGGCTGCAGTTGTTGATGTTTGGGCGGTAGTTGTTGTTTGGGCGACAGTTGTTGGGGCTGCAAATGTTGATGTTTGGGCGGCAGTTGTTGTTGGTGTGGCAGTTGTTGTTTGGGGGGCAGTTGTTGATGTCAGGACAGCAGTTGTCGTTGGGACGACAGTTGTTGTTTGCGGGGCAGTTGTTGTTGGGGCGGCAGTTGTTGATGTCTGGACAGTAGTTGTTGATGGGATGACAGTTGTTGTTGTTTGGGCGGCAGTTGTTGTTGGGGCGGCAGTTGTTGATGTCTGGACAGTAGTTGTTGTTGGAATGACAGTTGTTGTTTGGGCTGCAGTTGTTGATGTTTGTGCGGCAGTTGTTGGTGCGACAGTTGTTGTTGATGTCAGGACAGCAGTTGTCGTTGGGACGACAGTTGTTGTTTGGGCGGCAGTTGTTGTTGGGGCTGCAGTTGTTGATGGGGCTGCAGTTGTTGATGTTTGGGCGGCAGTTGTTGTTGGTGAGGCAGTTGTTGATGGGGCGACAGCAGTTGTCGTTGGGACGACAGTTGTCGTTTGGGCGGCAGTTGTTGGGGCTGTAGTTGTCGTTGGGGCTGCAGTTGTTGATGTTTGGGCGGTAGTTGTTGTGGCTGTAGTTGTCGTTGGGGCTGCAGTTGTTGATGTTTGGGCGGTAGTTGTTGTTGGTGCGGCAGTTGTTGATGGGGCGACAGTTGTTGTTTGGGTGGCAGTTGTTGTTTGGGCGGTAGTTGTTGTTGGTGCGGTAGTTGTTGTTGTTGGGACGATAGTTGTTGTTTGGGGGGCAGTTGTTGTTTGGGCGGCAGTTGTTGATGTCAGGACAACAGTTGTCGTTGGGACGACAGTTGTTGTTTGGGGGGCAGTTGTTGGGGCTGCAGCTGTCGTTGGGGCTGCAGTTGTTGATGTTTGGGCGGCAGTTGTTGTTGGGGCGGCAGTTGTTGATGTAAGGACAGCAGTTGTCATTGGGACGACTGTTGTTGTTTGGGCGGCAGTTGTTGATGTCTGGACAGTAGTTGTTGATGGGATGACAGTTGTTGTTTGGGCGGCAGTTGTTGTTGTGGCTGCAGTTGTCGTTGGGGCTTCAGTTGTTGTCATTTTGGTGGCAGTTGTTGTTTGGGGTGCAGTTGTTGATGTTTGGGCGGTAGTTGTTGTTGGGACGACAGTTGTTGTTTGGTCGGCAGTTGTTGCTGGGGCTGCAGTTGTTGATGTTTGGGCGGCAGTTGTTGGTGGTGAGGCAGTTGTTGTTGGGACGACAGTTGTTGTTTGGGCGGCAGTTGTTGTTGTGGCTGCAGTTGTCGTTGGGGCGGCAGTTGTTGATGTTTGGGCGGTAGTTGTTGTTGGGGCGGCAGTTGTTGATGTCTGGACAGTAGTTGTTGTTGGAATGACAGTTGTTGTTTGGGGTGCAGTTGTTGATGTCAGGACAGCAGTTGTCGTTGGGACGACAGTTGTTGTTTGGGGGGCAGTTGTTGTGGCTGCAGTTGTCGTTGGTGCTGCAGTTGTTGATGTTTGGGCGGTAGTTGTTGTTTGGGCGACAGTTGTTGGGGCTGCAAATGTTGATGTTTGGGCGGCAGTTGTTGTTGGTGTGGCAGTTGTTGTTTGGGGGGCAGTTGTTGATGTCAGGACAGCAGTTGTCGTTGGGACGACAGTTGTTGTTTGCGGGGCAGTTGTTGTTGGGGCGGCAGTTGTTGATGTCTGGACAGTAGTTGTTGATGGGATGACAGTTGTTGTTGTTTGGGCGGCAGTTGTTGTTGGGGCGGCAGTTGTTGATGTCTGGACAGTAGTTGTTGTTGGAATGACAGTTGTTGTTTGGGCTGCAGTTGTTGATGTTTGTGCGGCAGTTGTTGGTGCGACAGTTGTTGTTGATGTCAGGACAGCAGTTGTCGTTGGGACGACAGTTGTTGTTTGGGCGGCAGTTGTTGTTGGGGCTGCAGTTGTTGATGGGGCTGCAGTTGTTGATGTTTGGGCGGCAGTTGTTGTTGGTGAGGCAGTTGTTGATGGGGCGACAGCAGTTGTCGTTGGGACGACAGTTGTCGTTTGGGCGGCAGTTGTTGTTGTGGCTGCAGTTGTTGATGTTTGGGCGGTAGTTGTTGTTGGGGCGGCAGTTGTTGATGTCTGGACAGTAGTTATTGTTGGAATGACAGTTGTTGTTTGGGGTGCAGTTGTTGATGTCAGGACAGCAGTTGTCGTTGGGACGACAGGTGTTGTTTGGGGGGCAGTTGTTGATGTTTGGGCGGCAGTTGTTGGTGTGACAGTTGTTGTTGGGGCGGCAGTTGTTGGGGCTGTAGTTGTCGTTGGGGCTGCAGTTGTTGATGTCTGGACAGTAGTTATTGTTGGAATGACAGTTGTTGTTTGGGGTGCAGTTGTTGATGTCAGGACAGCAGTTGTCGTTGGGACGACAGGTGTTGTTGGGGCGGCAGTTGTTGATGTTTGGGCGGCAGTTGTTGGTGTGACAGTTGTTGTTGGGGCGGCAGTTGTTGGGGCTGTAGTTGTCGTTGGGGCTGCAGTTGTTGATGTTTGAGCGGTAGTTGTTGTGGCTGTAGTTGTCGTTGGGGCTGCAGTTGTTGTTGGTGCGGCAGTTGTTGATGGGGCAACAGTTGTTGTTTGGGTGGCAGTTGTTGTTTGGGCGGCAGCTCTTGGTGCGGTAGTTGTTGTTGGGACGATAGTTGTTGTTTGGGGGGCAGTTGTTGTTTGGGCCGCAGTTGTTGATGTCAGGACAACAGTTGTTGATGTCAGGACAACAGTTGTCGTTGGGACGACAGTTGTTGTTTGGGGGGCAGTTGTTGGGGCTGCAGCTGTAGTTGGGGCTGCAGTTGTTGATGTTTGGGCGGCAGTTGTTGTGGCTGCAGTTGTCGTTGGGGATTCAGTTGATGTCATTTGGGTGGCAGTTGTTGTTTGGGGTGCAGCTGTTGATGTTTGGGCGGTAGTTGTTGTTGGGGCAGCAGTTGTTGATGTCAGGATAGCAGTTGTCGTTGGGACGACAGTTGTTGTTTGGGCGGCAGTTGTGTTTGGGGCTGCAGTTGTTGATGGGGCTGCAGTTGTTGATGTTTGGGCGGCAGTTGTTGTTGGTGAGGCAGTTGTTGATGGGGCGACAGCAGTTGTCGTTGGGACGACAGTTGTCGTTTGGACGGCAGTTGTTGTTGTGGCTGCAGTTGTTGATATTTGGGCGGTAGTTGTTGTTGGGGCGGCAGTTGTTGATGTCTGGACAGTAGTTGTTGGAATGACAGTTGTTGTTTGGGGTGCAGTTGTTGATGTCAGGACAGCAGTTGTCGTTGGGACGACAGGTGTTGTTTGGGGGGCAGTTGTTGTTGGGGCGGCAGTTGTTGATGTTTGGGCGGCAGTTGTTGGTGTGACAGTTGTTGTTGGGGCGGCAGTTGTTGGGGCTGTAGTTGTCGTTGGGGCTGCAGTTGTTAATGTTTGAGCGGTAGTTGTTGTGTCTGTAGTTGTCGTTGGGGCTGCAGTTGTTGATGTTTGGGCGGTAGTTGTTGTTGGTGCGGCAGTTGTTGATGGGGCGACAGTTGTTGTTTGGGTGGCAGTTGTTTTTTGGGCGGCAGATCTTGGTGCGGTAGTTGTTGTTGGGACGATAGTTGTTGTTTGGGGGGCAGTTGTTGTTTGGGCAGCAGTTGTTGATGTCAGGACAACAGTTATCGTTGGGACGAAAGTTGTTGTTTGGGGGGCAGTTGTTGGGGCTGCAGCTGTCGTTGGGGCTGCAGTTGTTGATGTTTTGGCGGCAGTTGTTGGTGGTGAGGCAGTTGTTGTTGGGACGACAGTTGTTGTTTGGACGGCAGTTGTTGTGGCTGCAGTTGTCGTTGGGGCGGCAGTTGTTGATGTTTGGGCGGTAGTTGTTGTTGGGGCGGCAGTTGTTGATGTCTGGACAGTAGTTGTTGTTGGAATGACAGTTGTTGTTTGGGGTGCAGTTGTTGATGTCAGGACAGCAGTTGTCGTTGGGACGACAGTTGTTGTTTGGGGGGCAGTTGTTGTTGTGGCTGCAGTTGTCGTTGGTGCTGCAGTTGTTGATGTTTGGGCGGTAGTTGTTGTTTGGGCGGCAGTTGTGTTTGGGGCTGCAGTTGTTGATGGGGCTGCAGTTGTTGATGTTTGGGCGGCAGTTGTTGTTGGTGAGGCAGTTGTTGATGGGGCGACAGCAGTTGTCGTTGGGACGACAGTTGTCGTTTGGGCGGCAGTTGTTGTTGTGGCTGCAGTTGTTGATATTTGGGCGGTAGTTGTTGTTGGGGCGGCAGTTGTTGATGTCAGGACAGCAGTTGTCATTGGGACGACAGTTGTCGTTGGGACGACAGTTGTTGTTTGGGGGGCAGTTGTTGTTGTGGCTGCAGTTTTCGTTGGTGCTGCAGTTGTTGATGTTTGGGCGGTAGTTGTTGTTTGGGCGACAGTTGTTGGGGCTGCAGTTGTAGATGTTTGGGCGGCAGTTGTTGTTGGTGCGGCAGTTGTTGATTGGGCGGCAGTTGTTGTTTGGGGGGCAGTTGTTGTTGGGGCGGCAGTTGTTGATGTCTGGACAGTAGTTGTTGATGTCTGGACAGTAGTTGTTGATGGGATGACAGTTGTTGTTGTTTGGGGGGCAGTTGTTGTTTGGGCTGCAGTTGTTGATGTTTGTGCGGCAGTTGTTGGTGCGACAGTTGTTGTTGGGGCGGCAGTTGTTGGGGCTGTAGTTGTCCTTGGGGCTGCACTTGTTGATGTTTGGGCGGTAGTTGTTGTTTGGGCGACAGTTGTTGTGGCTGCAGTTGTTGATGTTTGGGCACTAGTTGTTGTTGGTGCGGCAGTTGTTGATGTTTGGGCGGTAGTTGTTGTTTGGGCGACAGTTGTTGGGGCTGCAGTTGTTGATGTTTGGGCAGCAGTTGTTGTCAGGACAGCAGTTGTCTTTGGGACGACAGTCGTTGTTGGGGCAGCAGTTGTTGTTTGAGCTGCAATTGTTGTTGGGGCTTCAGTTGTTGATGTTAGGACAGCAGTTTGTGTGTCCGATTTTTTTACATTAATTAATGATTTGTTGGCAGTAGTTTTATCTTTGGTGAAAGTTGTTGATGTTTGGACACTAGTTGTCGTTGGGACGACAGTTGTTGTTTGGGCAGCAGTTGTTGTTGTGGCTGCAGTTGTTGTTTGGGCGGCAGTTGTTGCTGGGGCTGCAGTTGTTGATGTTTGGGCGGTAGTTGTTGTTGGTGCGGCAGTTGTTGATGAGGCGGCAGTTGTTGATGTTTGGGCGGTAGTTGTTGTTTGGGCGACAGTTGTTGGGGCTGCAGTTGTTGATGTTTGGGCAGCAGTTGTTGTTGGTGCGGCAGTTGTCGTTGGGGCTGCAGTTGTTGATGTTTTGGCGGCAGTTGATGTCAGGACAGCAGTTGTCGTTGGGACGACAGTTGTTGTTTGGGGGGCAGTTGCTGTTGGGGCGGCAGTTGTTGATGTCTGGACAGTAGTTGTTGTTGGAATGACAGTTGTTGTTTGGGCTGCAGTTGTTGATGTTTGGGCGGCAGTTGTTGGTGTGACAGTTGTTGTTGGGGCGGCAGTTGTTGGGGCTGTAGTTGTCGTTGGGGCTGCAGTTGTTGATGTTTGGGCGGTAGTTGTTGTGGCTGTAGTTGTCGTTGGGGCTGCAGTTGTTGATGTTTGGGCGGTAGTTGTTGTTGGTGCGGCAGTTGTTGATGGGGCGACAGTTGTTGTTTGGGTGGCAGTTGTTGTTTGGGCTGCAGTTGTTGTTGGTGCGGTAGTTGTTGATTGGACGATAGTTGTTGTTTGGGGGGCAGTTGTTGTTTGGGCGGCAGTTGTTGATGTCAGGACAACAGTTGTCGTTGGGACGACAGTTGTTGTTTGGGGGGCAGTTGTTGGGGCTGCAGCTGTCGTTGGGGCTGCAGTTGTTGATGTTTGGGCGGCAGTTGTTGTTGGGGCGGCAGTTGTTGATGTCAGGACAGCAGTTGTCATTGGGACGACAGTTGTTGTTTGGGCTGCAGTTGTTGATGTTTGGGCGGTAGTTGTTCTTGGGACGACAGTTGTTGTTTGGGCGGCAGTTGTTGCTGGGGCTGCAGTTGTTGATGTTTGGGCGGTAGTTGTTGTTGGTGCGGCAGTTGTTGATGGGGCGGCAGTTGTTGATGTTTGGGCGGTAGTTGTTGTTTGGGCGACAGTTGTTGGGGCTGCAGTTGTTGATGTTTGGGCAGAAGTTGTTGTTGGTGCGGCAGTTGTCGTTGGGGCTGCAGTTGTTGATGTTTTGGCGGCAGTTGATGTCAGGACAGCAATTGTCTTTGGGACGACAGTCATTAATGGGGCAGCAGTTGTTGTTGTTTGGATGGTAGTTGTTGTTGGAATGACAGTTGTTGTTTGGGGTGCAGTTGTTGATGTCAGGACAGCAGTTGTCGTTGGGACGACAGTTGTTGTTTGGGGGGCAGTTGCTGTTGGGGCGGCAGTTGTTGATGTCTGGACAGTAGTTGTTGTTGGAATGACAGTTGTTGTTTGGGCTGCAGTTGTTGATGTTTGGGCGGCAGTTGTTGGTGTGACAGTTGTTGTTGGGGCGGCAGTTGCTGGGGCTGTAGTTGTCGTTGTGGCTGCAGTTGTTGATGTTTGGGCGGTAGTTGTTGTGGCTGTAGTTGTCGTTGGGGCTGCAGTTGTTGATGTTTGGGCGGTAGTTGTTGTTGGTGCGGCAGTTGTTGATGGGGCGACAGTTGTTGTTTGGGTGGCAGTTGTTGTTTGGGCGGCAGTTGTTGTTGGTGCGGTAGTTGTTGTTTGGACGATAGTTGTTGTTTGGGGGGCAGTTGTTGTTTGGGCGGCAGTTGTTGATGTCAGGACAACAGTTGTCGTTGGGACGACAGTTGTTGTTTGGGGGGCAGTTGTTGGGGCTGCAGCTGTCGTTGGGGCTGCAGTTGTTGATGTTTGGGCGGCAGTTGTTGTTGGGGCGGCAGTTGTTGATGTCAGGACAGCAGTTGTCATTGGGACGACTGTTGTTGTTTGGGCGGCAGTTGTTGATGTCTGGACAGTAGTTGTTGATGGGATGACAGTTGTTGTTTGGGCGGCAGTTGTTGTTGTGGCTGCAGTTGTCGTTGGGGCTTCAGTTGTTGTCATTTTGGTGGCAGTTGTTGTTTGGGGTGCAGTTGTTGATGTTTGGGCGGTAGTTGTTCTTGGGACGACAGTTGTTGATGTCTGGACAGTAGTTGTTGATGGGATGACAGTTGTTGTTGTTTGGGGGGCAGTTGTTGTTGGGGCGGCAGTTGTTGATGTCTGGACAGTAGTTGTTGTTGGAATGACAGTTGTTGTTTGGGCTGCAGTTGTTGATGTTTGTGCGGCAGTTGTTGGTGCGACAGTTGTTGTTGGGGCGGTAGTTGTTGTTTGGGCGACAGTTGTTGGGGCTGCAGTTGTTGATGTTTGGGCACTAGTTGTTGTTGGTGCGGCAGTTGTTGATGGGGCGGCAGTTGTTGATGTTTGGGCGGTAGTTGTTGTTTGGGCGACAGTTGTTGGGGCTGCAGTTGTTGATGTTTGGGCAGCAGTTGTTGTTGGTGCGGCAGTTGTCGTTGGGGCTGCAGTTGTTGATGTTTTGGCGGCAGTTGATGTCAGGACAGCAGTTGTCTTTGGGACGACAGTCGTTGTTGGGGCAGCAGTTGTTGTTGTTTGGATGGTAGTTGTTGTTGTAATGACAGTTGTTTTTTGGGGTGCAGTTGTTGATGTCAGGACAGCAGTTGTCGTTGGGACGACAGTTGTTGTTTGGGGGGCAGTTGTTGTTGGGGCGGCAGTTGTTGATGTCTGGACAGTAGTTGTTGTTGGAATGACAGTTGTTGTTTGGGCTGCAGTTGTTGATGTTTGGGCGGCAGTTGTTGGTGTGACAGTTGTTGTTGGGGCGGCAGTTGTTGGGGCTGTAGTTGTCGTTGGGGCTGCAGTTGTTGATGTTTGGGCGGTAGTTGTTGTGGCTGTAGTTGTCGTTGGGGCTGCAGTTGTTGATTTTTGGGCGGTAGTTGTTGTTGGTGCGGCAGTTGTTGATGGGGCGACAGTTGTTGTTTGGGTGGCAGTTGTTGTTTGGGCGGCAGTTGTTGATGTCAGGACAACAGTTATCGTTGGGACGACAGTTGTTGTTTGGGGGGCAGTTGTTGGGGCTGCAGCTGTCGTTGGGGCTGCAGTTGTTGATGTTTGGGCGGCAGTTGTTGGTGGTGAGGCAGTTGTTGTTGGGACGACAGTTGTTGTTTGGGCGGCAGTTGTTGTTGTGGCTGCAGTTGTCGTTGGGGCGGCAGTTGTTGATGTTTGGGCGGTAGTTGTTGTTGGGGCGGCAGTTGTTGATGTCTGGACAGTAGTTGTTGTTGGAATGACAGTTGTTGTTTGGGGTGCAGTTGTTGATGTCAGGACAGCAGTTGTCGTTGGGACGACAGTTGTTGTTTGGGGGGCAGTTGTTGTTGTGGCTGCAGTTGTCGTTGGTGCTGCAGTTGTTGATGTTTGGGCGGTAGTTGTTGTTTGGGCGGCAGTTGTGTTTGGGGCTGCAGTTGTTGATGGGGCTGCAGTTGTTGATGTTTGGGCGGCAGTTGTTGTTGGTGAGGCAGTTGTGGATGGGGCGACAGCAGTTGTCGTTGGGACGACAGTTGTCGTTTGGGCGGCAGTTGTTGTTGTGGCTGCAGTTGTTGATATTTGGGCGGTAGTTGTTGTTGGGGCGGCAGTTGTTGATGTCTGGACAGTAGTTGTTGGAATGACAGTTGTTGTTTGGGGTGCAGTTGTTGATGTCAGGACAGCAGTTGTCGTTGGGACGACAGGTGTTGTTTGGGGGGCAGTTGTTGTTGGGGCGGCAGTTGTTGATGTTTGGGCGGCAGTTGTTGTGTCTGTAGTTGTCGTTGGGGCTGCAGTTGTTAATGTTTGAGCGGTAGTTGTTGTGTCTGTAGTTGTCGTTGGGGCTGCAGTTGTTGATGTTTGGGCGGTAGTTGTTGTTGGTGCGGCAGTTGTTGATGGGGCGACAGTTGTTGTTTGGGTGGCAGTTGTTGTTTGGGCGGCAGTTCTTGGTGCGGTAGTTGTTGTTGGGACGATAGTTGTTGTTTGGGGGGCAGTTGTTGGGGCTGCAGCTGTCGTTGGGGCTGCAGTTGTTGATGTTTGGGCGGCAGTTGTTGTTGGGGCGGCAGTTGTTGATGTCAGGACAGCAGTTGTCGTTGGGACGACTGTTGTTGTTTGGGCGGCAGTTGTTGATGTCTGGACAGTAGTTGTTGATGGGATGACAGTTGTTGTTTGGGCGGCAGTTGTTGTTGTGGCTGCAATTGTCGTTGGGGATTCAGTTGATGTCATTTGGGTGGCAGTTGTTGTTTGGGGTGCAGTTGTTGATGTTTGGGAGGTAGTTGTTGTTGGGGCAGCAGTTGTTGATGTCAGGATAGCAGTTGTCGTTGGGACGACAGTTGTTGTTTGGGCAGCAGTTGTTGTTGGGGCTGCAGTTGTTGATGGGGCTGCAGTTGTTGAAGGGGCTGCAGTTGTTGATGTTTGGGCCGCAGTTGTTGTTTGGGCGGCAGTTGTTGTTGTGGCTGCAGTTGTTGATGGGGCTGCAGTTGTTGATGTTTGGGCGGCAGTTGTTGTTGGTGAGGCAGTTGTTGATGGGGCGACAGCAGTTGTCGTTGGGACGACAGTTGTCGTTTGGGCGGCAGTTGTTGTTGTGGCGGCAGTTGTCGTTGGTGCTGCAGTTGTTGATGTTTGGGCGGTAGTTGTTGTTGGGGCGGCAGTTGTTGATGTCTGGACAGTAGTTGTTGTTGGAATTACAGTTGTTGTTTGGGGTGCAGTTGTTGATGTCAGGACAGCAGTTGTCGTTGGGACGACAGTTGTTGTTTGGGGGGCAGTTGTTGTTGGGGCGGCAGTTGTTGATGTCTGGACAGTAGTTGTTGTTGGAATGACAGTTGTTGTTTGGGCTGCAGTTGTTGATGTTTCGGCGGCAGTTGTTGGTGTGACAGTTGTTGTTGGGGCGGCAGTTGTTGGGGCTGTAGTTGTCGTTGGGGCTGCAGTTGTTGATGTTTGGGCGGCAGTTGTTGTTGTGGCTGCAGTTGTCGTTGGGGCTTCAGTTGTTGTCATTTGGGTGGCAGTTGTTGTTTGGGGTGCAGTTGTTGTTTGGCCGGCAGTTGTTGCTGGGGCTGCAGTTGTTGATGTTTGGGCGGTAGTTGTTGTTGGGACGACAGTTGTTGTTTGGTCGGCAGTTGTTGCTGGGGCTGCAGTTGTTGATGTTTGGGCGGCAGTTGTTGGTGGTGAGGCAGTTGTTGTTGGGACGACAGTTGTTGTTTGGGCGGCAGTTGTTGTTGTGGCTGCAGTTGTCGTTGGGGCGGCAGTTGTTGATGTTTGGGCGGTAGTTGTTGTTGGGGCGGCAGTTGTTGATGTCTGGACAGTAGTTGTTGTTGGAATGACAGTTGTTGTTTGGGGTGCAGTTGTTGATGTCAGGACAGCAGTTGTCGTTGGGACGACAGTTGTTGTTTGGGGGGCAGTTGTTGTTGTGGCTGCAGTTGTCGTTGGTGCTGCAGTTGTTGATGTTTGGGCGGTAGTTGTTGTTTGGGCGACAGTTGTTGGGGCTGCAAATGTTGATGTTTGGGCGGCAGTTGTTGTTGGTGTGGCAGTTGTTGTTTGGGGGGCAGTTGTTGATGTCAGGACAGCAGTTGTCGTTGGGACGACAGTTGTTGTTTGCGGGGCAGTTGTTGTTGGGGCGGCAGTTGTTGATGTCTGGACAGTAGTTGTTGATGGGATGACAGTTGTTGTTGTTTGGGCGGCAGTTGTTGTTGGGGCGGCAGTTGTTGATGTCTGGACAGTAGTTGTTGTTGGAATGACAGTTGTTGTTTGGGCTGCAGTTGTTGATGTTTGTGCGGCAGTTGTTGGTGCGACAGTTGTTGTTGATGTCAGGACAGCAGTTGTCGTTGGGACGACAGTTGTTGTTTGGGCGGCAGTTGTTGTTGGGGCTGCAGTTGTTGATGGGGCTGCAGTTGTTGATGGGGCTGCAGTTGTTGATGTTTGGGCGGCAGTTGTTGTTGGTGAGGCAGTTGTTGATGGGGCGACAGCAGTTGTCGTTGGGACGACAGTTGTCGTTTGGGCGGCAGTTGTTGTTGTGGCTGCAGTTGTTGATGTTTTGGCGGTAGTTGTTGTTGGGGCGGCAGTTGTTGATGTCTGGACAGTAGTTATTGTTGGAATGACAGTTGTTGTTTGGGGTGCAGTTGTTGATGTCAGGACAGCAGTTGTCGTTGGGACGACAGGTGTTGTTTGGGGGGCAGTTGTTGTTGGGGCGGCAGTTGTTGATGTTTGGGCGGCAGTTGTTGGTGTGACAGTTGTTGTTGGGGCGACAGTTGTTGGGGCTGTAGTTGTCGTTGGGGCTGCAGTTGTTGATGTTTGAGCGGTAGTTGTTGTGGCTGTAGTTGTCGTTGGGGCTGCAGTTGTTGTTGGTGCGGCAGTTGTTGATGGGGCGACAGTTGTTGTTTGGGTGGCAGTTGTTGTTTGGGCGGCAGCTCTTGGGGCGGTAGTTGTTGTTGGGACGATAGTTGTTGTTTGGGGGGCAGTTGTTGTTTGGGCCGCAGTTGTTGATGTCAGGACAACAGTTGTCGTTGGGACGACAGTTGTTGTTTGGGGGGCAGTTGTTGGGGCTGCAGCTGTAGTTGGGGCTGCAGTTGTTGATGTTTGGGCGGCAGTTGTTGTGGCTGCAGTTGTCGTTGGGGATTCAGTTGATGTCATTTGGGTGGCAGTTGTTGTTTGGGGTGTAGCTGTTGATGTTTGGGCGGTAGTTGTTGTTGGGGCAGCAGTTGTTGATGTCAGGATAGCAGTTGTCGTTGGGACGACAGTTGTTGTTTGGGCGGCAGTTGTGTTTGGGGCTGCAGTTGTTGATGGGGCTGCAGTTGTTGATGTTTGGGCGGCAGTTGTTGTTGGTGAGGCAGTTGTTGATGGGGCGACAGCAGTTGTCGTTGGGACGACAGTTGTCGTTTGGGCGGCAGTTGTTGTTGTGGCTGCAGTTGTTGATATTTGGGCGGTAGTTGTTGTTGGGGCGGCAGTTGTTGATGTCTGGACAGTAGTTGTTGGAATGACAGTTGTTGTTTGGGGTGCAGTTGTTGATGTCAGGACAGCAGTTGTCGTTGGGACGACAGGTGTTGTTTGGGGGGCAGTTGTTGTTGGGGCGGCAGTTGTTGATGTTTGGGCGGCAGTTGTTGGTGTGACAGTTGTTGTTGGGGCGGCAGTTGTTGGGGCTGTAGTTGTCGTTGGGGCTGCAGTTGTTAATGTTTGAGCGGTAGTTGTTGTGTCTGTAGTTGTCGTTGGGGCTGCAGTTGTTGATGTTTGGGCGGTAGTTGTTGTTGGTGCGGCAGTTGTTGATGGGGCGACAGTTGTTGTTTGGGTGGCAGTTGTTGTTTGGGCGGCAGTTCTTGGTGCGGTAGTTGTTGTTGGGACGATAGTTGTTGTTTGGGGGGCAGTTGTTGTTTGGGCAGCAGTTGTTGATGTCAGGACAACAGTTATCGTTGGGACGACAGTTGTTGTTTGGGGGGCAGTTGTTGGGGCTGCAGCTGTCGTTGGGGCTGCAGTTGTTGATGTTTGGGCGGCAGTTGTTGGTGGTGAGGCAGTTGTTGTTGGGACGACAGTTGTTGTTTGGGCGGCAGTTGTTGTTTTGGCTGCAGTTGTCGTTGGGGCGGCAGTTGTTGATGTTTGGGCGGTAGTTGTTGTTGGGGCGGCAGTTGTTGATGTCTGGACAGTAGTTGTTGTTGGAATGACAGTTGTTGTTTGGGGTGCAGTTGTTGATGTCAGGACAGCAGTTGTCGTTGGGACGACAGTAGTTGTTTGGGGGGCAGTTGTTGTTGTGGCTGCAGTTGTCATTGGTGCTGCAGTTGTTGATGTTTGGGCGGTAGTTGTTGTTTGGGCGGCAGTTGTGTTTGGGGCTGCAGTTGTTGATGGGGCTGCAGTTGTTGATGTTTGGGCGGCAGTTGTTGTTGGTGAGGCAGTTGTTGATGGGGCGACAGCAGTTGTCGTTGGGACGACAGTTGTCGTTTGGGCGGCAGTTGTTGTTGTGGCTGCAGTTGTTGATATTTGGGCGGTAGTTGTTGTTGGGGCGGCAGTTGTTGATGTCTGGACAGTAGTTGTTGGAATGACAGTTGTTGTTTGGGGTGCAGTTGTTGATGTCAGGACAGCAGTTGTCGTTGGGACGACAGGTGTTGTTTGGGGGGCAGTTGTTGTTGGGGCGGCAGTTGTTGATGTTTGGGCGGCAGTTGTTGGTGTGACAGTTGTTGTTGGGGCGGCAGTTGTTGGGGCTGTAGTTGTCGTTGGGGCTGCAGTTGTTAATGTTTGAGCGGTAGTTGTTGTGTCTGTAGTTGTCGTTGGGGCTGCAGTTGTTGATGTTTGGGCGGTAGTTGTTGTTGGTGCGGCAGTTGTTGATGGGGCGACAGTTGTTTGGGTGGCAGTTGTTGTTTGGGCTGCAGTTCTTGGTGCGGTAGTTGTTGTTGGGACGATAGTTGTTGTTTGGGGGGCAGTTGTTGTTTGGGCAGCAGTTGTTGATGTCAGGACAACAGTTATCGTTGGGACGACAGTTGTTGTTTGGGGGGCAGTTGTTGGGGCTGCAGCTGTCGTTGGGGCTGCAGTTGTTGATGTTTGGGCGGCAGTTGTTGTTGGGGCGGCAGTTGTTGATGTCAGGACAGCAGTTGTCGTTGGGACGACTGTTGTTGTTTGGGCGGCAGTTGTTGATGTCTGGACAGTAGTTGTTGATGGGATGACAGTTGTTGTTTGGGCGGCAGTTGTTGTTGTGGCTGCAATTGTCGTTGGGGATTCAGTTGATGTCATTTGGGTGGCAGTTGTTGTTTGGGGTGCAGTTGTTGATGTTTGGGAGGTAGTTGTTGTTGGGGCAGCAGTTGTTGATGTCAGGATAGCAGTTGTCGTTGGGACGACAGTTGTTGTTTGGGCAGCAGTTGTTGTTGGGGCTGCAGTTGTTGATGGGGCTGCAGTTGTTGAAGGGGCTGCAGTTGTTGATGTTTGGGCGGCAGTTGTTGTTTGGGCGGCAGTTGTTGTTGTGGCTGCAGTTGTTGATGGGGCTGCAGTTGTTGATGTTTGGGTGGCAGTTGTTGTTGGTGAAGCAGTTGTTGATGGGGCGACAGCAGTTGTCGTTGGGACGACAGTTGTCGTTTGGGCGGCAGTTGTTGTTGTGGCGGCAGTTGTCGTTGGTGCTGCAGTTGTTGATGTTTGGGCGGTAGTTGTTGTTGGTGAGGCAGTTGTTGTTTGAGCAACAGCAGTTGTCGTTGGGACGACAGTTGTTGTTTGGGCGGCAGTTGTTGTTGTGGCTGCAGTTGTCGTTGGGGCGGCAGTTGTTGATGTTTGGGCGGTAGTTGTTGTTGGGGCGGCAGTTGTTGATGTCTGGACAGTAGTTGTTGTTGGAATGACAGTTGTTGTTTGGGGTGCAGTTGTTGATGTCAGGACAGCAGTTGTCGTTGGGACGACAGTTGTTGTTTGGGGGGCAGTTGTTGTTGTGGCTGCAGTTGTCGTTGGTGCTGCAGTTGTTGATGTTTGGGCGGTAGTTGTTGTTTGGGCGACAGTTGTTGGGGCTGCAGTTGTTGATGTTTGGGCGGCAGTTGTTGTTGGTGCGACAGTTGTTGATTGGGCGGCAGTTGTTGATGTCAGGACAGCAGTTGTCGTTGGGACGACAGTTGTTGTTTGGGGGGCAGTTGTTGTTGGGGCGGCAGTTGTTGATGTCTGGACAGTAGTTGTTGATGGGATGACAGTTGTTGTTGTTTGGGGGGCAGTTGTTGTTGGGGCGGCAGTTGTTGATGTCTGGACAGTAGTTGTTGTTGGAATGACAGTTGTTGTTTGGGCTGCAGTTGTTGATGTTTGTGCGGCAGTTGTTGGTGCGACAGTTGTTGTTTGGGCGGCAGTTGTTGGGGCTGTAGTTGTCGTTGGGGCGGCAGTTGTTGATGTTTGGGCGGTAGTTGTGGCTGTAGTTGTCGTTGGGGCTGCAGTTGTTGATGTTTGGGCGGTAGTTGTTGTTTGGGTGGCAGTTGTTGTTTGGGCGGCAGTTGTTGTTGGTGCGGTAGTTGTTGTTGGGACGATAGTTGTTTGGGGGGCAGTTGTTGTTTGGGCGGCAGTTGTTGATGTTTGGGCGGCAGTTGTTGTTGGGGCGGCAGTTGTTGATGTCAGGACAGCAGTTGTAATTGGGACGACTGTTGTTGTTTGGGCGGCAGTTGTTGATGTCTGGACAGTAGTTGTTGATGGGATGACAGTTGTTGTTTGGGCGGCAGTTGTTGTTGTGGCTGCAGTTGTCGTTGGGGCTTCAGTCGTTGTCATTTGGGTGGCAGTTGTTGTTTGGGGTGCAGTTGTTGATGTTTGGGCGGTAGTTGTTGTTGGGACGACAGTTGTTGTTTGGCCGGCAGTTGTTGCTGGGGCTGCAGTTGTTGATGTTTGGGCGGCAGTTGTTGTTGGTGAGGCAGTTGTTGTTGGGGCAACAGCAGTTGTCGTTGGGACGACAGTTGTTGTTTGGGCGGCAATTGTTGTTGTGGCTGCAGTTGTCGTTGGGGCGGCAGTTGTTGATGTCTGGACAGTAGTTGTTGTTGGAATGACAGTTGTTGTTTGGGGTGCAGTTGTTGATGTCAGGACAGCAGTTGTCGTTGGGACGACAGTTGTTGTTTGGGGGGCAGTTGTTGTTGTGGCTGCAGTTGTCGTTGGTGCTGCAGTTGTTGATGTTTGGGCGGTTGTTGTTGTTTGGGCGACAGTTGTTGGTTTGACAGTTGTTGTTGGGGCGGCAGTTGTTGGGGCTGTAGTTGTCGTTGGGGCTGCAGTTGTTGATGTTTGAGCGGTAGTTGTTGCAGCTGTAGTTGTCGTTGGGGCTGCAGTTGTTGTTGTTGGTGCGGCAGTTGTTGATGGGGCGACAGTTGTTGTTTGGGTGGCAGTTGTTGTTTGGGCGGCAGCTCTTGGTGCAGTAGTTGTTGTTGGGACGATAGTTGTTGTTTGGGGGGCAGTTGTTGTTTGGGCGGCAGTTGTTGATGTCAGGACAACAGTTGTCGTTGGGACGACAGTTGTTGTTTGGGGGGCAGTTGTTGGGGCTGCAGCTGTAGTTGGGGCTGCAGTTGTTGATGTTTGGGCGGCAGTTGTTGTTGGGGTGGTAGTTGTTGATTTCAGGACAGCAGTTGTCGTTGGGACAACTGTTGTTGTTTGGGCGGCAGTTGTTGTGGCTGCAGTTGTCGTTGGGGATTCAGTTGATGTCATTTGGGTGGCAGTTGTTGTTGGGGCAGCAGTTGTTGATGTCAGGATAGCAGTTGTCGTTGGGACGACAGTTGTTGTTTGGGCGGCAGTTGTTGTTGGGGCTGCAGTTGTTGATGGGGCTGCAGTTGTTGATGTTTGGGCGGCAGTTGTTGGTGCGACAGTTGTTGTTGGGGCGGCAGTTGTTGGGGCTGTAGTTGTCGTTGGGGCGGCAGTTGTTGATGTTTGGGCGGTAGTTGTTGTTGGGGCGGCAGTTGTTGATGTCTGGACAGTAGTTGTTGTTGGAATGACAGTTGTTTTTTGGGGTGCAGTTGTTGATGTCAGGACAGCAGTTGTCGTTGGGACGACAGGTGTTGTTTGGGGGGCAGTTGTTGTTGGGGCGGCAGTTGTTGATGTTTGGGCGGCAGTTGTTGGTGTGACAGTTGTTGTTGGGGCGGCAGTTGTTGGGGCTGTAGTTGTCGTTGGGGCTGCAGTTGTTGATGTTTGAGCGGTAGTTGTTGTGTCTGTAGTTGTCGTTGGGGCTGCAGTTGTTGATGTTTGGGCGGTAGTTGTTGTTGGTGCGGCAGTTGTTGATGGGGCGACAGTTGTTGTTTGGGTGGCAGTTGTTGTTTGGGCGGCAGTTCTTGGTGCGGTAGTTGTTGTTGGGACGATAGTTGTTGTTTGGGGGGCAGTTGTTGTTTGGGCAGCAGTTGTTGATGTCAGGACAACAGTTATCGTTGGCACGACAGTTGTTGTTTGGGGGGCAGTTGTTGGGGCTGCAGCTGTCGTTGGGGCTGCAGTTGTTGATGTTTGGGCGGCAGTTGTTGTTGGGGCGGCAGTTGATGTCAGGACAGCAGTTGTCGTTGGGACGACTGTTGTTGTTTGGGCGGCAGTTGTTGATGTCTGGACAGTAGTTGTTGATGGGATGACAGTTGTTGTTTGGGCGGCAGTTGTTGTTGTGGCTGCAATTGTCGTTGGAGATTCAGTTGATGTCATTTGGGTGGCAGTTGTTGTTTGGGGTGCAGTTGTTGATGTTTGGGAGGTAGTTGTTGTTGGGGCAGCAGTTGTTGATGTCAGGATAGCAGTTGTCGTTGGGACGACAGTTGTTGTTTGGGCAGCAGTTGTTGTTGGGGCTGCAGTTGTTGATGGGGCTGCAGTTGTTGAAGGGGCTGCAGTTGTTGATGTTTGGGCGGCAGTTGTTGTTTGGGCTGCAGTTGTTGATGGGGCTGCAGTTGTTGATGTTTGGGCGGCAGTTGTTGTTGGTGAGGCAGTTGTTGATTTCAGGACAGCAGTTGTCGTTGGGACAACTGTTGTTGTTTGGGCGGCAGTTGTTGTGGCTGCTGTTGTCGTTGGGGATTCAGTTGATGTCATTTGGGGGGCAGTTGTTGTTGTGGCTGCAGTTGTCGTTGGTGCTGCAGTTGTTGATGTTTGGGCGGTAGTTGTTGTTTGGGCGACAGTTGTTGGGGCTGCAGTTGTTGATGTTTGGGCGGCAGTTGTTGTTGGTGCGACAGTTGTTGATTGGGCGGCAGTTGTTGATGTCAGGACAGCAGTTGTCGTTGGGACGACAGTTGTTGTTTGGGGGGCAGTTGTTGTTGGGCCGGCAGTTGTTGATGTCTGGACAGTAGTTGTTGATGGGATGACAGTTGTTGTTGTTTGGGGGGCAGTTGTTGTTGGGGCGGCAGTTGTTGATGTCTGGACAGTAGTTGTTGTTGGAATGACAGTTGTTGTTTGGGCTGCAGTTGTTGATGTTTGTGCGGCAGTTGTTGGTGCGACAGTTGTTGTTTGGGCGGCAGTTGTTGGGGCTGTAGTTGTCGTTGGGGCGGCAGTTGTTGATGTTTGGGCGGTAGTTGTGGCTGTAGTTGTCGTTGGGGCTGCAGTTGTTGATGTTTGGGCGGTAGTTGTTGTTTGGGTGGCAGTTGTTGTTTGGGCGGCAGTTGTTGTTGGTGCGGTAGTTGTTGTTGGGACGATAGTTGTTTGGGGGGCAGTTGTTGTTTGGGCGGCAGTTGTTGATGTTTGGGCGGCAGTTGTTGTTGGGGCGGCAGTTGTTGATGTCAGGACAGCAGTTGTAATTGGGACGACTGTTGTTGTTTGGGCGGCAGTTGTTGATGTCTGGACAGTAGTTGTTGATGGGATGACAGTTGTTGTTTGGGCGGCAGTTGTTGTTGTGGCTGCAGTTGTCGTTGGGGCTTCAGTCGTTGTCATTTGGGTGGCAGTTGTTGTTTGGGGTGCAGTTGTTGATGTTTGGGCGGTAGTTGTTGTTGGGACGACAGTTGTTGTTTGGCCGGCAGTTGTTGCTGGGGCTGCAGTTGTTGATGTTTGGGCGGCAGTTGTTGTTGGTGAGGCAGTTGTTGTTGGGGCAACAGCAGTTGTCGTTGGGACGACAGTTGTTGTTTGGGCGGCAATTGTTGTTGTGGCTGCAGTTGTCGTTGGGGCGGCAGTTGTTGATGTCTGGACAGTAGTTGTTGTTGGAATGACAGTTGTTGTTTGGGGTGCAGTTGTTGATGTCAGGACAGCAGTTGTCGTTGGGACGACAGTTGTTGTTTGGGGGGCAGTTGTTGTTGTGGCTGCAGTTGTCGTTGGTGCTGCAGTTGTTGATGTTTGGGCGGTTGTTGTTGTTTGGGCGACAGTTGTTGGTTTGACAGTTGTTGTTGGGGCGGCAGTTGTTGGGGCTGTAGTTGTCGTTGGGGCTGCAGTTGTTGATGTTTGAGCGGTAGTTGTTGCAGCTGTAGTTGTCGTTGGGGCTGCAGTTGTTGTTGTTGGTGCGGCAGTTGTTGATGGGGCGACAGTTGTTGTTTGGGTGGCAGTTGTTGTTTGGGCGGCAGCTCTTGGTGCAGTAGTTGTTGTTGGGACGATAGTTGTTGTTTGGGGGGCAGTTGTTGTTTGGGCGGCAGTTGTTGATGTCAGGACAACAGTTGTCGTTGGGACGACAGTTGTTGTTTGGGGGGCAGTTGTTGGGGCTGCAGCTGTAGTTGGGGCTGCAGTTGTTGATGTTTGGGCGGCAGTTGTTGTTGGGGTGGTAGTTGTTGATTTCAGGACAGCAGTTGTCGTTGGGACAACTGTTGTTGTTTGGGCGGCAGTTGTTGTGGCTGCAGTTGTCGTTGGGGATTCAGTTGATGTCATTTGGGTGGCAGTTGTTGTTGGGGCAGCAGTTGTTGATGTCAGGATAGCAGTTGTCGTTGGGACGACAGTTGTTGTTTGGGCGGCAGTTGTTGTTGGGGCTGCAGTTGTTGATGGGGCTGCAGTTGTTGATGTTTGGGCGGCAGTTGTTGGTGCGACAGTTGTTGTTGGGGCGGCAGTTGTTGGGGCTGTAGTTGTCGTTGGGGCGGCAGTTGTTGATGTTTGGGCGGTAGTTGTTGTTGGGGCGGCAGTTGTTGATGTCTGGACAGTAGTTGTTGTTGGAATGACAGTTGTTTTTTGGGGTGCAGTTGTTGATGTCAGGACAGCAGTTGTCGTTGGGACGACAGGTGTTGTTTGGGGGGCAGTTGTTGTTGGGGCGGCAGTTGTTGATGTTTGGGCGGCAGTTGTTGGTGTGACAGTTGTTGTTGGGGCGGCAGTTGTTGGGGCTGTAGTTGTCGTTGGGGCTGCAGTTGTTGATGTTTGAGCGGTAGTTGTTGTGTCTGTAGTTGTCGTTGGGGCTGCAGTTGTTGATGTTTGGGCGGTAGTTGTTGTTGGTGCGGCAGTTGTTGATGGGGCGACAGTTGTTGTTTGGGTGGCAGTTGTTGTTTGGGCGGCAGTTCTTGGTGCGGTAGTTGTTGTTGGGACGATAGTTGTTGTTTGGGGGGCAGTTGTTGTTTGGGCAGCAGTTGTTGATGTCAGGACAACAGTTATCGTTGGCACGACAGTTGTTGTTTGGGGGGCAGTTGTTGGGGCTGCAGCTGTCGTTGGGGCTGCAGTTGTTGATGTTTGGGCGGCAGTTGTTGTTGGGGCGGCAGTTGATGTCAGGACAGCAGTTGTCGTTGGGACGACTGTTGTTGTTTGGGCGGCAGTTGTTGATGTCTGGACAGTAGTTGTTGATGGGATGACAGTTGTTGTTTGGGCGGCAGTTGTTGTTGTGGCTGCAATTGTCGTTGGAGATTCAGTTGATGTCATTTGGGTGGCAGTTGTTGTTTGGGGTGCAGTTGTTGATGTTTGGGAGGTAGTTGTTGTTGGGGCAGCAGTTGTTGATGTCAGGATAGCAGTTGTCGTTGGGACGACAGTTGTTGTTTGGGCAGCAGTTGTTGTTGGGGCTGCAGTTGTTGATGGGGCTGCAGTTGTTGAAGGGGCTGCAGTTGTTGATGTTTGGGCGGCAGTTGTTGTTTGGGCTGCAGTTGTTGATGGGGCTGCAGTTGTTGATGTTTGGGCGGCAGTTGTTGTTGGTGAGGCAGTTGTTGATTTCAGGACAGCAGTTGTCGTTGGGACAACTGTTGTTGTTTGGGCGGCAGTTGTTGTGGCTGCTGTTGTCGTTGGGGATTCAGTTGATGTCATTTGGGGGGCAGTTGTTGTTGTGGCTGCAGTTGTCGTTGGTGCTGCAGTTGTTGATGTTTGGGCGGTAGTTGTTGTTTGGGCGACAGTTGTTGGGGCTGCAGTTGTTGATGTTTGGGCGGCAGTTGTTGTTGGTGCGACAGTTGTTGATTGGGCGGCAGTTGTTGATGTCAGGACAGCAGTTGTCGTTGGGACGACAGTTGTTGTTTGGGGGGCAGTTGTTGTTGGGGCGGCAGTTGTTGATGTCTGGACAGTAGTTGTTGATGGGATGACAGTTGTTGTTGTTTGGGGGGCAGTTGTTGTTGGGGCGGCAGTTGTTGATGTCTGGACAGTAGTTGTTGTTGGAATGACAGTTGTTGTTTGGGCTGCAGTTGTTGATGTTTGTGCGGCAGTTGTTGGTGCGACAGTTGTTGTTTGGGCGGCAGTTGTTGGGGCTGTAGTTGTCGTTGGGGCGGCAGTTGTTGATGTTTGGGCGGTAGTTGTGGCTGTAGTTGTCGTTGGGGCTGCAGTTGTTGATGTTTGGGCGGTAGTTGTTGTTTGGGTGGCAGTTGTTGTTTGGGCGGCAGTTGTTGTTGGTGCGGTAGTTGTTGTTGGGACGATAGTTGTTTGGGGGGCAGTTGTTGTTTGGGCGGCAGTTGTTGATGTTTGGGCGGCAGTTGTTGTTGGGGCGGCAGTTGTTGATGTCAGGACAGCAGTTGTAATTGGGACGACTGTTGTTGTTTGGGCGGCAGTTGTTGATGTCTGGACAGTAGTTGTTGATGGGATGACAGTTGTTGTTTGGGCGGCAGTTGTTGTTGTGGCTGCAGTTGTCGTTGGGGCTTCAGTCGTTGTCATTTGGGTGGCAGTTGTTGTTTGGGGTGCAGTTGTTGATGTTTGGGCGGTAGTTGTTGTTGGGACGACAGTTGTTGTTTGGCCGGCAGTTGTTGCTGGGGCTGCAGTTGTTGATGTTTGGGCGGCAGTTGTTGTTGGTGAGGCAGTTGTTGTTGGGGCAACAGCAGTTGTCGTTGGGACGACAGTTGTTGTTTGGGCGGCAATTGTTGTTGTGGCTGCAGTTGTCGTTGGGGCGGCAGTTGTTGATGTCTGGACAGTAGTTGTTGTTGGAATGACAGTTGTTGTTTGGGGTGCAGTTGTTGATGTCAGGACAGCAGTTGTCGTTGGGACGACAGTTGTTGTTTGGGGGGCAGTTGTTGTTGTGGCTGCAGTTGTCGTTGGTGCTGCAGTTGTTGATGTTTGGGCGGTTGTTGTTGTTTGGGCGACAGTTGTTGGTTTGACAGTTGTTGTTGGGGCGGCAGTTGTTGGGGCTGTAGTTGTCGTTGGGGCTGCAGTTGTTGATGTTTGAGCGGTAGTTGTTGCAGCTGTAGTTGTCGTTGAGGCTGCAGTTGTTGTTGTTGGTGCGGCAGTTGTTGATGGGGCGACAGTTGTTGTTTGGGTGGCAGTTGTTGTTTGGGCGGCAGCTCTTGGTGCAGTAGTTGTTGTTGGGACGATAGTTGTTGTTTGGGGGGCAGTTGTTGTTTGGGCGGCAGTTGTTGATGTCAGGACAACAGTTGTCGTTGGGACGACAGTTGTTGTTTGGGGGGCAGTTGTTGGGGCTGCAGCTGTAGTTGGGGCTGCAGTTGTTGATGTTTGGGCGGCAGTTGTTGTTGGGGTGGTAGTTGTTGATTTCAGGACAGCAGTTGTCGTTGGGACAACTGTTGTTGTTTGGGCGGCAGTTGTTGTGGCTGCAGTTGTCGTTGGGGATTCAGTTGATGTCATTTGGGTGGCAGTTGTTGTTGGGGCAGCAGTTGTTGATGTCAGGATAGCAGTTGTCGTTGGGACGACAGTTGTTGTTTGGGCGGCAGTTGTTGTTGGGGCTGCAGTTGTTGATGGGGCTGCAGTTGTTGATGTTTGGGCGGCAGTTGTTGGTGCGACAGTTGTTGTTGGGGCGGCAGTTGTTGGGGCTGTAGTTGTCGTTGGGGCGGCAGTTGTTGATGTTTGGGCGGTAGTTGTTGTTGGGGCGGCAGTTGTTGATGTCTGGACAGTAGTTGTTGTTGGAATGACAGTTGTTTTTTGGGGTGCAGTTGTTGATGTCAGGACAGCAGTTGTCGTTGGGACGACAGGTGTTGTTTGGGGGGCAGTTGTTGTTGGGGCGGCAGTTGTTGATGTTTGGGCGGCAGTTGTTGGTGTGACAGTTGTTGTTGGGGCGGCAGTTGTTGGGGCTGTAGTTGTCGTTGGGGCTGCAGTTGTTGATGTTTGAGCGGTAGTTGTTGTGTCTGTAGTTGTCGTTGGGGCTGCAGTTGTTGATGTTTGGGCGGTAGTTGTTGTTGGTGCGGCAGTTGTTGATGGGGCGACAGTTGTTGTTTGGGTGGCAGTTGTTGTTTGGGCGGCAGTTCTTGGTGCGGTAGTTGTTGTTGGGACGATAGTTGTTGTTTGGGGGGCAGTTGTTGTTTGGGCAGCAGTTGTTGATGTCAGGACAACAGTTATCGTTGGCACGACAGTTGTTGTTTGGGGGGCAGTTGTTGGGGCTGCAGCTGTCGTTGGGGCTGCAGTTGTTGATGTTTGGGCGGCAGTTGTTGTTGGGGCGGCAGTTGATGTCAGGACAGCAGTTGTCGTTGGGACGACTGTTGTTGTTTGGGCGGCAGTTGTTGATGTCTGGACAGTAGTTGTTGATGGGATGACAGTTGTTGTTTGGGCGGCAGTTGTTGTTGTGGCTGCAATTGTCGTTGGAGATTCAGTTGATGTCATTTGGGTGGCAGTTGTTGTTTGGGGTGCAGTTGTTGATGTTTGGGAGGTAGTTGTTGTTGGGGCAGCAGTTGTTGATGTCAGGATAGCAGTTGTCGTTGGGACGACAGTTGTTGTTTGGGCAGCAGTTGTTGTTGGGGCTGCAGTTGTTGATGGGGCTGCAGTTGTTGAAGGGGCTGCAGTTGTTGATGTTTGGGCGGCAGTTGTTGTTTGGGCTGCAGTTGTTGATGGGGCTGCAGTTGTTGATGTTTGGGCGGCAGTTGTTGTTGGTGAGGCAGTTGTTGATGGGGCGACAGCAGTTGTCGTTGGGACGACAGTTGTCGTTTGGGCGGCAGTTGTTGTTGTGGCGGCAGTTGTCGTTGGTGCTGCAGTTGTTGATGTTTGGGCGGTAGTTGTTGTTGGGGCGGCAGTTGTTGATGTCTGGACAGTAGTTGTTGTTGGAATTACAGTTGTTGTTTGGGCTGCAGTTGTTGATGTCAGGACAGCAGTTGTCGTTGGGACGACAGTTGTTATTTTGGGGGCAGTTGTTGTTGGGGCGGCAGTTGTTGATGTCTGGACAGTAGTTGTTGGAATGACAGTTGTTGTTTGGGCTGCAGTTGTTGATGTTTGGGCGGCAGTTGTTGGTGTGACAGTTGTTGTTGGGGCGGCAGTTGTTGGGGCTGTAGTTGTCGTTGGGGCTGCAGTTGTTGATGTTTGGGCGGTAGTTGTGGCTGTAGTTGTCGATGCTGCAGTTGTTGATGTTTGGGCGGTAGTTGTTGTTGGTGCTGCAGTTGTTGATGGGGCGACAGTTGTTGTTTGGGTGGCAGTTGTTGTTTGGGCGGCAGTTGTTGTTGGTGCGGTAGTTGTTGTTGGGACGATAGTTGTTGTTTGGGGGGCAGTTGTTGTTTGGGCGGCAGTTGTTGATGTCAGGACAACAGTTGTCGTTGGGACGACAGTTGTTGTTTGGGGGGCAGTTGTTGGGGCTGCAGCTGTCGTTGGGGCTGCAGTTGTTGATGTTTGGGCGGCAGTTGTTGTTGGGGCGGCAGTTGTTGATGTCAGGACAGCAGTTGTAATTGGGACGACTGTTGTTGTTTGGGCGGCAGTTGTTGTTGGGGCAACAGCAGTTGTCGTTGGGACGACAGTTGTTGTTTTGGCGGCAATTGTTGTTGTGGCTGCAGTTGTCGTTGGGGCGGCAGTTGTTGATGTTTGGGCGGTAGTTGTTGTTGGGGCGGCAGTTGTTGATGTCTGGACAGTAGTTGTTGTTGGAATGACAGTTGTTGTTTGGGGTGCAGTTGTTGATGTCAGGACAGCAGTTGTCGTTGGGACGACAGTTGTTGTTTGGGGGGCAGTTGTTGTTGTGGCTGCAGTTGTCGTTGGTGCTGCAGTTGTTGATGTTTGGGCGGTAGTTGTTGTTTGGGCGACAGTTGTTGGGGCTGCAGTTGTTGACGTTTGGGCGGCAGTTGTTGTTGGTGCGGCAGTTGTTGATTGGGCGGCAGTTGTTGATGTCAGGACAGCAGTTGTCGTTGGGACGACAGTTGTTGTTTGGGGGGCAGTTGTTGTTGGGGCGGCAGTTGTTGATGTCTGGACAGTAGTTGTTGATGGGATGACAGTTGTTGTTGTTTGGGGGGCAGTTGTTGTTGGGGCGGCAGTTGTTGATGTCTGGACAGTAGTTGTTGTTGGAATGACAGTTGTTGTTTGGGCTGCAGTTGTTGATGTTTGTGCGGCAGTTGTTGGTGCGACAGTTGTTGTTGGGGCGGCAGTTGTTGGGGCTGTAGTTGTCGTTGGGGCGGCAGTTGTTGATGTTTGGGCGGTAGTTGTTGTTTGGGCGACAGTTGTTGGGGCTGCAGTTGTTGATGTTTGGGCGGCAGTTGTTGTTGGTGCGGCAGTTGTTGATTGGGCGTCAGTTGTTGATGTCAGGACAGCAGTTGTCGTTGGGACGACAGTTGTTGTTTTGGGGGCAGTTGTTGTTGGGGCGGCAGTTGTTGATGTCTGGACAGTAGTTTTTGATGGGATGACAGTTGTTGTTGTTTGGGCGGCAGTTGTTGTTGGGGCGGCAGTTGTTGATGTCTGGACAGTAGTTGTTGTTGGAATGACAGTTGTTGTTTGGGCTGCAGTTGTTGATGTTTGTGCGGCAGTTGTTGGTGCGACAGTTGTTGTTGGGGCGGCAGTTGTTGGGGCTGTAGTTGTCGTTGGGCCGGCAGTTGTTGATGTTTGGGCGGTAGTTGTTGTTGGGGCGGCAGTTGTTGATGTCTGGACAGTAGTTGTTGTTGGAATGACAGTTGTTGTTTGGGCTGCAGTTGTTGATGTTTGTGCGGCAGTTGTTGGTGCGACAGTTGTTGTTGGGGCGGCAGTTGTTGTTGGTGCGGCAGTTGTCGTTGGGGCGGCAGTTGTTGATGTTTTGGCGGCAGTTGATGTCAGGACAGCAGTTGTCGTTGGGACGACAGTTGTTGTTTGGGCGGCAGTTGTTGTTGTTGGGACGACAGTTGTTGTTTGGGGGTCAGTTGTTGTTGGGGCGGCAGTTGTTGATGTCTGGACAGTAGTTGTTGATGGAATGACAGTTGTTGTTTGGGGTGCAGTTGTTGATGTCAGGACAGCAGTTGTCGTTGGGACGGCAGTTGTTGATGTCTGGACAGTAGTTGTTGTTGGAATGACAGTTGTTGTTTGGGCTGCAGTTGTTGATGTTTGGGCGGCAGTTGTTGGTGTGACAGTTGTTGTTGGGGCGGCAGTTGTTGGGGCTGTAGTTGTCGTTGGGGCTGCAGTTGTTGATGTTTTGGCGGTAGTTGTTGTGGCTGTAGTTGTCGTTGGGGCTGCAGTTGTTGATGTTTGGGCGGTAGTTGTTGTTGGTGCGGCAGTTGTTGATGGGGCGACAGTTGTTGTTTGGGTGGCAGTTGTTGTTTGGGCGGCAGTTGTTGTTGGTGCGGTAGTTGTTGTTGGGACGATAGTTGTTGTTTGGGGGGCAGTTGTTATTTGGGCGGCAGTTGTTGATGTCAGGACAACAGTTGTCGTTGGGACGACAGTTGTTGTTTGGGGGGCAGTTGTTGGGGCTGCAGCTGTCGTTGGGGCTGCAGTTGTTGATGTTTGGGCGGCAGTTGTTGTTGGGCCGGCAGTTGTTGATGTCTGGACAGTAGTTGTTGTTGGAATGACAGTTGTTGTTTGGGCTGCAGTTGTTGATGTTTCTGCGGCAGTTGTTGGTGCGACAGTTGTTGTTGATGTCAGGACAGCAGTTGTCGTTGGGACGACAGTTGTTGTTTGGGCGGCAGTTGTTGTTGGGGCTGCAGTTGTTGATGGGGCTTCAGTTGTTGATGTTTGGGTGGCAGTTGTTGTTGGTGAGGCAGTTGTTGATGGGGCGACAGCAGTTGTCGTTGGGACGACAGTTGTCGTTTGGGCGGCAGTTGTTGTTGTGGCTGCAGTTGTTGATGTTTGGGCGGTAGTTGTTGTTGGGGCGGCAGTTGTTGTTTGGGCGGCAGTTGTTGCTGGGGCTGCAGTTGTTGATGTTTGGGCGGCAGTTGTTGGTGGTGAGGCAGTTGTTGTTGGGACGACAGTTGTTGTTTGGGCGGCAGTTGTTGTTGTGGCTGCAGTTGTCGTTGGGGTGGCAGTTGTTGATGTTTGGGCGGTAGTTGTTGTTGGGGCGGCAGTTGTTGATGTCTGGACAGTAGTTGTTGTTGGAATGACAGTTGTTGTTTGGGGTGCAGTTGTTGATGTCAGGACAGCAGTTGTCGTTGGGACGACAGTTGTTGTTTGGGGGGCAGTTGTTGTTGGGGCAGCAGTTGTTGATGTCTGGACAGTAGTTGTTGATGGGTTGACAGTTGTTGTTTGGGGGGCAGTTGTTGTTGGGGCGGCAGTTGTTGATGTCTGGACAGTAGTTGTTGTTGGAATGACAGTTGTTGTTTGGGCTGCAGTTGTTGATGTTTGTGCGGCAGTTGTTGGTGCGACAGTTGTTGATGTCAGGACAGCAGTTGTCGTTGGGACGACAGTTGTTGTTTGGGCGGCAGTTGTTGTTGGGGCTGCAGTTGTTGATGGGGCTGCAGTTGTTGATGTTTGGGCGGCAGTTGTTGTTGGTGAGGCAGTTGTTGATGGGGCGACAGCAGTTGTCGTTGGGACGACAGTTGTCGTTTGGGCGGCAGTTGTTGTTGTGGCTGCAGTTGTTGATGTTTGGGCGGTAGTTGTTGTTGGGGCGGCAGTTGTTGTTTGGGCGGCAGTTGTTGCTGGGGCTGCAGTTGTTGATGTTTGGGCGGCAGTTGTTGGTGGTGAGGCAGTTGTTGTTGGGACGACAGTTGTTGTTTGGGCGGCAGTTGTTGTTGTGGCTGCAGTTGTTGTTGGGGCGGCAGTTGTTGATGTTTGGGCGGTAGTTGTTGTTGGGGCGGCAGTTGTTGATGTCTGGACAGTAGTTGTTGTTGGAATGACAGTTGTTGTTTGGGGTGCAGTTGTTGATGTCAGGACAGCAGTTGTCGTTGGGACGACAGTTGTTGTTTGGGGGGCAGTTGTTGTGGCTGCAGTTGTCGTTGGTGCTGCAGTTGTTGATGTTTGGGCGGTAGTTGTTGTTTGGGCGACAGTTGTTGGGGCTGCAAATGTTGATGTTTGGGCGGCAGTTGTTGGTGCGGCAGTTGTTGTTTGGGGGGCAGTTGTTGATTGGGCGGCAGTTGTTGATGTCAGGACAGCAGTTGTCGTTTGGACGACAGTTGTTGTTTGGGGGGCAGTTGTTGTTGGGGCGGCAGTTGTTGATGTCTGGACAGTAGTTGTTGATGGGATGACAGTTGTTGTTGTTTGGGGGGCAGTTGTTGTTGGGGCGGCAGTTGTTGATGTCTGGACAGTAGTTGTTGTTGGAATGACAGTTGTTGTTTGAGCTGCAGTTGTTGATGTTTGTGCGGCAGTTGTTGGTGCGACAGTTGTTGTTGGGGCGGTAGTTGTTGTTTGGGCGACAGTTGTTGGGGCTGCAGTTGTTGATGTTTGGGCACTAGTTGTTGTTGGTGCGGCAGTTGTTGATGGGGCGGCAGTTGTTGATGTTTGGGCGGTAGTTGTTGTTTGGGCGACAGTTGTTGGGGCTGCAGTTGTTGATGTTTGGGCAGCAGTTGTTGTTGGAATGACAGTTGTTGTTCGGGGTGCAGTTGTTGATGTCAGGACAGCAGTTGTCGTTGGGACGACAGTTGTTGTTTGGGGGGCAGTTGTTGTTGTGGCTGCAGTTGTTGTTGGTGCTGCAGTTGTTGATGTTTGGGCGGTAGTTGTTGTTTGGGCGACAGTTGTTGGGGCTGCAGTTGTTGATGTTTGGGCGGCAGTTGTTGGTGCGGCAGTTTTTGATGGGGCGACAGTTGTTGTTTGGGTGGCAGTTGTTGTTTGGGCCGCAGTTGTTGATGTCAGGACAACAGTTGTCGTTGGGACGACAGTTGTTGTTTGGGGGGCAGTTGTTGGGGCTGCAGCTGTCGTTGGGGCTGCAGTTGTTGATGTTTGGGCGGCAGTTGTTGTTTGGGCGGCAGTTGTTGTTGTGGCTGCAGTTGTCGTTGGGGATTCAGTTGATGTCATTTGGGTGGCAGTTGTTGTTTGGGGTGCAGTTGTTGAAGGGGCTGCAGTTGTTGATGTTTGGGCGGCAGTTGTTGTTTGGGCGGCAGTTGTTGTTGTGGCTGCAGTTGTTGATGTTTGAGCGGTAGTTGTTGGGACGACAGTTGTTGTTTGGGGGGCAGTTGTTGGGGCGGCAGTTGTTGTTGGGGCGGCAGTTGTTGTTTGGGCGGCAGTTGTTGTTGTGGCTAGAGTTGTTGATGTTTGAGCGGTAGTTGTTGTTGGGACGACAGTTGTTGTTGTGAATGCAGTTGTCGTTGGTGCTGCAGTTGTTGATGTTTGGGCGGTAGTTGTTGTTAAGGCAGCAGTTGTTGATGTCAGTACAGCAGTTGTCGTTGGGACGACAGTTGTTGTTTGGGCGGCAGTTGTTGCTGGGGCTGCAGTTGTTGGTGAGGCAGTTGTTGATGGGGCAACAGCAGTTGTCGTTGGGACGACAGTTGTTGTTTGGGCGGCAGTTGTTGTTGTGGCTGCAGTTGTCGTTGGTTTTGCAGTTGTTGATGTCAGGACAGCAGTTGTCGTTGGGACGACTGTTGTTGTTTGGGCGGCAGTTGTTGATGTCTGGACAGTAGTTGTTGATGGGATGACAGTTGTTGTTTGGGTGGCAGTTGTTGATGTTTGGGCATTAGTTGTTGTTGGGGCGACAGTTGTTTGGGTGGCAGTTGTTGTTTGGGCGGCAGTTGTTGATGTCAGGACAGCAGTTGTCGTTGGGACGACAGTTGTTGTTTGGGGCGCAGTTGTTGTTGGGGCGGCAGTTGTTGATGTCTGGACAGTAGTTGTTGATGGGATGACAGTTGTTGTTGGAATGACAGTTGTTGTTTGGGCTGCAGTTGTTGGTGTGACAGTTGTTGGGGCGGCAGTTGTTGGGGCGGCGGCAGTTGTTGGGGCTGTAGTTGTCGTTGGGGCTTCAGTTGTTGTCATTTGGGCGGCAGTTGTTGGGGCGGCAGTTGTTGATGTCAGGACAGCAGTTGTCGTTGGGACGGCAGTTGTTGTTGTCTGGACAGTAGTTGTTGTTGGAATGACAGTTGTTGTTTGGGCTGCAGTTGTTGATGTTTGTGCGGCAGTTGTTGGTGCGACAGTTGTTGTTGGGGCGGCAGTTGTTGTTGGTGCGGCAGTTGTCGTTGGGGCGGCAGTTGTTGATGTTTTGGCGGCAGTTGATGTCAGAACAGCAGTTGTCTTTGGGACGACAGTCGTTGTTTGGGCGGCAGTTGTTGTTGGTGCGGCAGTTGTTGATGGGGCAAAAGTTGTTGTTTGGGTGGCAGTTGTTGATTGGGCGGCAGTTGTTGATGTCAGGACAGCAGTTGTCGTTGGGACGACAGTTGTTGTTTGGGCGGCAGTTGTTGTTGTTGGGACGACAGTTGTTGTTTGGGGGTCAGTTGTTGTTGGGGCGGCAGTTGTTGATGTCTGGACAGTAGTTGTTGATGGAATGACAGTTGTTGTTTGGGGTGCAGTTGTTGATGTCAGGACAGCAGTTGTCGTTGGGACGACAGTTGTTGTTTGGGGGGCAGTTGTTGTTGGGGCGGCAGTTGTTGATGTCTGGACAGTAGTTGTTGTTGGAATGACAGTTGTTGTTTGGGCTGCAGTTGTTGATGTTTGGGCGGCAGTTGTTGGTGTGACAGTTGTTGTTGGGGCGGCAGTTGTTGGGGCTGTAGTTGTCGTTGGGGCTGCAGTTGTTGATGTTTTGGCGGTAGTTGTTGTGGCTGTAGTTGTCGTTGGGGCTGCAGTTGTTGATGTTTGGGCGGTAGTTGTTGTTGGTGCGGCAGTTGTTGATGGGGCGACAGTTGTTGTTTGGGTGGCAGTTGTTGTTTGGGCGGCAGTTGTTGTTGGTGCGGTAGTTGTTGTTGGGACGATAGTTGTTGTTTGGGGGGCAGTTGTTGTTCTGGCGGCAGTTGTTGATGTCAGGACAACAGTTGTCGTTGGGACGACAGTTGTTGTTTGGGGGGCAGTTGTTGGGGCTGCAGCTGTCGTTGGGGCTGCAGTTGTTGATGTTTGGGCGGCAGTTGTTGTTGGGGCGGCAGTTGTTGATGTCTGGACAGTAGTTGTTGATGGGATGACAGTTGTTGTTTGGGCGGCAGTTGTTGATGTCTGGACAGTAGTTGTTGATGGGATGACAGTTGTTGTTTGGGTGGCAGTTGTTGTTGTGGCTGCAGTTGTCGTTGGGGCTTCAGTTGTTGTCATTTTGGTGGCAGTTGTTGTTTGGGGTGCAGTTGTTGATGTTTGGGCGGTAGTTGTTGTTGGGACGACAGTTGTTGTTTGGTCGGCAGTTGTTGCTGGGGCTGCAGTTGTTGATGTTTGGGCGGCAGTTGTTGGTGGTGAGGCAGTTGTTGGGACGACAGTTGTTGTTTGGGCGGCAGTTGTTGTTGTGGCTGCAGTTGTCGTTGGGGCGGCAGTTGTTGATGTTTGGGCGGTAGTTGTTGTTGGGGCGGCAGTTGTTGATGTCTGGACAGTAGTTGTTGTTGGAATGACAGTTGTTGTTTGGGGTGCAGTTGTTGATGTCAGGACAGCAGTTGTCGTTGGGACGACAGTTGTTGTTTGGGGGGCAGTTGTTGTTGTGGCTGCAGTTGTCGTTGGTGCTGCAGTTGTTGATGTTTGGGCGGTAGTTGTTGTTTGGGCGACAGTTGTTCGGGCTGCAAATGTTGATGTTTGGGCGGCAGTTGTTGTTGGTGCGGCAGTTGTTGTTTGGGGGGCAGTTGTTGATGTCAGGACAGCAGTTGTCGTTTGGACGACAGTTGTTGTTTGGGGGGCAGTTGTTGTTGGGGCGGCAGTTGTTGATGTCTGGACAGTAGTTGTTGATGGGATGACAGTTGTTGTTGTTTGGGGGGCAGTTGTTGTTGGGGCGGCAGTTGTTGATGTCTGGACAGTAGTTGTTGTTGGAATGACAGTTGTTGTTTGGGCTGCAGTTGTTGATGTTTGTGCGGCAGTTGTTGGTGCGACAGTTGTTGTTGATGTCAGGACAGCAGTTGTCGTTGGGACGACAGTTGTCGTTTGGGCGGCAGTTGTTGTTGTGGCTGCAGTTGTTGATGTTTGGGCGGTAGTTGTTGTTGGGGCGGCAGTTGTTGTTTGGGCGGCAGTTGTTGCTGGGGCTGCAGTTGTTGATGTTTGGGCGGCAGTTGTTGGTGGTGAGGCAGTTGTTGTTGGGACGACAGTTGTTGTTTGGGCGGCAGTTGTTGTTGTGGCTGCAGTTGTCGTTGGGGCGGCAGTTGTTGATGTTTGGGCGGTAGTTGTTGTTGGGGCGGCAGTTGTTGATGTCTGGACAGTAGTTGTTGTTGGAATGACAGTTGTTGTTTGGGGTGCAGTTGTTGATGTCAGGACAGCAGTTGTCGTTGGGACGACAGTTGTTGTTTGGGGGGCAGTTGTTGTTGTGGCTGCAGTTGTCGTTGGTGCTGCAGTTGTTGATGTTTGGGCGGTAGTTGTTGTTTGGGCGACAGTTGTTGGGGCTGCAAATGTTGATGTTTGGGCGGCAGTTGTTGTTTGGGGGGCAGTTGTTGATTGGGCGGCAGTTGTTGATGTCAGGACAGCAGTTGTCGTTGGGACGACAGTTGTTGTTTGGGGGGCAGTTGTTGTTGGGGCGGCAGTTGTTGATGTCTGGACAGTAGTTGTTGATGGGATGACAGTTGTTGTTGTTTGGGGGGCAGTTGTTGTTGGGGCGGCAGTTGTTGATGTCTGGACAGTAGTTGTTGTTGGAATGACAGTTGTTGTTTGAGCTGCAGTTGTTGATGTTTGTGCGGCAGTTGTTGGTGCGACAGTTGTTGTTGGGGCGGTAGTTGTTGTTTGGGCAACAGTTGTTGGGGCTGCAGTTGTTGATGTTTGGGCACTAGTTGTTGTTGGTGCGGCAGTTGTTGATGGGGCGGCAGTTGTTGATGTTTGGGCGGTAGTTGTTGTTTGGGCGACAGTTGTTGGGGCTGCAGTTGTTGATGTTTGTGCGGCAGTTGTTGGTGCGACAGTTGTTGTTGATGTCAGGACAGCAGTTGTCGTTGGGACGACAGTTGTCGTTTGGGCGGCAGTTGTTGTTGTGGCTGCAGTTGTTGATGTTTGGGCGGTAGTTGTTGTTGGGGCGGCAGTTGTTGTTTGGGCGGCAGTTGTTGCTGGGGCTGCAGTTGTTGATGTTTGGGCGGCAGTTGTTGTTGGTGAGGCAGTTGTTGTTGGGACGACAGTTGTTGTTTGGGCGGCAGTTGTTGTTGTGGCTGCAGTTGTCGTTGAGGCGGCAGTTGTTGATGTTTGGGCGGTAGTTGTTGTTGGGGCGGCAGTTGTTGATGTCTGGACAGTAGTTGTTGTTGGAATGACAGTTGTTGTTTGGGGTGCAGTTGTTGATGTCAGGACAGCAGTTGTCGTTGGGACGACAGTTGTTGTTTGGGGGGCAGTTGTTGTTGTGGCTGCAGTTGTCGTTGGTGCTGCAGTTGTTGATGTTTGGGCGGTAGTTGTTGTTTGGGCGACAGTTGTTGGGGCTGCAAATGTTGATGTTTGGGCGGCAGTTGTTGTTTGGGGGGCAGTTGTTGATTGGGCGGCAGTTGTTGATGTCAGGACAGCAGTTGTCGTTGGGACAACAGTTGTTGTTTGGGGGGCAGTTGTTGTTGGGGCGGCAGTTGTTGATGTCTGGACAGTAGTTGTTGATGGGATGACAGTTGTTGTTGTTTGGGGGGCAGTTGTTGTTGGGGCGGCAGTTGTTGATGTCTGGACAGTAGTTGTTGTTGGAATGACAGTTGTTGTTTGAGCTGCAGTTGTTGATGTTTGTGCGGCAGTTGTTGGTGCGACAGTTGTTGTTGGGGCGGTAGTTGTTGTTTGGGCAACAGTTGTTGGGGCTGCAGTTGTTGATGTTTGGGCACTAGTTGTTGTTGGTGCGGCAGTTGTTGATGGGGCGGCAGTTGTTGATGTTTGGGCGGTAGTTGTTGTTTGGGCGACAGTTGTTGGGGCTGCAGTTGTTGATGTTTGGGCAGCAGTTGTTGGAATGACAGTTGTTGTTCGGGGTGCAGTTGTTGATGTCAGGACAGCAGTTGTCGTTGGGACGACAGTTGTTGTTTGGGGGGCAGTTGTTGTTGTGGCTGCAGTTGTCGTTGGTGCTGCAGTTGTTGATGTTTGGGCGGTAGTTGTTGTTTGGGCGACAGTTGTTGGGGCTGCAAATGTTGATGTTTGGGCGGCAGTTGTTGGTGCAGCAGTTGTTGTTTGGGGGGCAGTTGTTGATTGGGCGGCAGTTGTTGATGTCAGGACAGCAGTTGTCGTTGGGACGACAGTTGTTGTTTGGGGGGCAGTTGTTGTTGGGGCGGCAGTTGTTGATGTCTGGACAGTAGTTGTTGATGGGATGACAGTTGTTGTTGTTTGGGGGGCAGTTGTTGTTGGGGCGGCAGTTGTTGATGTCTGGACAGTAGTTGTTGTTGGAATGACAGTTGTTGTTTGGGCTGCAGTTGTTGATGTTTGTGCGGCAGTTGTTGGTGCGAAAGTTGTTGTTGGGGCGGTAGTTGTTGTTTGGGCGACAGTTGTTGGGGCTGCAGTTGTTGATGTTTGGGCGGCAGTTGTTGTTTGGGCGACAGTTGTTGGGGCTGCAGTTGTTGATGTTTGGGCGGCAGTTGTTGTTGGTGCGGCAGTTGTTGATGGGGCGACAGTTGTTGATGTCAGGACAGCAGTTGTCGTTGGGACGACAGTTGTTGTTTGGTCGGCAGTTGTTGCTGGGGCTGCAGTTGTTGATGTTTGGGCGGCAGTTGTTGGTGGTGAGGCAGTTGTTGTTGGGACGACAGTTGTTGTTTGGGCGGCAGTTGTTGTTGTGGCTTCAGTTGTCGTTGGGGCGGCAGTTGTTGATGTTTGGGCGGTAGTTGTTGTTGGGGCGGCAGTTGTTGATGTCTGGACAGTAGTTGTTGTTGGAATGACAGTTGTTGTTTGGGGTGCAGTTGTTGATGTCAGGACAGCAGTTGTCGTTGGGACGACAGTTGTTGTTTGGGGGGCAGTTGTTGTTGTGGCTGCAGTTGTCGTTGGTGCTGCAGTTGTTGATGTTTGGGCGGTAGTTGTTGTTTGGGCGACAGTTGTTCGGGCTGCAAATGTTGATGTTTGGGCGGCAGTTGTTGTTGGTGCGGCAGTTGTTGTTTGGGTGGCAGTTGTTGTTTGGGCGGCAGTTCTTGGTGCGGTAGTTGTTGTTGGGACGATAGTTGTTGTTTGGGGGGCAGTTGTTGTTTGGGCAGCAGTTGTTGATGTCAGGACAACAGTTAACGTTGGGACGACAGTTGTTGTTTGGGGGGCAGTTGTTGGGGCTGCAGCTGTCGTTGGGGCTGCAGTTGTTGATGTTTGGGCGGCAGTTGTTGTTGGGGCGGCAGTTGTTGATGTCAGGACAGCAGTTGTCTTTGGGACGACTGTTGTTGTTTGGGCGGCAGTTGTTGATGTCTGGACAGCAGTTGTCTTTGGGACGACAGTTGTTGTTTGGGCGGCAGTTGTTGTTGTGGCTGCAGTTGTCGTTGGGGCTTCAGTTGTTGTCATTTTGGTGGCAGTTGTTGTTTGGGGTGCAGTTGTTGATGTTGGGGCAGCAGTTGTTGTTTGAGCTGCAATTGTTGTTGGGGCTTCAGTTGTTGATGTTAGGACAGCAGTTTGTGTGTCCGATTTTTTTACATTAATTAATGATTTGTTGGCAGTAGTTTTATCTTTGGTGAAAGTTGTTGATGTCAGGACAGCAGTTGTCATTGGGACGACTGTTGTTGTTTGGGCGGCAGTTGTTGATGTCTGGACAGTAGTTGTTGATGGGATGACAGTTGTTGTTTGGGCGGCAGTTGTTGTTGTGGCTGCAGTTGTTGTTGGGGCGGCAGTTGTTGGGGCTGTAGTTGTCGTTGGGGCTGCAGTTGTTGATGTTTGGGCAGTAGTTGTTGTGGATGTAGTTGTCGTTGGGGCTGCAGTTGTTGTCATTTGGGCGGCAATTGTTGGGGCGGCAGTTGTTGATGTCAGGACAACAGTTGTCGTTGGGACGACTGTTGTTGTTTGGGCGGCAGTTGTTGATGTCTGGACAGTAGTTGTTGATGGGATGACAGTTGTTGTTTGGGGTTCAGTTGTTGATGTTTGGGCGGTAGTTGTTGTTGGGACGACAGTTGATGTTTGGGCGGCAGTTGTTGCTGGGGCTGCAGTTGTTGATGTTTGGGCGGCAGTTGTTGTTGGTGAGGCAGTTGTTGTTGGGGCAACAGCAGTTGTCGTTGGGACGACAGTTGTTGTTTGGGCGGCAGTTGTTGTTGGGGCTGCAGTTGTTGATGTTTGGGCGGCAGTTGTTTTTGGGGCGGCAGTTGTTGATGTCAGGATAGCAGTTGTCGTTGGGACGACTGTTGTTGTTTGGGCGGCAGTTGTTGATGTCTGGACAGTAGTTGTTGATGGGATGACAGTTGTTGTTTGGGCGGCAGTTGTTGTTTGGGGTTCAGTTGTTGATGTTTGGGCGGTAGTTGTTGTTGGGACGACAGTTGATGTTTGGGCGGCAGTTGTTGCTGGGGCTGCAGTTGTTGATGTTTGGGCGGCAGTTGTTGTTGGTGAGGCAGTTGTTGTTGGGGCAACAGCAGTTGTCGTTGGGACGACAGTTGTTGTTTGGGCGGCAGTTGTTGTTGTGGCTGCAGTTGTCGTTGGGACGGCAGTTGTTGATGTTTGGGCGGTAGTTGTTGTTGGGGCGGCAGTTGTTGATGTCTGGACAGTAGTTGTTGTTGGAATGACAGTTGTTGTTCGGGGTGCAGTTGTTGATGTCAGGACAGCAGTTGTCGTTGGGACGACAGTTGTTGTTTTGGGGGCAGTTGTTGTTGTGGCTGCAGTTGTCGTTGGTGCTGCAGTTGTTGATGTTTGGGCGGTAGTTGTTGTTTGGGCGACAGTTGTTGGGGCTGCAGTTGTTGATGTTTGGGCGGCAGTTGTTGTTTGTGCGGCAGTTGTTGATGGGGCGACAGTTGTTGATGTCAGGACAGCAGTTGTCGTTGGGACGACAGTTGTTGTTTGGGGGGCAGTTGTTGTTGTGGCTGCAGTTGTCGTTGGTGCTGCAGTTGTTGATGTTTGGGCGGTAGTTGTTGTTTGGGCGACAGTTGTTGTGGCTGTAGTTGTTGATGTTTGGGCGGCAGTTGTTGTTGGTGCGGCAGTTGTTGATGGGGCGACAGTTGTTGTTTGGGTGGCAGTTGTTGTTTGGGCGGCAGTTGTTGATGTCAGGACAGCAGTTGTTGATGGGATGACAGTTGTTGTTTGGGGGGCAGTTGTTGTTGGGGTGGCAGTTGTTCGGGCGGCAGTTGTTGTTGTGGCTGCAGTTGTTGATGTTTGAGCGGTAGTTTTTGTTGGGGCAGCAGTTGTTGATGTCAGGACAGCAATTGTCGTTGGGACGACAGTTGTTGTTTGGGCGGCAGTTGTTGTTGGGGCTGCAGTTGTTGATGGGGCTGCAGTTGTTGATGTTTGGGCGGCAGTTGTTGTTGGTGAGCCAGTTGTTGATTGGGCAACAGCAGTTGTCGTTGGGGCTGCAGTTGTTGATGTTTGGGCGGTAGTTGTTGTTGGGGCGGCAGTTGTTGATGTCTGGAAAGTAGTTGTTGTTGGAATGACAGTTGTTGTTTGGGGTGAAGTTGTTGATGTCAGGGCAGCAGTTGTCGTTGGGACGACAGTTGTTGTTGGGGCTGTAGTTGTCGTTGGGGCTGCAGTTGTTGATGTTTGGGCGGTAGTTGTTGTGGCTGTAGTTGTCGTTGGGGCTGCAGTTGTTGATGTTTGGGCGGTAGTTGTTGTTGGTTCGGCAGTTGTTGATGGGGCGACAGTTGTTGTTGGTGCGGTAGTTGTTGTTGGGACGATAGTTGTTGTTTGGGCGGCAGTTGTTGGGGCGGCAGTTGTTGATGTCAGGACAGCAGTTGTCGTTGGGACGGCAGTTGTTGTTTGGGCGGCAGTTGTTGGGGCGGCAGTTGTTGATGTCAGGACAGCAGTTGTCGTTGGGACGGCAGTTGTTGTTGTGGCTGCAGTTGTTGATGTTTGAGCGGTAGTTGTTGTTGGGGCAGCAGTTGTTGATGTCAGGACAGCAGTTGTTGATGGGATGACAGTTGTTGTTGGAATGACAGTTGTTGTTTGGGCTGCAGTTTTTGGTGTGACAGTTGTTGTTGGGGCGGCAGTTGTTGGGGCTGTAGTTGTCGTTGGGGCTGCAGTTGTTGATGTTTGGGCGGTAGTTGTTGTTTGGGCGACAGTTGTTGGGGCTGCAGTTGTTGATGTTTGGGCGGCAGTTGTTGTCGGTGCGGCAGTTGTTGATGGGGCGACAGTTGTTGTTTGGGTGGCAGTTGTTGTTTGGGCGGCAGTTGTTGATGTCAGGACAGCAGTTGTCGTTGGGACGACAGTTGTTGTTTGGGGGGCAGTTGTTGTTGGGGTGGCAGTTGTTGATGTCTGGACAGTAGTTGTTGGAATGACAATTGTTGTTTGGGCTGCAGTTGTTGATGTTTGGGCGGCAGTTGTTGTTGTGACAGTTGTTGTTGGGGCGGCAGTTGTTGGGGCTGTAGTTGTCGTTGGGGCTGCAGTTGTTGATGTTTGGGCGGTAGTTGTTGTGGCTGTAGTTGTCGTTGGGGCTGCAGTTGTTGATGTTTGGGCGGTAGTTGTTGTTGGTGCAGCAGTTGTTGATGGGGCGACAGTTGTTGTTTGGGTGGCAGTTGTTGTTTGGGCGGCAGTTGTTGTTGGTACGGTAGTTGTTGTTGGGACGATAGTTGTTGTTTGGGGGGCAGTTGTTGTTTGGGCGGCAGTTGTTGATGTCAGGACAACAGTTGTCGTTGGGACGACAGTTGTTGTTTGGGGGGCAGTTGTTGGGGCTGCATCTGTCGTTGGGGCTGCAGTTGTTGATGTTTGGGCGGCAGTTGTTGTTGAAACGACAGTTGTTGTTTTGGAGGCAGTTGTTGTTAGGGCGGCAGTTGTTGATGTCTGGACAGTTTTTGTTGGGATGACAGTGGTTGTTTGGGCGGCAGTTGTTGTTGTGGCTGCAGTTGTCGTTGGGGCTTCAGTTGTTGTCATTTGGGCGGCAGTTGTTGGGGCGGCAGTTGTTGATGTCAGGACAGCAGTTGTCGTTGGGACGACAGTTGTTGTTGTTGGGACGACAGTTGTTGTTTGGGGGGCAGTTGTTGTTGGGGCGGCAGTTGTTGATGTCTGGACAGTAGTTGTTGATGGGATGACAGTTGTTGTTGGAATGACAGTTGTTGTTTGGGCTGCAGTTGTTGATGTCAGGACAGCAGTTGTCGTTGGGACGACAGTTGTTGTTTGGGGGGCAGTTGTTGTTGGGGTGGCAGTTGTTGATATCTGGACAGTAGTTGTTGTTGGAATGACAGTTGTTGTTTGGGCTGCAGTTGTTGATGTTTGGGCGGCAGTTGTTGGTGTGACAGTTGTTGTTGGGGCGGCAGTTGTTTGGGCTGTAGTTGTCGTTGGGGCTGCAGTTGTTGATGTTTGGGCGGTAGTTGTTGTGGCTGTAGTTGTCGTTGGGGCTGCAGTTGTTGATGTTTGGGCGGTAGTTGTTGTTTGGGTGGCAGTTGTTGTTTGGGCGGCAGTTGTTGTTGGTGCGGTAGTTGTTGTTGGGACGATAGTTGTTGTTTGGGGGGCAGTTGTTGTTTGGGCGGCAGTTGTTGATGTCAGGACAACAGTTGTCGTTGGGACGACAGTTGTTGTTTGGGGTGCAGTTGTTGGGGCTGCAGCTGTCGTTGGGGCTGCAGTTGTTGATGTTTGGGCGGCAGTTGTTGTTGAAACGACAGTTGTTGTTTTGGAGGCAGTTGTTGGGGCGGCAGTTGTTGATGTCTGGACAGTTTTTGTTGGGATGACAGTTGTTGTTTGGGCGGCAGTTGTTGTTGTGGCTGCAGTTGTCGTTGGGGCTTCAGTTGTTAGGGTTAGGGTTAGGGCAGTTGTTGGGGCGGCAGTTGTTGATGTCAGGACAGCAGTTGTCGTTGGGACGGCAGTTGTTGTTGTGGCTGCAGTTGTTGATGTTTGAGCGGTAGTTGTTGTTGGGGCAGCAGTTGTTGATGTCAGGACAGCAGTTGTCGTTCGGACGACAGTTGTTGTTTGGGCGGCAGTTGTTGTTGGTGAGGCAGTTGTTGATGGGGCAACAGCAGTTGTCGTTGGGACGACAGTTGTTGTTTGGGCGGCAGTTGTTGTTGGGACGATGGTTGTTGTTTGGGGGGCAGTTGTTGTTTGGGCGGCAGTTGTTGATGTCAGGACAACAGTTGTCGTTGGGACGACAGTTGTTGTTTGGGGGGCAGTTGTTGGGGCTGCAGCTGTCGTTGGGGCTGCAGTTGTTGATGTTTGGGCGGCAGTTGTTGTTGGGGCGGCAGTTGTTGATGTCAGGACAGCAGTTGTCGTTGGGACGACTGTTGTTGTTTGGGCGGCAGTTGTTGATGTCTGGACAGTAGTTGTTGATGTGATGACAGTTGTTGTTTGGGCGGCAGTTGTTGCTGGGGCTGCAGTTGTCGTTGGGGCTTCAGTTGTTGTCTTTTGGGTGGCAGTTGTTGTTTGGGGTGCAGTTGTTGATGTTTGGGCGGTAGTTGTTGTTGGGACGACAGTTGTTGTTTGGGCGGCAGTTGTTGCTGGGGCTGCAGTTGTTGATGTTTGGGCGGCAGTTGTTGTTGGTGAGGCAGTTGTTGACGGGGCAACAGCAGTTGTCGTTGGGACGACAGTTGTTGTTTGGGCGGCAGTTGTTGTTGTGGCTGCAGTTGTCGTTGGGGCGGCAGTTGTTGATGTTTGGGCGGTAGTTGTTGTTGGGGCGGCAGTTGTTGATGTCTGGAAAGTAGTTGTTGTTGGAATGACAGTTGTTGTTTGGGGTGCAGTTGTTGATGTCAGGGCAGCATTTGTCGTTGGGACGACAGTTGTTGTTGGGGCTGTAGTTGTCGTTGGGGCTGCAGTTGTTGTTTGGGGGGCAGTTGTTGGGGCTGCAGCTGTCGTTGGGGCTGCAGTTGTTGATGTTTGGGCGGCAGTTGTCGTTGGGACGACTGTTGTTGTTTTGGCGGCAGTTGTTGATGTCTGGACAGTAGTTGTTGATGTGATGACAGTTGTTGTTTGGGCGGCAGTTGTTGTTGTGGCTGCAGTTGTCGTTGGGGCTTCAGTTGTTGTCATTTGGGTGGCAGTTGTTGTTTGGGGTGCAGTTGTTGATGTTTGGGCGGTAGTTGTTGTTGGGACGACAGTTGTTGTTTGGGCGGCAGTTGTTGCTGCGGCTGCAGTTGTTGATGTTTGGGCGGCAGTTGTTGTTGGTGAGGCAGTTGTTGATGGGGCAACAGCAGTTGTCGTTGGGACGACAGTTGTTGTTTGGGCGGCAGTTGTTGTTGTGGCTGCAGTTGTCGTTGGGGCGGCAGTTGTTGTTGGGGCGGCAGTTGTTGATGTCTGGAAAGTAGTTGTTGGAATGACAGTTGTTGTTTGGGGTGCAGTTGTTGATGTCAGGGCAGCAGTTGTCGTTGGGACGACAGTTGTTGTTGGGGCTGTAGTTGTCGTTGGGGCTGCAGTTGTTGATGTTTGGGCGGTAGTTGTTGTTGGTGCGGCAGTTGTTGATGGGGCGACAGTTGTTGTTGGTGCGGTAGTTGTTGTTGGGACGATAGTTGTTATTTGGGCGGCAGTTGTTGGGGCGGCAGTTGTTGATGTCAGGACAGCAGTTGTCGTTGGGACGGCAGTTGTTGTTTGGGCGGCAGTTGTTGGGGCGGCAGTTGTTGATGTCAGGACAGCAGTTGTCGTTGGGACGGCAGTTGTTGTTGTGGCTGCAGTTGTTGATGTTTGAGCGGTAGTTGTTGTTGGGGCAGCAGTTGTTGATGTCAGGACAGCAGTTGTTGTTGGAATGACAGTTGTTGTTTGGGCTGCAGTTGTTGATGTTTGTGCGGCAGTTGTTGGGGCGGCAGTTGTTGATGTCAGGACAGCAGTTGTCGTTGGGACGGCAGTTGTTGTTGTGGCTGCAGTTGTTGATGTTTGAGCGGTAGTTGTTGTTGGGGCAGCAGTTGTTGATGTCAGGACAGCAGTTGTTGTTGGAATGACAGTTGTTGTTTGGGCGGCAGTTGTTGTTGTGGCTGCAGTTGTCGTTGGGGCTTCAGTTGTTGTCATTTGGGTGGCAGTTGTTGTGGCTGCAGTTGTTGATGTTTGGGCGGTAGTTGTTGTTGGGACGACAGTTGTTGTTTGGGCGGCAGTTGTTGCTGGGGCTGCAGTTGTTGATGTTTGGGCGGCAGTTGTTGTTGGTGAGGCAGTTGTTGATGGGGCAACAGCAGTTGTCGTTGGGACGACAGTTGTTGTTTGGGCGGCAGTTGTTGTTGTGGCTGCAGTTGTCGTTGGGGCGGCAGTTGTTGTTGGGGCGGCAGTTGTTGATGTCTGGAAAGTAGTTGTTGTTGGAATGACAGTTGTTGTTTGGGGTGAAGTTGTTGATGTCAGGGCAGCAGTTGTCGTTGGGACGACAGTTGTTGTTGGGGCTGTAGTTGTCGTTGGGGCTGCAGTTGTTGATGTTTGGGCGGTAGTTGTTGTGGCTGTAGTTGTCGTTGGGGCTGCAGTTGTTGATGTTTGGGCGGTAGTTGTTGTTGGTGCGGCAGTTGTTGATGGGGCGACAGTTGTTGGTGCGGTAGTTGTTGTTGGGACGATAGTTGTTGTTTGGGCGGCAGTTGTTGGGGCGGCAGTTGTTGATGTCAGGACAGCAGTTGTCGTTGGGACGGCAGTTGTTGTTTGGGCGGCAGTTGTTGGGGCGGCAGTTGTTGATGTCAGGACAGCAGTTGTCGTTGGGACGGCAGTTGTTGTTGTGGCTGCAGTTGTTGATGTTTGAGCGGTAGTTGTTGTTGGGGCAGCAGTTGTTGATGTCAGGACAGCAGTTATTGATGGGATGACAGTTGTTGTTGGAATGACAGTTGTTGTTTGGGCTGCAGTTTTTGGTGTGACAGTTGTTGTTGGGGCGGCAGTTGTTGGGGCTGTAGTTGTCGTTGGGGCTGCAGTTGTTGATGTTTGGGCGGTAGTTGTTGTTTGGGCGACAGTTGTTGGGGCTGCAGTTGTTGATGTTTGGGCGGCAGTTGTTGTTGGTGCGGCAGTTGTTGATGGGGCGACAGTTGTTGTTTGGGTGGCAGTTGTTGTTTGGGCGGCAGTTGTTGATGTCAGGACAGCAGTTGTCGTTGGGACGACAGTTGTTGTTTGGGGGGCAGTTGTTGTTGGGGTGGCAGTTGTTGATGTCTGGACAGTAGTTGTTGGAATGACAATTGTTGTTTGGGCTGCAGTTGTTGATGTTTGGGCGGCAGTTGTTGTTGTGACAGTTGTTGTTGGGGCGGCAGTTGTTGGGGCTGTAGTTGTCGTTGGGGCTGCAGTTGTTGATGTTTGGGCGGTAGTTGTTGTGGCTGTAGTTGTCGTTGGGGCTGCAGTTGTTGATGTTTGGGCGGTAGTTGTTGTTGGTGCAGCAGTTGTTGATGGGGCGACAGTTGTTGTTTGGGTGGCAGTTGTTGTTTGGGCGGCAGTTGTTGTTGGTGCGGTAGTTGTTGTTGGGACGATAGTTGTTGTTTGGGGGGCAGTTGTTGTTTGGGCGGCAGTTGTTGATGTCAGGACAATAGTTGTCGTTGGGACGACAGTTGTTGTTTGGGGGGCAGTTGTTGGGGCTGCATCTGTCGTTGGGGCTGCAGTTGTTGATGTTTGGGCGGCAGTTGTTGTTGAAACGACAGTTGTTGTTTTGGAGGCAGTTGTTGTTAGGGCGGCAGTTGTTGATGTCTGGACAGTTTTTGTTGGGATGACAGTGGTTGTTTGGGCGGCAGTTGTTGTTGTGGCTGCAGTTGTCGTTGGGGCTTCAGTTGTTGTCATTTGGGCGGCAGTTGTTGGGGCGGCAGTTGTTGATGTCAGGACAGCAGTTGTCGTTGGGACGACAGTTGTTGTTGTTGGGACGACAGTTGTTGTTTGGGGGGCAGTTGTTGTTGGGGCGGCAGTTGTTGATGTCTGGACAGTAGTTGTTGATGGGATGACAGTTGTTGTTGGAATGACAGTTGTTGTTTGGGCTGCAGTTGTTGATGTCAGGACAGCAGTTGTCGTTGGGACGACAGTTGTTGTTTGGGGGGCAGTTGTTGTTGGGGTGGCAGTTGTTGATATCTGGACAGTAGTTGTTGTTGGAATGACAGTTGTTGTTTGGGCTGCAGTTGTTGATGTTTGGGCGGCAGTTGTTGGTGTGACAGTTGTTGTTGGGGCGGCAGTTGTTTGGGCTGTAGTTGTCGTTGGGGCTGCAGTTGTTGATGTTTGGGCGGTAGTTGTTGTGGCTGTAGTTGTCGTTGGGGCTGCAGTTGTTGATGTTTGGGCGGTAGTTGTTGTTTGGGTGGCAGTTGTTGTTTGGGCGGCAGTTGTTGTTGGTGCGGTAGTTGTTGTTGGGACGATAGTTGTTGTTTGGGGGGCAGTTGTTGTTTGGGCGGCAGTTGTTGATGTCAGGACAATAGTTGTCGTTGGGACGACAGTTGTTGTTTGGGGGGCAGTTGTTGGGGCTGCATCTGTCGTTGGGGCTGCAGTTGTTGATGTTTGGGCGGCAGTTGTTGTTGAAACGACAGTTGTTGTTTTGGAGGCAGTTGTTGTTAGGGCGGCAGTTGTTGATGTCTGGACAGTTTTTGTTGGGATGACAGTGGTTGTTTGGGCGGCAGTTGTTGTTGTGGCTGCAGTTGTCGTTGGGGCTTCAGTTGTTGTCATTTGGGCGGCAGTTGTTGGGGCGGCAGTTGTTGATGTCAGGACAGCAGTTGTCGTTGGGACGACAGTTGTTGTTGTTGGGACGACAGTTGTTGTTTGGGGGGCAGTTGTTGTTGGGGCGGCAGTTGTTGATGTCTGGACAGTAGTTGTTGATGGGATGACAGTTGTTGTTGGAATGACAGTTGTTGTTTGGGCTGCAGTTGTTGATGTCAGGACAGCAGTTGTCGTTGGGACGACAGTTGTTGTTTGGGGGGCAGTTGTTGTTGGGGTGGCAGTTGTTGATATCTGGACAGTAGTTGTTGTTGGAATGACAGTTGTTGTTTGGGCTGCAGTTGTTGATGTTTGGGCGGCAGTTGTTGGTGTGACAGTTGTTGTTGGGGCGGCAGTTGTTTGGGCTGTAGTTGTCGTTGGGGCTGCAGTTGTTGATGTTTGGGCGGTAGTTGTTGTGGCTGTAGTTGTCGTTGGGGCTGCAGTTGTTGATGTTTGGGCGGTAGTTGTTGTTTGGGTGGCAGTTGTTGTTTGGGCGGCAGTTGTTGTTGGTGCGGTAGTTGTTGTTGGGACGATAGTTGTTGTTTGGGGGGCAGTTGTTGTTTGGGCGGCAGTTGTTGATGTCAGGACAACAGTTGTCGTTGGGACGACAGTTGTTGTTTGGGGTGCAGTTGTTGGGGCTGCAGCTGTCGTTGGGGCTGCAGTTGTTGATGTTTGGGCGGCAGTTGTTGTTGAAACGACAGTTGTTGTTTTGGAGGCAGTTGTTGGGGCGGCAGTTGTTGATGTCTGGACAGTTTTTGTTGGGATGACAGTTGTTGTTTGGGCGGCAGTTGTTGTTGTGGCTGCAGTTGTTGATGTTTGGGCGGCAGTTGTTGTTGAAACGACAGTTGTTGTTTTGGAGGCAGTTGTTGGGGCGGCAGTTGTTGATGTCTGGACAGTTTTTGTTGGGATGACAGTTGTTGTTTGGGCGGCAGTTGTTGTTGTGGCTGCAGTTGTCGTTGGGGCTTCAGTTGTTGTCATTTGGGCGGCAGTTGTTGGGGCGGCAGTTGTTGATGTCAGGACAGCAGTTGTCGTTGGGACGGCAGTTGTTGTTGTGGCTGCAGTTGTTGATGTTTGAGCGGTAGTTGTTGTTGGGGCAGCAGTTGTTGATGTCAGGACAGCAGTTGTCGTTGGGACGACAGTTGTTGTTTGGGCGGCAGTTGTTGTTGGGGCTGCAGTTGTTGATGGGGCTGCAGTTGTTGATGTTTGGGCGGCAGTTGTTGTTGGTGCAGCAGTTGTTGATGGGGCGACAGTTGTTGTTTGGGTGGCAGTTGTTGTTTGGGCGGCAGTTGTTGATGGGGCAACAGTTGTTGTTTGGGTGGCAGTTGTTGTTTGGGCGGCAGTTGTTGTTGGTGCGGTAGTTGTTGTTGGGACGATAGTTGTTGTTTGGGGGGCAGTTGTTGTTTGGGCGGCAGTTGTTGATGTCAGGACAACAGTTGTCGTTGGGACGACAGTTGTTGTTTGGGGGGCAGTTGTTGGGGCTGCAGCTGTCGTTGGTGCTGCAGTTGTTGATGTTTGGGCGGCAGTTGTTGAAACGACAGTTGTTGTTTTGGAGGCAGTTGTTGTTGGGGCGGCAGTTGTTGATGTCTGGACAGTTTTTGTTGGGATGACAGTTGTTGTTTGGGCGGCAGTTGTTGTTGTGGCTGCAGTTGTCATTGGGGCTTCAGTTGTTGTCATTTGGGCGGCAGTTGTTGGGGCGGCAGTTGTTGATGTCAGGACAGCAGTTGTCGTTGGGACGGCAGTTGTTGTTGTGGCTGCAGTTGTTGATGTTTGAGCGGTAGTTGTTGTTGGGGCAGCAGTTGTTGATGTCAGGACAGCAGTTGTCGTTGGGACGACAGTTGTTGTTTGGGCGGCAGTTGTTGTTGGGGCTGCAGTTGTTGATGGGGCTGCAGTTGTTGATGTTTGGGGGGCAGTTGTTGTTGGTGAGGCAGTTGTTGACGGGCCAACAGCAGTTGTCATTGGGACGACAGTTGTTGTTTGGGCGGCAGTTGTTGTTGTGGCTGCAGTTGTCGTTGGTGCTGCAGTTGTTGATGTCAGGACACCAGTTGTCGTTGGGACGACTATTTTTGTTTGGGTGGCAGTTGTTGATGTCTGGACAGTAGTTGTTGATGGGATGACAGTTGTTGTTTGGGTGGCAGTTGTTGTTTGGGGTGCAGTTGTTGATGTTTGGGCGGCAGTTGTTGTTGGTGCGGCAGTTGTTGATGGGGCGACAGTTGTTGTTTGGGTGGCAGTTGTTGTTTGGGCGGCAGTTGTTGATGTCAGGACAGCAGTTGTCGTTGGGACGACAGTTGTTGTTGTTGGGACGACAGTTGTTGTTTGGGGGGCAGTTGTTGTTGGGGCGGCAGTTGTTGATGTCTGGACAGTAGTTGTTGATGGGATGACAGTTGTTGTTGGAATGACAGTTTTTGTTTGGGCTGCAGTTGTTGGTGTGACAGTTGTTGTTGGGGCGGCAGTTGTTGCGGCTGTAGTTGTCGTTGGGGCTGCAGTTGTTGATGTTTGGGCGGTAGTTGTTGTTTGGGCGACAGTTGTTGGGGCTGCAGTTGTTGATGTTTGGGCGGCAGTTGTTGATGGGGCGACAGTTGTTGTTTGGGTGGAAGTTGTTGTTTGGGCGGCAGTTGTTGATGTCAGGACAGCAGTTGTCGTTGGGACGACAGTTGTTGTTTGGGGGGCAGTTGTTGTTTGGGCGGCAGTTGTTGTTGGGGCGGCAGTTGTTGATGTCTGGACAGTAGTTGTTGATGGGATGACAGTTGTTGTTTGGGGGGCAGTTGTTGTTGGGGCGGCAGTTGTTAGGGCGGCAGTTGTTGTTGTGGCTGCAGTTGTTGATGTTTGAGCGGTAGTTGTTGTTGGGGCAGCAGTTGTTGATGTCAGGACAGCAGTTGTCGTTGGGACGACAGTTGTTGTTTGGGCGGCAGTTGTTGTTGGGGCTGCAGTTGTTGATGGGGCTGCAGTTGTTGATGTTTGGGCGGCAGTTGTTGTTGGTGAGGCAGTTGTTGATGGGGCAACAGCAGTTGTCGTTGGGGCTGCAGTTGTTGATGTTTGGGCGGTAGTTGTTGTTTGGGCGACAGTTGTTGGGGGTGCAGTTGTTGATGTCTGGACAGTAGTTGTTGATGGGATGACAGTTGTTGTTTGGGCGGCAGTTGTGGCTGCAGTTGTCGTTGGGGATTCAGTTGATGTCATTTGGGTGGCAGTTGTTGTTTGGGGTGCAGTTGTTAATGTTTGGGCGGTAGTTGTTGTTAGGGCAGCAGTTGTTGATGTCAGGATAGCAGTTGTCGTTGGGATGACAGTTGTTGTTTGGGCGGCAGTTGTTGTTTGGGCGGCAATTGTCATTGGGGCTGCAGTTGTTGATGGGGCTGCAGTTGTTGAAGGGGCTGCAGTTGTTGATGTTTGGGCGGCAGTTGTTGTTTGGGCGGCAGTTGTTGTTGTGGCTGCAGTTGCTGATGTCTGAGCGGTAGTTGTTGGGACGACAGTTGTTGTTTGGGGGGCAGTTGTTTGTGCGACAGTTGTTGTTGGGGCGGCAGTTGTTGGGGCTGCAGTTGTCATTGGGGCTGCAGTTGTTGATGTTTGGGCGGTAGTTGTTGTGGCTGCAGTTGTCGTTGGGGATGCAGTTGTTGTTTGGGCGGCAGTTGTTGTTTGGGCGGCAGTTGTTGTTGGGGCTTCAGTTGTTGATGGGGCTGCAGTTGTTGATGTTTGGGCGGCAGTTGTTGTTGGGGCAGCAGTTGTTGATGTCAGGACAGAAGTTGTCGTTGGGACGACAGTTGTTGTTTGGGCGGCAGTTGTTGTTGTGGCTGCAGTTGTCGTTGGTGCTGCAGTTGTTGATGTCAGGACACCAGTTGTCGTTGGAACGACTGTTGTTGTTTGGGCGGCAGTTGTTGATGTCTGGACAGTAGTTGTTGATGGGATGACAGTTGTTGTTTGGGTGGCAGTTGTTGTTTGGGGTGCAGTTGTTGATGTTTGGGCGGCAGTTGTTGGTGCGGCAGTTGTTGATGGGGCGACAGTTGTTGTTTGGGTGGCAGTTGTTGTTTGGGCGGCAGTTGTTGATGTCAGGACAGCAGTTGTCGTTTGGACGACAGTTGTTGTTTGGGCGGCAGTTGTTGTTGGGGCTGCAGTTGTTGATGGGGCTGCAGTTGTTGATGTTTGGGTGGCAGTTGTTGTTGGGGCAGCAATTGTTGATGTCAGGACAGCAGTTGTCGTTGGGACGACAGTTGTTGTTTGGGCGGCAGTTGTTGTTGTGGCTGCAGTTGTCGTTGGTGCTGCAGTTGTTGATGTCAGGACACCAGTTGTCGTTGGGACGACTGTTGTTGTTTGGGCGGCAGTTGTTGATGTCTGGACAGTAGTTGTTGATGGGATGACAGTTGTTGTTTGGGTGGCAGTTGTTGTTTGGGGTGCAGTTGTTGATGTTTGGGCGGCAGTTGTTGTTGGTGCGGCAGTTGTTGATGGGGCGACAGTTGTTGTTTGGGTGGCAGTTGTTGTTTGGGCGTTAGTTGTTGATGTCAGGACAGCAGTTGTCGTTGGGACGACAGTTGTTGTTGTTGTGACGACAGTTGTTGTTTGGGGGGCAGTTGTTGTTGGGGCGGCAGTTGTTGATGTCTGGACAGTAGTTGTTGATGGGATGACAGTTGTTGGAATGACAGTTGTTGTTTGGACTGCAGTTGTTGGTGTGACAGTTGTTGTTGGGGCGGCAGTTGTTGGGGCTGTAGTTGTCGTTGGGGCTGCAGTTGATGTTTGGGCGGTAGTTGTTGTTTGGGCGACAGTTGTTGGGGCTGCAGTTGTTGATGTTTGGGCGGCAGTTGTTGTTGGTGCGGCAGTTGTTGTTGGTGCGGCAGTTGTTGATGGGGCGACAGTTGTTGTTTGGGTGGCAGTTGTTGTTTGGGCGGCAGTTGTTGATGTCAGGACAGCAGTTGTCGTTGGAACGACAGTTGTTGTTTGGGCGGCAGTTGTTGTTGGGGCTGCAATTGTTGATGGGGCTGCAGTTGTTGATGTTTGGGTGGCAGTTGTTGTTGGTGAGGCAGTTGTTGATGGGGCAACAGCAGTTGTCGTTGGGGCTGCAGTTGTTGATGTTTGGGCGGTAGTTGTTGTTGGGGCGGCAGTTGTTGATGTCTGGACAGTAGTTGTTGTTGGAATGACAGTTGTTGTTTGGGGGGCAGTTGTTGTGGCTGCAGTTGTCGTTGGTGCTGCAGTTGTTGATGTTTGGGCGATAGTTGTTGTTTGGGCGACAGTTGTTGGCGCTGCAGTTGTTGATGTCTGGACAGTAGTTGTTGATGGGATGACAGTTGTTGTTTGGCCGGCAGTTGTGGCTGCAGTTGTCGTTGGGGATTCAGTTGATGTCATTTGGGTGGCAGTTGTTGTTTGGGGTGCAGTTGTTGATGTTTGGGCGGTAGTTGTTGTTAGGGCAGCAGTTGTTGATGTCAGGATAGCAGTTGTCATTGGGATGACAGTTGTTGTTTGGGCGGCAGTTGTTGTTTGGGCGGCAATTGTCATTGGGGCTGCAGTTGTTGATGGGGCTGCAGTTGTTGAAGGGGCTGCAGCTGTTGATGTTTGGGCGGCAGTTGTTGTTTGGGCGGCAGTTGTTGTGGCTGCAGTTGTTGATGGGGCTGCAGTTGTTGATGTTTGGGCGGCAGTTGTTGTTGGTGAGGCAGTTGTTGATGGGGCAACAGCAGTTGTCGTTGGGGCTGCAGTTGTTGATGTTTGGGCGGTAGTTGTTGTTGGGGAGGCAGTTGTTGATGTCTGGACAGTAGTTGTTGTTGGAATGACAGTTGTTGTTTGGGGGGCAGTTGTTGTTGTGGCTGCAGTTGTCGTTGGTGCTGCAGTTGTTGATGTTTGGGCGGTAGTTGTTGTTTGGGCGACAGTTGTTGGGGCTGCAGTTGTTGATGTCTGGACAGTAGTTGTTGATGGGATGACAGTTGTTGTTTGGGCGGCAGTTGTGGCTGCAGTTGTCGTTGGGGATTCAGTTGATGTCATTTGGGTGGCAGTTGTTGTTTGGGGTGTAGTTGTTGATGTTTGGGCGGTAGTTGTTGTTAGGGCAGCAGTTGTTGATGTCAGGATAGCAGTTGTCGTTGGGATGACAGTTGTTGTTTGGGCGGCAGTTGTTGTTTGGGCGGCAATTGTCATTGGGTCTGCAGTTGTTGATGGGGCTGCAGTTGTTGAAGGGGCTGCAGTTGTTGATGTTTGGGCGGCAGTTGTTGTTTGGGCGGCAGTTGTTGTTGTGGTTGCAGTTGCTGATGTTTGAGCGGTAGTTGTTGGGACGACAGTTGTTGTTTGGGGGGCAGTTGTTTGGGTGGCAGTTGTTGTTGTGGCTGCAGTTGTTGATGTTTGGGCGGCAGTTGGTGCGACAGTTGTTGTTGGGGCGGCAGTTGTTGGGGCTGCAGTTGTCATTGGGGCTGCAGTTGTTGATGTTTGGGCGGTAGTTGTTGTGGCTGCAGTTGTTGTTGGGGTTGCAGTTGTTGATGTTTGGGCGGTAGTTGTTGTTGGGGCAGCAGTTGTTGATATCAGGACAGCAGTTGTCGTTTGGACGACAGTTAATGTTTGGGCGGCAGTTGTTGTTGGGGCTGCAGTTGTTGATGGGGCTGCAGTTGTTGATGTCTGGACAGTAGTTGTTGTTGGAATGACAGTTGTTGTTTGGGGTGCAGTTGTTGATGTCAGGACAGCAGTTGTCGTTGGGACGACAGTTGTTGTTTGGGGGGCAGTTGTTGTTGGGGCGGCAGTTGTTGATGTTTGGGCGGCAGTTGTTGGTGTGACAGTTGTTGTTGGGGCGGCAGTTGTTGGGGCTGTAGTTGTCGTTGGGGCTGCAGTTGTTGATGTTTGAGCGGTAGTTGTTGTGGCTGTAGTTGTCGTTTGGGCTGCAGTTGTTGATGTTTGGGCGGTAGTTGTTGTTGGTGCGGCAGTTGTTGATGGGGCGACAGTTGTTGTTTGGGGTGCAGTTGTTGATGTTTGGGCGGTAGTTGTTGTTGGGGCAGCAGTTGTTGATGTCAGGAAAGCAGTTGTCGTTGGGACGAGAGTTGTTGTGGCTTTAGTTGTTGATGTTTGAGCGGTAGTTGTTGTTGGGACGACAGTTGTTGTTTGGGTGGCAGTTGTTTGGGTGGCAGTTGTTGATGTGGCTGCAGTTGTTGATGTTTGGGCGGCAGTTGTTGGTGCGACAGTTGTTGTTGGGGCGGCAGTTGTTGGGGCTGCAGTTGTCATTGCGGCTGCAGTTGTTGATGTTTGGGCGGTAGTTGTTGTTGGGGCAGCAGTTGTTGATGTCAGGAAAGCAGTTGTCGTTGGGACGACAGTTGTTGTTGTGGCTTTAGTTGTTGATGTTTGAGCGGTAGTTGTTGTTGGGACGACAGTTGTTGTTTGGGTGGCAGTTGTTTGGGTGGCAGTTGTTGATGTGGCTGCAGTTGTTGATGTTTGGGCGGCAGTTGTTGGTGCGACAGTTGTTGTTGGGGCGGCAGTTGTTGGGGCTGCAGTTGTTATTGGGGCTGCAGTTGTTGATGTTTGAGCGGCAGTTGTTGTTGGTGAGGCAGTTGTTGATGGGGCGACAGCAGTTGTCGTTGGGACGACAGTTGTTGTTTTGGCGGCAGTTGTTGTTGTGGCTGCAGTTGTTGATGTTTGAGCGGTAGTTGTTGTTGGGACGACAGTTGTTGTTTGGGCGGCAGTTGTTTGGGTGGCAGTTGTTGATGTGGCTGCAGTTGTTGATGTTTGGGCGGCAGTTGTTGGTGCGACAGTTGTTGTTGGGGCGGCAGTTGTTGTTTGGGCAGCAGTTGTTGTTGTGGCTGCAGTTGTCGTTGGTGCTGCAGTTGTTGATGTTTGGGCGGTAGTTGTTGTTGGGGCAGCAGTTGTTGATGTTTGGGCGGCAGTTGTTGGTGTGACAGTTGTTGTTGGGACGACAGTTGTTGTTTGGGCGGCAGTTGTTGTTGTGGCTGCAGTTGTCGTTGGTGCTGCAGTTGTTGATGTTTGGGCGGTAGTTGTTGTTGGGGCAGCAGTTGTTGATGTCAGGACAAAAGTTGTCGTTGGGACGACAGTTGTTGTTTGGGCGGCAGTTGTTGCTGGGGCTGCAGTTGTTGTTGGTGAGGCAGTTGTTGATGGGGCAACAGCAGTTGTCATTGGGACGACAGTTGTTGTTTGGGCGGCAGTTGTTGTTGTGGCTGCAGTTGTCGTTGGTGCTGCAGTTGTTGATGTCAGGACACCAGTTGTCGTTGGGACGACAGTTGTTGTTTGGGCGGCAGTTGTTGATGTCTGGACAGTAGTTGTTGATGGGATGACAGTTGTTGTTTGGGTGGCAGTTGTTGTTTGGGGTGCAGTTGTTGATGTTTGGGCGGCAGTTGTTGTTTGGGTGGCAGTTGTTGTTTGGGCGGCAGTTGTTGATGTCAGGACAGCAGTTGTCGTTGGGACGACAGTTGTTGTTTGGGGGGCAGTTGTTGTTGGGGCGGCAGTTGTTGATGTCTGGACAGTAGTTGTTGATGGGATGACAGTTGTTGTTTGGGGGGCAGTTGTTGTTGGGGCTGCAGTTGTTGATGGGGCTGCAGTTGTTGATATTTGGGTGGCAGTTGTTGGTGAGGCAGTTGTTGATGGGGCAACAGCAGTTGTCGTTGGGGCTGCAGTTGTTGATGTATGGGCGGTAGTTGTTGTTGGGGCGGCAGTTGTTGATGTCTGGACAGTAGTTGTTGTTGGAATGACAGTTGTTGTTTGGGGTGCAGTTGTTGATGTCAGGACAGCGGTTGTCGTTGGGACGACAGGTGTTGTTTGGGGGGCAGTTGTTGTTGGGGCGGCAGTTGTTGATGTTTGGGCGGCAGTTGTTGTTGGGGCAGCAGTTGTTGATATCAGGACAGCAGTTGTCGTTTGGACGACACTTGTTGTTTGGGCGGCAGTTGTTGTTGAGGCTGCAGTTGTTGATGGGGCTGCAGTTGTTGATGTTTGGGCGGCAGTTGTTGTTGGTGAGGCAGTTGTTGATGGGGCGACAGCAGTTGTCGTTGGGACGACAGTTGTCGTTTTGACGGCAGTTGTTGTTGTGGCTGCAGTTGTTGATGTTTGAGCGGTAGTTGTTGTTGGGACGACAGTTGTTGTTTGGGCGGCAGTTGTTTGGGTGGCAGTTGTTGATGTGGCTGCAGTTGTTGATGTTTGGGCGGCAGTTGTTGGTGCGACAGTTGTTGTTGGGGCGGCAGTTGTTGTTTGGGCAGCAGTTGTTGTTGTGGCTGCAGTTGTCGTTGGTGCTGCAGTTGTTGATGTTTGGGCGGTAGTTGTTGTTGGGGCAGCAGTTGTTGATGTTTGGGCGGCAGTTGTTGGTGTGACAGTTGTTGTTGGGACGACAGTTGTTGTTTGGGCGGCAGTTGTTGTTGTGGCTGCAGTTGTCGTTGGTGCTGCAGTTGTTGATGTTTGGGCGGTAGTTGTTGTTGGGGCAGCAGTTGTTGATGTCAGGACAGAAGTTGTCGTTGGGACGACAGTTGTTGTTTGGGCTGCAGTTGTTGCTGGGGCTGCAGTTGTTGTTGGTGAGGCAGTTGTTGATGGGGCAACAGCAGTTGTCGTTGGGACGACAGTTGTTGTTTGGGCGGCAGTTGTTGTTGTGGCTGCAGTTGTCGTTGGTGCTGCAGTTATTGATGTCAGGACACCAGTTGTCGTTGGGACGACAGTTGTTGTTTGGGCGGCAGTTGTTGATGTCTGGACAGTAGTTGTTGATGGGATGACAGTTGTTGTTTGGGTGGCAGTTGTTGTTTGGGGTGCAGTTGTTGATGTTTGGGCGGCAGTTGTTGTTTGGGTGGCAGTTGTTGTTTGGGCGGCAGTTGTTGATGTCAGGACAGCAGTTGTCGTTGGGACGACAGTTGTTGTTTGGGGGGCAGTTGTTGTTGGGGCGGCAGTTGTTGATGTCTGGACAGTAGTTGTTGATGGGATGACAGTTGTTGTTTGGGTGGCAGTTGTTGTTTGGGGTGCAGTTGTTGATGTTTGGGCGGCAGTTGTTGTTTGGGTGGCAGTTGTTGTTTGGGCGGCAGTTGTTGATGTCAGGACAGCAGTTGTCGTTGGGACGACAGTTGTTGTTTGGGGGGCAGTTGTTGTTGGGGCGGCAGTTGTTGATGTCTGGACAGTAGTTGTTGATGGGATGACAGTTGTTGTTTGGGGGGCAGTTGTTGTTGGGGCTGCAGTTGTTGATGGGGCTGCAGTTGTTGATATTTGGGTGGCAGTTGTTGGTGAGGCAGTTGTTGATGGGGCAACAGCAGTTGTCGTTGGGGCTGCAGTTGTTGATGTATGGGCGGTAGTTGTTGTTGGGGCGGCAGTTGTTGATGTCTGGACAGTAGTTGTTGTTGGAATGACAGTTGTTGTTTGGGGTGCAGTTGTTGATGTCAGGACAGCAGTTGTCGTTGGGACGACAGGTGTTGTTTGGGGGGCAGTTGTTGTTGGGGCGGCAGTTGTTGATGTTTGGGCGGCAGTTGTTGTTGGGGCAGCAGTTGTTGATATCAGGACAGCAGTTGTCGTTTGGACGACACTTGTTGTTTGGGCGGCAGTTGTTGTTGAGGCTGCAGTTGTTGATGGGGCTGCAGTTGTTGATGTTTGGGCGGCAGTTGTTGTTGGTGAGGCAGTTGTTGATGGGGCGACAGCAGTTGTCGTTGGGACGACAGTTGTCGTTTTGGCGGCAGTTGTTGTTGTGGCTGCAGTTGTTGATGTTTGAGCGGTAGTTGTTGTTGGGACGACAGTTGTTGTTTGGGCGGCAGTTGTTTGGGTGGCAGTTGTTGATGTGGCTGCAGTTGTTGATGTTTGGGCGGCAGTTGTTGGTGCGACAGTTGTTGTTGGGGCGGCAGTTGTTGTTTGGGCAGCAGTTGTTGTTGTGGCTGCAGTTGTCGTTGGTGCTGCAGTTGTTGATGTTTGGGCGGTAGTTGTTGTTGGGGCAGCAGTTGTTGATGTTTGGGCGGCAGTTGTTGGTGTGACAGTTGTTGTTGGGACGACAGTTGTTGTTTGGGCGGCAGTTGTTGTTGTGGCTGCAGTTGTCGTTGGTGCTGCAGTTGTTGATGTTTGGGCGGTAGTTGTTGTTGGGGCAGCAGTTGTTGATGTCAGGACAAAAGTTGTCGTTGGGACGACAGTTGTTGTTTGGGCGGCAGTTGTTGCTGGGGCTGCAGTTGTTGTTGGTGAGGCAGTTGTTGATGGGGCAACAGCAGTTGTCGTTGGGACGACAGTTGTTGTTTGGGGGGCAGTTGTTGGGGCGGCAGTTGTTGATGTCTGGACAGTAGTTGTTGATGGGATGACAGTTGTTGTTTGGGGGGCAGTTGTTGTTGGAGCGGCAGTTGTAATTGTGGCTGCAGTTGTTGATGTTTGAGCGGTAGTTGTTGTTGGGGCAGCAGTTGTTGATGTCAGGACAGCAGTTGTCGTTGGGACGACAGTTGTTGTTTGGGCGGCAGTTGTTGTTGGGGCTGCAGTTGTTGATGGGGCTGCAGTTGTTGATGTTTGGGCGGCAGTTGTTGTTGGTGAGGCAGTTGTTGATGGGGCAACAGCAGTTGTCGTTGGGGCTGCAGTTGTTGATGTATGGGCGGTAGTTGTTGTTGGGGCGGCAGTTGTTGATGTCTGGACAGTAGTTGTTGTTGGAATGACAGTTGTTGTTTGGGGGGCAGTTGTTGTTGTGGCTGCAGTTGTTGTTGGTGCTGCAGTTGTTGATGTTTGGGCGGTAGTTGTTGTTTGGGCGACAGTTGTTGGGGCTGCAGTTGTTGATGTCTGGACAGTAGTTGTTGATGGGATGACAGTTGTTGTTTGGGCGGCAGTTGTGGCTGCAGTTGTCGTTGGGGATTCAGTTGATGTCATTTGGGGGGCAGTTGTTGTTGGGGCGGCAGTTGTTGATGGGATGACAGTTGTTGTTTGGGGGGCAGTTGTTGTTGGGGCGGCAGTTGTTAGGGCGGCATTTGTAATTGTGGCTGCAGTTGTTGATGTTTGAGTTGTAGTTGTTGTTGGGGCAGCAGTTGTTGATGTCAGGACAGCAGTTGTCGTTGGGACGACAGTTGTTGTTTGGGCGGCAGTTGTTGTTGTTGGTACGACAGTTGTTGTTTGGGGGGCAGTTGTTGCTGGGGCTGCAGTTGTTGATGTTTGGGCGGCAGTTGTTGTTGGTGAGGCAGTTGTTGTTGGGGCAACAGCAGTTGTCGTTGGGACGACAGTTGTTGTTTGGGCGGCAGTTGTTGTTGTGGCTGCAGTTGTCGTTGGGGCGGCAGTTGTTGATGTTTGGGCGGTAGTTGTTGTTGGGGCGGCAGTTGTTGATGTCTTGACAGTAGTTGTTGATGGGATGACAGTTGTTGTTGTTTGGGGGGCAGTTGTTGTTGGGGCGGCAGTTGTTGATGTCTGGACAGTAGTTGTTGTTGGAATGACAGTTGTTGTTTGGGCTGCAGTTGTTGATGTTTGTGCGGCAGTTGTTGGTGCGACAGTTGTTGTTGGGGCGGCAGTTGTTGAGGCTGTAGTTGCCGTTGGGGCTGCACTTGTTGATGTTTGGGCGGTAGTTGTTGTTTGGGCGACAGTTGTTGGGGCTGCAGTTGTTGATGTTTGGGCACTAGTTGTTGTTGGTGCGGCAGTTGTTGTTGGGGCGGCAGTTGTTGATGTCTGGACAGTAGTTGTTGATGGGATGACAGTTGTTGTTTGGGGGGCAGTTGTTGTTGGGGCGGCAGTTGTTAGGGCGGCAGTTGTAATTGTGGCTGCAGTTGTTGATGTTTGAGCGGTAGTTGTTGTTGGGGCAGCAGTTGTTGATGTCAGGACAGCAGTTGTCGTTGGGACGACAGTTGTTGTTTGGGCGGCAGTTGTGGCTGCAGTTGTCGTTGGGGATTCAGTTGATGTCATTTGGGGGGCAGTTGTTGTTGGGGCGGCAGTTGTTGTTGGTGCTGCAGTTGTTGATGTTTGGGCGGTAGTTGTTGATGTTTGGGCGGTAGTTGTTGTTTGGGCGACAGTTGTTGGGGCTGCAGTTGTTGATGTCTGGACAGTAGTTGTTGATGGGATGACAGTTGTTGTTTGGGGGGCAGTTGTTGTTGGGGCGGCAGTTGTTAGGGCGGCATTTGTAATTGTGGCTGCAGTTGTTGATGTTTGAGCGGTAGTTGTTGTTTGGCTGGCAGTTGTTGTTGTGGCTGCAGTTGTTGATGGGGCTGCAGTTGTTGATGTTTGGATAGTAGTTGTTGATGGAATGACAGTTGTTGCTTGGGCGGCAGTTGTTGTTGGGGCTGCAGTTATTGATGGGGCTGCAGTTGTTGAAGGGGCTGCAGTTGTTGATGTTTGGGCGGCAGTTGTTGTTTGGGTGGCAGTTGTTGTTGTGGCTGCAGTTGTTGATGGGGCTGCAGTTGTTGATGTTTGGATAGTAGTTGTTGATGGAATGACAGTTGTTGTTTGGGCGGCAGTTGTTGTTGTGGCTGCAATTGTCGTTGGGGCGGCAGTTGTTGTTGTGGCGGCAGTTGTTGATGTCTTGACAGTAGTTGTTGTTGGAATGACAGTTGTTGTTTGGGCTGCAGTTTTTGATGTTTGGGCGGCAGTTGTTGGTGTGACAGTTGTTGTTGGGGCGGCAGTTGTTGGGGCTGTAGTTGTCGTTGGGGCTGCAGTTGTTGATGTTTGGGCGGTAGTTGTTGTGGCTGTAGTTGTCGTTGGGGCTGCAGTTGTTGATGTTTGGGCGGTAGTTGTTGTTGGGGCGGCAGTTGTTGATGTCTGGACAGTAGTTGTTGTTGGAATGACAGTTGTTGTTTGGGGTGCAGTTGTTGATGTCAGGACAGCAGTTGTCGTTGGGACGACAGGTGTTGTTTGGGGGGCAGTTGTCGTTGGGGCGGCAGTTGTTGATGTTTGAGCGGTAGTTGTTGTTGGGACGACAGTTGTTGTTTGGGCGGCAGTTGTTTGGGTGGCAGTTGTTGATGTGGCTGCAGTTGTTGATGTTTGGGCGGCAGTTGTTGGTGCGACAGTTGTTGTTGGGGGGGCAGTTGTTGCTGGGGCTGCAGTTGTTGATGTTTGGGCGGCAGTTGTTGTTGGTGAGGCAGTTGTTGTTGGGGCAACAGCAGTTGTCGTTGGGACGACAGTTGTTGTTTGGGCGGCAGTTGTTGTTGTGGCTGCAGTTGTCGTTGGGGCGGCAGTTGTTGATGTTTGGGCGGTAGTTGTTGTTGGGGCGGCAGTTGTTGATGTCTTGACAGTAGTTGTTGATGGGATGACAGTTGTTGTTGTTTGGGGGGCAGTTGTTGTTGGGGCGGCAGTTGTTGATGTCTGGACAGTAGTTGTTGTTGGAATGACAGTTGTTGTTTGGGCTGCAGTTGTTGATGTTTGTGCGGCAGTTGTTGGTGCGACAGTTGTTGTTGGGGCGGCAGTTGTTGAGGCTGTAGTTGCCGTTGGGGCTGCACTTGTTGATGTTTGGGCGGTAGTTGTTGTTTGGGCGACAGTTGTTGGGGCTGCAGTTGTTGATGTTTGGGCACTAGTTGTTGTTGGTGCAGCAGTTGTTGTTGGGGCGGCAGTTGTTGATGTCTGGACAGTAGTTGTTGATGGGATGACAGTTGTTGTTTGGGGGGCAGTTGTTGTTGGGGCGGCAGTTGTTAGGGCGGCAGTTGTAATTGTGGCTGCAGTTGTTGATGTTTGAGCGGTAGTTGTTGTTGGGGCAGCAGTTGTTGATGTCAGGACAGCAGTTGTCGTTGGGACGACAGTTGTTGTTTGGGCGGCAGTTGTTGCTGCAGTTGTCGTTGGGGATTCAGTTGATGTCATTTGGGGGGCAGTTGTTGTTGGGGCGGCAGTTGTTGTTGGTGCTGCAGTTGTTGATGTTTGGGCGGTAGTTGTTGTTTGGGCGACAGTTGTTGGGGCTGCAGTTGTTGATGTCTGGACAGTAGTTGTTGATGGGATGACAGTTGTTGTTTGGGGGGCAGTTGTTGTTGGGGCGGCAGTTGTTAGGGCGGCATTTGTAATTGTGGCTGCAGTTGTTGATGTTTGAGCGGTAGTTGTTGTTTGGGCGGCAGTTGTTGTTGTGGCTGCAGTTGTTGATGGGGCTGCAGTTGTTGATGTTTGGATAGTAGTTGTTGATGGAATGACAGTTGTTGCTTGGGCGGCAGTTGTTGTTGGGGCTGCAGTTATTGATGGGGCTGCAGTTGTTGATGGGGCTGCAGTTGTTGATGTTTGGGCGGCAGTTGTTGTTGGTGAGGCAGTTGTTGATGGGGCGACAGCAGTTGTCGTTGGGACGACAGTTGTCGTTTTGGCGGCAGTTGTTGTTGTGGCTGCAGTTGTTGATGTTTGAGCGGTAGTTGTTGTTGGGACGACAGTTGTTGTTTGGGCGGCAGTTGTTTGGGTGGCAGTTGTTGATGTGGCTGCAGTTGTTGATGTTTGGGCGGCAGTTGTTGGTGCGACAGTTGTTGTTGGGGCGGCAGTTGTTGTTTGGGCAGCAGTTGTTGTTGTGGCTGCAGTTGTCGTTGGTGCTGCAGTTGTTGATGTTTGGGCGGTAGTTGTTGTTGGGGCAGCAGTTGTTGATGTTTGGGCGGCAGTTGTTGGTGTGACAGTTGTTGTTGGGACGACAGTTGTTGTTTGGGCGGCAGTTGTTGTTGTGGCTGCAGTTGTCGTTGGTGCTGCAGTTGTTGATGTTTGGGCGGTAGTTGTTGTTGGGGCAGCAGTTGTTGATGTCAGGACAAAAGTTGTCGTTGGGACGACAGTTGTTGTTTGGGCGGCAGTTGTTGCTGGGGCTGCAGTTGTTGTTGGTGAGGCAGTTGTTGATGGGGCAACAGCAGTTGTCGTTGGGACGACAGTTGTTGTTTGGGGGGCAGTTGTTGGGGCGGCAGTTGTTGATGTCTGGACAGTAGTTGTTGATGGGATGACAGTTGTTGTTTGGGGGGCAGTTGTTGTTGGAGCGGCAGTTGTAATTGTGGCTGCAGTTGTTGATGTTTGAGCGGTAGTTGTTGTTGGGGCAGCAGTTGTTGATGTCAGGACAGCAGTTGTCGTTGGGACGACAGTTGTTGTTTGGGCGGCAGTTGTTGTTGGGGCTGCAGTTGTTGATGGGGCTGCAGTTGTTGATGTTTGGGCGGCAGTTGTTGTTGGTGAGGCAGTTGTTGATGGGGCAACAGCAGTTGTCGTTGGGGCTGCAGTTGTTGATGTATGGGCGGTAGTTGTTGTTGGGGCGGCAGTTGTTGATGTCTGGACAGTAGTTGTTGTTGGAATGACAGTTGTTGTTTGGGGGGCAGTTGTTGTTGTGGCTGCAGTTGTTGTTGGTGCTGCAGTTGTTGATGTTTGGGCGGTAGTTGTTGTTTGGGCGACAGTTGTTGGGGCTGCAGTTGTTGATGTCTGGACAGTAGTTGTTGATGGGATGACAGTTGTTGTTTGGGCGGCAGTTGTGGCTGCAGTTGTCGTTGGGGATTCAGTTGATGTCATTTGGGGGGCAGTTGTTGTTGGGGCGGCAGTTGTTGATGGGATGACAGTTGTTGTTTGGGGGGCAGTTGTTGTTGGGGCGGCAGTTGTTAGGGCGGCATTTGTAATTGTGGCTGCAGTTGTTGATGTTTGAGTTGTAGTTGTTGTTGGGGCAGCAGTTGTTGATGTCAGGACAGCAGTTGTCGTTGGGACGACAGTTGTTGTTTGGGCGGCAGTTGTTGTTGTTGGTACGACAGTTGTTGTTTGGGGGGCAGTTGTTGCTGGGGCTGCAGTTGTTGATGTTTGGGCGGCAGTTGTTGTTGGTGAGGCAGTTGTTGTTGGGGCAACAGCAGTTGTCGTTGGGACGACAGTTGTTGTTTGGGCGGCAGTTGTTGTTGTGGCTGCAGTTGTCGTTGGGGCGGCAGTTGTTGATGTTTGGGCGGTAGTTGTTGTTGGGGCGGCAGTTGTTGATGTCTTGACAGTAGTTGTTGATGGGATGACAGTTGTTGTTGTTTGGGCTGCAGTTGTTGATGTTTGTGCGGCAGTTGTTGGTGCGACAGTTGTTGTTGGGGCGGCAGTTGTTGAGGCTGTAGTTGCCGTTGGGGCTGCACTTGTTGATGTTTGGGCGGTAGTTGTTGTTTGGGCGACAGTTGTTGGGGCTGAAGTTGTTGATGTTTGGGCACTAGTTGTTGTTGGTGCGGCAGTTGTTGTTGGGGCGGCAGTTGTTGATGTCTGGACAGTAGTTGTTGATGGGATGACAGTTGTTGTTTGGGGGGCAGTTGTTGTTGGGGCGGCAGTTGTTAGGGCGGCAGTTGTAATTGTGGCTGCAGTTGTTGATGTTTGAGCGGTAGTTGTTGTTGGGGCAGCAGTTGTTGATGTCAGGACAGCAGTTGTCGTTGGGACGACAGTTGTTGTTTGGGCGGCAGTTGTGGCTGCAGTTGTCGTTGGGGATTCAGTTGATGTCATTTGGGGGGCAGTTGTTGTTGGGGCGGCAGTTGTTGTTGGTGCTGCAGTTGTTGATGTTTGGGCGGTAGTTGTTGATGTTTGGGCGGTAGTTGTTGTTTGGGCGACAGTTGTTGGGGCTGCAGTTGTTGATGTCTGGACAGTAGTTGTTGATGGGATGACAGTTGTTGTTTGGGGGGCAGTTGTTGTTGGGGCGGCAGTTGTTAGGGCGGCATTTGTAATTGTGGCTGCAGTTGTTGATGTTTGAGCGGTAGTTGTTGTTTGGGCGGCAGTTGTTGTTGTGGCTGCAGTTGTTGATGGGGCTGCAGTTGTTGATGTTTGGATAGTAGTTGTTGATGGAATGACAGTTGTTGCTTGGGCGGCAGTTGTTGTTGGGGCTGCAGTTATTGATGGGGCTGCAGTTGTTGAAGGGGCTGCAGTTGTTGATGTTTGGGCGGCAGTTGTTGTTTGGGTGGCAGTTGTTGTTGTGGCTGCAGTTGTTGATGGGGCTGCAGTTGTTGATGTTTGGATAGTAGTTGTTGATGGAATGACAGTTGTTGTTTGGGCGGCAGTTGTTGTTGTGGCTGCAATTGTCGTTGGGGCGGCAGTTGTTGTTGTGGCGGCAGTTGTTGATGTCTTGACAGTAGTTGTTGTTGGAATGACAGTTGTTGTTTGGGCTGCAGTTTTTGATGTTTGGGCGGCAGTTGTTGGTGTGACAGTTGTTGTTGGGGCGGCAGTTGTTGGGGCTGTAGTTGTCGTTGGGGCTGCAGTTGTTGATGTTTGGGCGGTAGTTGTTGTGGCTGTAGTTGTCGTTGGGGCTGCAGTTGTTGATGTTTGGGCGGTAGTTGTTGTTGGGGCGGCAGTTGTTGATGTCTGGACAGTAGTTGTTGTTGGAATGACAGTTGTTGTTTGGGGTGCAGTTGTTGATGTCAGGACAGCAGTTGTCGTTGGGACGACAGGTGTTGTTTGGGGGGCAGTTGTCGTTGGGGCGGCAGTTGTTGATGTTTGAGCGGTAGTTGTTGTTGGGACGACAGTTGTTGTTTGGGCGGCAGTTGTTTGGGTGGCAGTTGTTGATGTGGCTGCAGTTGTTGATGTTTGGGCGGCAGTTGTTGGTGCGACAGTTGTTGTTGGGGGGGCAGTTGTTGCTGGGGCTGCAGTTGTTGATGTTTGGGCGGCAGTTGTTGTTGGTGAGGCAGTTGTTGTTGGGGCAACAGCAGTTGTCGTTGGGACGACAGTTGTTGTTTGGGCGGCAGTTGTTGATGTTTGGGCGGTAGTTGTTGTTGGGGCGGCAGTTGTTGATGTCTTGACAGTAGTTGTTGATGGGATGACAGTTGTTGTTGTTTGGGGGGCAGTTGTTGTTGGGGCGGCAGTTGTTGATGTCTGGACAGTAGTTGTTGTTGGAATGACAGTTGTTGTTTGGGCTGCAGTTGTTGATGTTTGTGCGGCAGTTGTTGGTGCGACAGTTGTTGTTGGGGCGGCAGTTGTTGAGGCTGTAGTTGCCGTTGGGGCTGCACTTGTTGATGTTTGGGCGGTAGTTGTTGTTTGGGCGACAGTTGTTGGGGCTGCAGTTGTTGATGTTTGGGCACTAGTTGTTGTTGGTGCAGCAGTTGTTGTTGGGGCGGCAGTTGTTGATGTCTGGACAGTAGTTGTTGATGGGATGACAGTTGTTGTTTGGGGGGCAGTTGTTGTTGGGGCGGCAGTTGTTAGGGCGGCAGTTGTAATTGTGGCTGCAGTTGTTGATGTTTGAGCGGTAGTTGTTGTTGGGGCAGCAGTTGTTGATGTCAGGACAGCAGTTGTCGTTGGGACGACAGTTGTTGTTTGGGCGGCAGTTGTGGCTGCAGTTGTCGTTGGGGATTCAGTTGATGTCATTTGGGGGGCAGTTGTTGTTGGGGCGGCAGTTGTTGTTGGTGCTGCAGTTGTTGATGTTTGGGCGGTAGTTGTTGTTTGGGCGACAGTTGTTGGGGCTGCAGTTGTTGATGTCTGGACAGTAGTTGTTGATGGGATGACAGTTGTTGTTTGGGGGGCAGTTGTTGTTGGGGCGGCAGTTGTTAGGGCGGCATTTGTAATTGTGGCTGCAGTTGTTGATGTTTGAGCGGTAGTTGTTGTTTGGGCGGCAGTTGTTGTTGTGGCTGCAGTTGTTGATGGGGCTGCAGTTGTTGATGTTTGGATAGTAGTTGTTGATGGAATGACAGTTGTTGCTTGGGCGGCAGTTGTTGTTGGGGCTGCAGTTATTGATGGGGCTGCAGTTGTTGAAGGGGCTGCAGTTGTTGATGTTTGGGCGGCAGTTGTTGTTTGGGTGGCAGTTGTTGTTGTGGCTGCAGTTGTTGATGGGGCTGCAGTTGTTGATGTTTGGATAGTAGTTGTTGATGGAATGACAGTTGTTGTTTGGGCGGCAGTTGTTGTTGTGGCTGCAATTGTCGTTGGGGCGGCAGTTGTTGTTGTGGCGGCAGTTGTCGTTGGTGCTGCAGTTGTTGATGTTTGGGCGGTAGTTGTTGTTGGGACGGCAGTTGTTGATGTCTGGACAGCAGTTGTCGTTGGGACGACAGTTGTTGTTTGGGGGGCAGTTGTTGATGTCAGGACAGCAGTTGTCGTTGGGACGACAGTTGTTGTTTGGGGGGCAGTTGTTGTTGGGGCGGCAGTTGTTGATGTTTGGGCGGCAGTTGTTGGTGTGACAGTTGTTGTTGGGGCGGCAGTTGTTGGGGCTGCAGTTGTTGATGTTTGAGCGGTAGTTGTTGTGGCTGTAGTTGTCGTTGGGGCTGCAGTTGTTGATGTTTGGGCGGTAGTTGTTGTTGGTGCGGCAGTTGTTGATGGGGCGACAGTTGTTGTTTGGGTGGCAGTTGTTGTTTGGGCGGCAGTTCTTGGTGCGGTAGTTGTTGTTGGGACGATAGTTGTTGTTTGGGTGGCAGTTGTTGTTTGGGCCGCAATTGTTGATGTCAGGACAACAGTTATCGTTGGGACGACAGTTGTTGTTTGGGGGGCAGTTGTTGGGGCTGCAGCTGTCGTTGGGGCTGCAGTTGTTGATGTTTGGGCGGCAGTTGTTGTTTGGGCGGCAGTTGTTGTTGTGGCTGCAGTTGTTGATGGGGCTGCAGTTGTTGATGTTTGGATAGTAGTTGTTGATGGAATGACAGTTGTTGTTTGGGCGGCAGTTGTTGTTGGGGCTGCAGTTGTTGATGGGGCTGCAGTTGTTGAAGGGGCTGCAGTTGTTGATGTTTGGGCGGCAGTTGTTGTTTGGGCGGCAGTTGTTGTTGTGGCAGTTGTTGATGTGGCTGCAGTTGTTGATGTTTGGGCGGCAGTTGTTGGTGCGACAGTTGTTGTTGGGGGGGCAGTTGTTGCTGGGGCTGCAGTTGTTGATGTTTGGGCGGCAGTTGTTGTTGGTGAGGCAGTTGTTGTTGGGGCAACAGCAGTTGTCGTTGGGACGACAGTTGTTGTTTGGGCGGCAGTTGTTGATGTTTGGGCGGTAGTTGTTGTTGGGGCGGCAGTTGTTGATGTCTTGACAGTAGTTGTTGATGGGATGACAGTTGTTGTTGTTTGGGGGGCAGTTGTTGTTGGGGCGGCAGTTGTTGATGTCTGGACAGTAGTTGTTGTTGGAATGACAGTTGTTGTTTGGGCTGCAGTTGTTGATGTTTGTGCGGCAGTTGTTGGTGCGACAGTTGTTGTTGGGGCGGCAGTTGTTGAGGCTGTAGTTGCCGTTGGGGCTGCACTTGTTGATGTTTGGGCGGTAGTTGTTGTTTGGGCGACAGTTGTTGGGGCTGCAGTTGTTGATGTTTGGGCACTAGTTGTTGTTGGTGCAGCAGTTGTTGTTGGGGCGGCAGTTGTTGATGTCTGGACAGTAGTTGTTGATGGGATGACAGTTGTTGTTTGGGGGGCAGTTGTTGTTGGGGCGGCAGTTGTTAGGGCGGCAGTTGTAATTGTGGCTGCAGTTGTTGATGTTTGAGCGGTAGTTGTTGTTGGGGCAGCAGTTGTTGATGTCAGGACAGCAGTTGTCGTTGGGACGACAGTTGTTGTTTGGGCGGCAGTTGTGGCTGCAGTTGTCGTTGGGGATTCAGTTGATGTCATTTGGGGGGCAGTTGTTGTTGGGGCGGCAGTTGTTGTTGGTGCTGCAGTTGTTGATGTTTGGGCGGTAGTTGTTGTTTGGGCGACAGTTGTTGGGGCTGCAGTTGTTGATGTCTGGACAGTAGTTGTTGATGGGATGACAGTTGTTGTTTGGGGGGCAGTTGTTGTTGGGGCGGCAGTTGTTAGGGCGGCATTTGTAATTGTGGCTGCAGTTGTTGATGTTTGAGCGGTAGTTGTTGTTTGGGCGGCAGTTGTTGTTGTGGCTGCAGTTGTTGATGGGGCTGCAGTTGTTGATGTTTGGATAGTAGTTGTTGATGGAATGACAGTTGTTGCTTGGGCGGCAGTTGTTGTTGGGGCTGCAGTTATTGATGGGGCTGCAGTTGTTGAAGGGGCTGCAGTTGTTGATGTTTGGGCGGCAGTTGTTGTTTGGGTGGCAGTTGTTGTTGTGGCTGCAGTTGTTGATGGGGCTGCAGTTGTTGATGTTTGGATAGTAGTTGTTGATGGAATGACAGTTGTTGTTTGGGCGGCAGTTGTTGTTGTGGCTGCAATTGTCGTTGGGGCGGCAGTTGTTGTTGTGGCGGCAGTTGTCGTTGGTGCTGCAGTTGTTGATGTTTGGGCGGTAGTTGTTGTTGGGACGGCAGTTGTTGATGTCTGGACAGCAGTTGTCGTTGGGACGACAGTTGTTGTTTGGGGGGCAGTTGTTGATGTCAGGACAGCAGTTGTCGTTGGGACGACAGTTGTTGTTTGGGGGGCAGTTGTTGTTGGGGCGGCAGTTGTTGATGTTTGGGCGGCAGTTGTTGGTGTGACAGTTGTTGTTGGGGCGGCAGTTGTTGGGGCTGCAGTTGTTGATGTTTGAGCGGTAGTTGTTGTGGCTGTAGTTGTCGTTGGGGCTGCAGTTGTTGATGTTTGGGCGGTAGTTGTTGTTGGTGCGGCAGTTGTTGATGGGGCGACAGTTGTTGTTTGGGTGGCAGTTGTTGTTTGGGCGGCAGTTCTTGGTGCGGTAGTTGTTGTTGGGACGATAGTTGTTGTTTGGGTGGCAGTTGTTGTTTGGGCCGCAATTGTTGATGTCAGGACAACAGTTATCGTTGGGACGACAGTTGTTGTTTGGGGGGCAGTTGTTGGGGCTGCAGCTGTCGTTGGGGCTGCAGTTGTTGATGTTTGGGCGGCAGTTGTTGTTTGGGCGGCAGTTGTTGTTGTGGCTGCAGTTGTTGATGGGGCTGCAGTTGTTGATGTTTGGATAGTAGTTGTTGATGGAATGACAGTTGTTGTTTGGGCGGCAGTTGTTGTTGGGGCTGCAGTTGTTGATGGGGCTGCAGTTGTTGAAGGGGCTGCAGTTGTTGATGTTTGGGCGGCAGTTGTTGTTTGGGCGGCAGTTGTTGTTGTGGCTGCAGTTGTTGATGGGGCTGCAGTTGTTGATGTTTGGGCGGCAGTTGTTGTTGGTGGGGCAGTTGTTGTTGGGGCAACAGCAGTTGTCGTTGTGACGACAGTTGTTGTTTGGGCGGCAGTTGTTGTTGTGGCTGCAGTTGTCGTTTGGGCGGCAGTTGTTGATGTTTGGGCGGTAGTTGTTGTTGGGGCGGCAGTTGTTGATGTCTGGACAGTAGTTGTTTTTGGAATGACAGTTGTTGTTTGGGGTGCAGTTGTTGATGTCAGGACAGCAGTTGTCGTTGGGACGACAGTTGTTGTTTGGGGGGCAGTTGTTGTTGTGGCTGCAGTTGTCGTTGGTGCTGCAGTTGTTGATGTTTGGGCGGTAGTTGTTGTTTGGGCGACAGTTGTTGGGGCTGCTGTTGTTGATGTTTGGGCGGCAGTTGTTGGTGCGGCAGTTGTTGATGGGCCGAAAGTTGTTGTTTGGGTGGCAGTTGTTGATTGGGCGGCAGTTGTTGATCTCAGGACAGCAGTTGTCGTTGGGACGACAGTTGTTGTTTGGGCGGCAGTTGTTGTTGTTGGTACGACAGTTGTTGTTTGGGGGGCAGTTGTTGTTGGGGCGGCAGTTGTTGATGTCTGGACAGTAGTTGTTGATGGGATTACAGTTGTTGTTGTATGGGGGGCAGTTGTTGTTGGGGCGGGAGTTGTTGATGTCTGGACAGTAGTTGTTGTTGGAATGACAGTTGTTGTTTGGGCTGCAGTTGTTGTTGTGGCTGCAGTTGTCGTTGGTGCTGCAGTTGTTGGTGTTTGGGCGGTAGTTGTTGTTTGGGCGACAGTTGTTGGGGCTGCAGTTGTTGATGTTTGGGCGTTTGTTGTTGTTGGTGCGGCAGTTGTTGTTGGTGCGGCAGTTGTTGATGGGGCGACAGTTGTTGTTTGGGTGGCAGTTGTTGTTTGGGCGGCAGTTGTTGGTGCGGTAGTTGTTGTTGGGACGATAGTTGTTGTTTGGGGGGCAGTTGTTGTTTGGGCGGCAGTTGTTGATGTCAGGACCACAGTTGTCGTTGGGACGACAGTTGTTGTTTGGGGGGCAGTTGTTGGGGCTGCAGCTGTCGTTGGGGCTGCAGTTGTTGATGTTTGGGCGGCAGTTGTTGTTGGGGCGGCAGTTGTTGATGTCAGGACAGCAGTTGTCGTTGGGACGACTGTTGTTGTTTGGGCGGCAGTTGTTGATCTCTGGACAGTAGTTGTTGATGGGATGACAGTTGTTGTTTGGGCGGCAGTTGTTGTTGTGGCTGCAGTTGTCGTTGGGGCTTCAGTTGTTGTCATTTGGGTGGCAGTTGTTGTTTGGGGTGCAGTTGTTGATGTTTGGGCGGTAGTTGTTGTTGGGACGACAGTTGTTGTTGGGACGACAGTTGTTGTTTGGGCGGCAGTTGTTGCTGGGGCTGCAGTTGTTGATGTTTGGGCGGCAGTTGTTGTTGGTGAGGCAGTTGTTGTTGGGGCAACAGCAGTTGTCGTTGGGACGACAGTTGTTGTTTGGGCGGCAGTTGTTGTTGTGGCTGCAGTTGTCATTGGGGCGGCAGTTGTTGATGTTTGGGCGGTAGTTGTTGTTGGGGCGGCAGTTGTTGATGTCTGGACAGTAGTTGTTGTTGGAATGACAGTTGTTGTTTGGGCTGCAGTTGTTGATGTTTGTGCGGCAGTTGTTGGTGCGACAGTTGTTGTTGGGGCGGCAGTTGTTGGGGCTGTAGTTGCCGTTGGGGCTGCACTTGTTGATGTTTGGGCTGTAGTTGTTGTTTGGGCGACAGTTGTTGGGGCTGCAGTTGTTGATGTTTGGGCACTAGTTGTTGTTGGTGCGGCAGTTGTTGATGGGGCGGCAGTTGTTGATGTTTGGGCAGCAGTTGTTGTTGGTGTGGCAGTTGTTGTTTGGGCTGCAGTTGTTGATGTTTGGGCGGCAGTTGTTGGTGTGACAGTTGTTGTTGGGGCGGCAGTTGTTGGGGTTGTAGTTGTCGTTGGGGCTGCAGTTGTTGATGTTTGGGCGGTAGTTGTTGTGGCTGTAGTTGTCGTTGGGGCTGCAGTTGTTGATGTATGGGCGGTAGTTGTTGTTGGTGCGGCAGTTGTTGATGAGGCGACAGTTGTTGTTTGGGTGGCAGTTGTTGTTTGGGCGGCAGTTGTTGATGTCAGGACAACAGTTGTTGATGGGGCGACAGCAGTTGTCGTTGGGACGACAGTTGTCGTTGTGGCTGCAGTTGTTGATGTTTGGGCGGTAGTTGTTGTTGGGGTGGCAGTTGTTGATGTCTGGACAGTAGTTGTTGTTGGAATGACAGTTTTTGTTTGGGGTGCAGTTGTTGATGTCAGGACAGCAGTTGTCGTTGGGACGACAGGTGTTGTTTGGGGGGCAGTTGTCGTTGGGGCTGCAGTTGTTGATGTTTGAGCGGTAGTTGTTGTGGCTGTAGTTGTCGTTGGGTCTGCAGTTGTTGATGTTTGGGCGGTAGTTGTTGTTGGTTCGGCAGTTGTTGATGGGGCGACAGTTGTTGTTTGGGTGGCAGTTGTTGTTTGGGCGGCAGTTGTTGATGTCAGGACAGCAGTTGTCGTTGGGACGACTGTTGTTGTTTGGGCGGCAGTTGTTGATGTCTGGACAGTAGTTGTTGATGGGATGACAGTTGTTGTTTGGGCGGCAGTTGTTGTTGTGGCTGCAGTTGTCGTTGGGGCTTCAGTTGTTGTCATTTGGGTGGCAGTTGTGGTTTGGGGTGCAGTTGTTGATGTTTGGGCGGTAGTTGTTGTTGGGACGACAGTTGTTGTTTGGGCGGCAGTTGTTGCTGGGGCTGCAGTTGTTGATGTTTGGGCGGCAGTTGTTGTTGGTGGGACAGTTGTTGTTGGGGCAACAGCAGTTGTCGTTGTGACGACAGTTGTCGTTTGGGCGGCAGTTGTTGATGTTTGGGCGGTAGTTGTTGTTGGGGCGGCAGTTGTTGATGTCTGGACAGTAGTTGTTTTTGGAATGACAGTTGTTGTTTGGGGTGCAGTTGTTGATGTCAGGACAGCAGTTGTCGTTGGGACGACAGTTGTTGTTTGGGGGGCAGTTGTTGTTGTGGCTGCAGTTGTCGTTGGTGCTGCAGTTGTTGATGTTTGGGCGGTAGTTGTTGTTTGGGCGACAGTTGTTGGGGCTGCAGTTGTTGATGTTTGGGCGGCAGTTGTTGGTGCGGCAGTTGTTGATGGGCCGAAAGTTGTTGTTTGGGTGGCAGTTGTTGATTGGGCGGCAGTTGTTGATCTCAGGACAGCAGTTGTCGTTGGGACGACAGTTGTTGTTTGGGCGGCAGTTGTTGTTGTTGGTACGACAGTTGTTGTTTGGGGGGCAGTTGTTGTTGGGGCGGCAGTTGTTGATGTCTGGACAGTAGTTGTTGATGGGATTACAGTTGTTGTTGTATGGGGGGCAGTTGTTTTTGGGGCGGGAGTTGTTGATGTCTGGACAGTAGTTGTTGTTGGAATGACAGTTGTTGTTTGGGCTGCAGTTGTTGTTGTGGCTGCAGTTGTCGTTGGTGCTGCAGTTGTTGGTGTTTGGGCGGTAGTTGTTGTTTGGGCGACAGTTGTTGGGGCTGCAGTTGTTGATGTTTGGGCGTTTGTTGTTGTTGGTGCGGCAGTTGTTGTTGGTGCGGCAGTTGTTGATGGGGCGACAGTTGTTGTTTGGGTGGCAGTTGTTGTTTGGGCGGCAGTTGTTGGTGCGGTAGTTGTTGTTGGGACGATAGTTGTTGTTTGGGGGGCAGTTGTTGTTTGGGCGGCAGTTGTTGATGTCAGGACCACAGTTGTCGTTGGGATGACAGTTGTTGTTTGGGGGGCAGTTGTTGGGGCTGCAGCTGTCGTTGGGGCTGCAGTTGTTGATGTTTGGGCGGCAGTTGTTGTTGGGGCGGCAGTTGTTGATGTCAGGACAGCAGTTGTCGTTGGGACGACTGTTGTTGTTTGGGCGGCAGTTGTTGATCTCTGGACAGTAGTTGTTGATGGGATGACAGTTGTTGTTTGGGCGGCAGTTGTTGTTGTGGCTGCAGTTGTCGTTGGGGCTTCAGTTGTTGTCATTTGGGTGGCAGTTGTTGTTTGGGGTGCAGTTGTTGATGTTTGGGCGGTAGTTGTTGTTGGGACGACAGTTGTTGTTGGGACGACAGTTGTTGTTTGGGCGGCAGTTGTTGCTGGGGCTGCAGTTGTTGATGTTTGGGCGGCAGTTGTTGTTGGTGAGGCAGTTGTTGTTGGGCCGAAAGTTGTTGTTTGGGTGGCAGTTGTTGATTGGGCGGCAGTTGTTGATCTCAGGACAGCAGTTGTCGTTGGGACGACAGTTGTTGTTTGGGCGGCAGTTGTTGTTGTTGGTACGACAGTTGTTGTTTGGGGGGCAGTTGTTGTTGGGGCGGCAGTTGTTGATGTCTGGACAGTAGTTGTTGATGGGATTACAGTTGTTGTTGTATGGGGGGCAGTTGTTGTTGGGGCGGGAGTTGTTGATGTCTGGACAGTAGTTGTTGTTGGAATGACAGTTGTTGTTTGGGCTGCAGTTGTTGTTGTGGCTGCAGTTGTCGTTGGTGCTGCAGTTGTTGGTGTTTGGGCGGTAGTTGTTGTTTGGGCGACAGTTGTTGGGGCTGCAGTTGTTGATGTTTGGGCGTTTGTTGTTGTTGGTGCGGCAGTTGTTGTTGGTGCGGCAGTTGTTGATGGGGCGACAGTTGTTGTTTGGGTGGCAGTTGTTGTTTGGGCGGCAGTTGTTGGTGCGGTAGTTGTTGTTGGGACGATAGTTGTTGTTTGGGGGGCAGTTGTTGTTTGGGCGGCAGTTGTTGATGTCAGGACCACAGTTGTCGTTGGGATGACAGTTGTTGTTTGGGGGGCAGTTGTTGGGGCTGCAGCTGTCGTTGGGGCTGCAGTTGTTGATGTTTGGGCGGCAGTTGTTGTTGGGGCGGCAGTTGTTGATGTCAGGACAGCAGTTGTCGTTGGGACGACTGTTGTTGTTTGGGCGGCAGTTGTTGATCTCTGGACAGTAGTTGTTGATGGGATGACAGTTGTTGTTTGGGCGGCAGTTGTTGTTGTGGCTGCAGTTGTCGTTGGGGCTTCAGTTGTTGTCATTTGGGTGGCAGTTGTTGTTTGGGGTGCAGTTGTTGATGTTTGGGCGGTAGTTGTTGTTGGGACGACAGTTGTTGTTGGGACGACAGTTGTTGTTTGGGCGGCAGTTGTTGCTGGGGCTGCAGTTGTTGATGTTTGGGCGGCAGTTGTTGTTGGTGAGGCAGTTGTTGTTGGGGCAACAGCAGTTGTCGTTGGGACGACAGTTGTTGTTTGGGCGGCAGTTGTTGTTGTGGCTGCAGTTGTCATTGGGGCGGCAGTTGTTGATGTTTGGGCGGTAGTTGTTGTTGGGGCGGCAGTTGTTGATGTCTTGACAGTAGTTGTTGATGGGATGACAGTTGTTGTTGTTTGGGGGGCAGTTGTTGTTGGGGCGGCAGTTGTTGATGTCTGGACAGTAGTTGTTGTTGGAATGACAGTTGTTGTTTGGGCTGCAGTTGTTGATGTTTGTGCGGCAGTTGTTGGTGCGACAGTTGTTGTTGGGGCGGCAGTTGTTGGGGCTGTAGTTGCCGTTGGGGCTGCACTTGTTGATGTTTGGGCTGTAGTTGTTGTTTGGGCGACAGTTGTTGGGGCTGCAGTTGTTGATGTTTGGGCACTAGTTGTTGTTGGTACGGCAGTTGTTGATGGGGCGGCAGTTGTTGATGTTTGGGCAGCAGTTGTTGTTGGTGTGGCAGTTGTCGTTGGGGCTGCAGTTGTTGATGTTTGGGCGGCAGTTGATGTCAGGACAGCAGTTGTCTTTGGGACGACAGTCGTTGTTGGGGCAGCAGTTGTTGTTTGAGCTGCAATTGTTGTTGGGGCTTCAGTTGTTGATGTTAGGACAGCAGTTTGTGTGTCAGATTTTTTGACATTAATTAATGATTTGTTGGCAGTAGTTTTATCTTGGGTGAAAGTTGTTGATGTTTGGACACTAGTTGTCGTTGGGACGACAGTTGTTGTTTGGGCAGCAGTTGTTGTGGCTGCAGTTTTCGTTGGGGCTGCAGTTGTTGATGTTTGGATGTTAGTTGTTGTTGGAATGACAGTTGTTTGGGGTGCAGTTGTTGATGTCAGGACAGCAGTTGTCGTTGGGACGACAGTTGTTGTTTGGGGGGCAGTTGTTGTTGGGGCGGCAGTTGTTGATATCTGGACAGTAGTTGTTGTTGGAATGACAGTTGTTGTTTGGGCGGCAGTTGTTGGTGTGACAGTTGTTGTTGGGGCGGCAGTTGTTGGGGCTGTAGTTGTCGTTGGGGCTGCAGTTGTTGATGTTTGCGCGGTAGTTGTTGTTGGTGCGGCAGTTGTTGATGTCTGGACAGTAGTTGTTGTTGGAATGACAGTTGTTGTTTGGGCGGCAGTTGTTGGTGTGACAGTTTTTGTTGGGGCGGCAGTTGTTGGGGCTGTAGTTGTCGTTGGGGCTGCAGTTGTTGATGTTTGGGCGGTAGTTGTTGTGGCTGTAGTTGTCGTTGACGCTGCAGTTGTTGATGTTTGGGCGGTAGTTGTTGTTGGTGCGGCAGTTGTTGATGGGGCGACAGTTGTTGTTTTGGTGGCAGTTGTTGTTTGGGCGGCAGTTGTTGATGTCAGGACAACAGTTGTTGATGGGGCGACAGCAGTTGTCGTTGGGACGACAGTTGTCGTTTGGGCGGCAGTTGTTGTTGTGGCTGCAGTTGTTGATGTTTGGGCGGTAGTTGTTGTTGGGGCAGCAGTTGTTGATGTCTGGACAGTAGTTGTTGTTGGAATGACAGTTGTTGTTTGGGGTGCAGTTGTTGATGTCAGGACAGCAGTTGTCGTTGGGACGACAGTTGTTGTTTGGGCGGCAGTTGTTGGTGTGACAGTTGTTGTTGGGGCGGCAGTTGTTGGGGCTGTAGTTGTCGTTGGGGCTGCAGTTGTTGATGTTTGCGCGGTAGTTGTTGTTGGTGCGGCAGTTGTTGATGTCTGGACAGTAGTTGTTGTTGGAATGACAGTTGTTGTTTGGGCGGCAGTTGTTGGTGTGACAGTTGTTGTTGGGGCGGCAGTTGTTGGGGCTGTAGTTGTCGTTGGGGCTGCAGTTGTTGATGTTTGGGCGGTAGTTGTTGTGGCTGTAGTTGTCGTTGACGCTGCAGTTGTTGATGTTTGGGCGGTAGTTGTTGTTGGTGCGGCAGTTGTTGATGGGGCGACAGTTGTTGTTTTGGTGGCAGTTGTTGTTTGGGCGGCAGTTGTTGATGTCAGGACAACAGTTGTTGATGGGGCGACAGCAGTTGTCGTTGGGACGACAGTTGTCGTTTGGGCGGCAGTTGTTGTTGTGGCTGCAGTTGTTGATGTTTGGGCGGTAGTTGTTGTTGGGGCAGCAGTTGTTGATGTCTGGACAGTAGTTGTTGTTGGAATGACAGTTGTTGTTTGGGGTGCAGTTGTTGATGTCAGGACAGCAGTTGTCGTTGGGACGACAGGTGTTGTTTGGGGGGCAGTTGTTGTTGGGGCGGCAGTTGTTGATGTTTGAGCGGTAGTTGTTGTGGCTGTAGTTGTCGTTGGGGCTGCAGTTGTTGATGTTTGGGCGGTAGTTGTTGTTGGTGCGGCAGTTGTTGATGGGGCGACAGTTGTTGTTTGGGTGGCAGTTGTTGTTTGGGCAGCAGTTGTTGATGTCAGGACAGCAGTTGTCGTTGGGACGACTGTTGTTGTTTGGGCGGCAGTTGTTGATGTCTGGACAGTAGTTATTGATGGGATGACAGTTGTTGTTTGGTCGGCAGTTGTTGTTGTGGCTGCAGTTGTCGTTGGGGCTTCAGTTGTTGTCATTTGGGTGGCAGTTGTTGTTTGAGGTGCAGTTGTTGATGTTTGGGCGGTAGTTGTTGTTGGGACGACAGTTGTTGTTTGGGGTGCAGTTGTTGATGTCAGGACAGCAGCTGTCGTTGGGACGACAGTTGTTGTTTGGGGGGCAGTTGTTGTTTGGGCGACAGTTGTTGGGGCTGCAGTTGTTGATGTTTGGGCGGCAGTTGTTGGTGCGGCAGTTGTTGATGGGCAGAAAGTTGTTGTTTGGGTGGCAGTTGTTGATTGGGCGGCAGTTGTTGATGTCAGGACAGCAGTTGTCGTTGGGACGACAGTTGTTGTTTGGGCGGCAGTTGTTGTTGTTGGTACGACAGTTGTTGTTTGGGGGGCAGTTGTTGTTGGGGCGGCAGTTGTTGATGTCTGGACAGTAGTTGTTGATGGGATGACAGTTGTTGTTGTATGGGGGGCAGTTGTTGTTGGGGCGGCAGTTGTTGATGTCTGGACAGTAGTTGTTGTTGGAATGACAGTTGTTGTTTGGGCGGCAGTTGTTGTTGGTGCGGTAGTTGTTGTTGGGACGATAGTTGTTATTTGGGGGGCAGTTGTTGTTTGGGCGGCAGTTGTTGATGTCAGGACAACAGTTGTCGTTGGGACGACAGTTGTTGTTTGGGGGGCAGTTGTTGGGGCTGCAGCTGTCGTTGGGGCTGCAGTTGTTGATGTTTGGGCGGCAGTTGTTGTTGGGGCGGCAGTTGTTGATGTCAGGACAGCAGTTGTCGTTGGGACGACTGTTGTTGTTTGGGCGGCAGTTGTTGATGTCTGGACAGTAGTTGTTGATGGGATGACAGTTGTTGTTTGGGCGGCAGTTGTTGTTGTGGCTGCAGTTGTTGATGGGGCTGCAGTTGTTGAAGGGGCTGCAGTTGTTGATGTTTGGGCGGCAGTTGTTGTTTGGCCGGCAGTTGTTGTTGTGGCTGCAGTTGTTGATGGGGCTGCAGTTGTTGATGTTTGGGCGGCAGTTGTTGTTGGTGAGGCAGTTGTTGATGGGGCGACAGCAGTTGTCGTTGGGACGACAGTTGTCGTTTGGGCGGCAGTTGTTGTTGTGGCTGCAGTTGTCGTTGGGGCTTCAGTTGTTGTCATTTGGGTGGCAGTTGTTGTTTGGGGTGCAGTTGTTGATGTGTGGGCGGCAGTTGTTGTTGGTGGGGCAGTTGTTGTTTGGGCTGCAGTTGTTGATGTTTGGGCGGCAGTTGTTGTTGGTGAGGCAGTTGTTGATGGGGCGACAGCAGTTGTCGTTGGGACGACAGTTGTTGGTGCGGCAGTTGTTGATGGGGCGACAGTTGTTGTTTGGGTGGCAGTTGTTGTTTGGGCAGCAGTTGTTGATGTCAGGACAGCAGTTGTCGTTGGGACGACTGTTGTTGTTTGGGCGGCAGTTGTTGATGTCTGGACAGTAGTTATTGATGGGATGACAGTTGTTGTTTGGTCGGCAGTTGTTGTTGTGGCTGCAGTTGTCGTTGGGGCTTCAGTTGTTGTCATTTGGGTGGCAGTTGTTGTTTGAGGTGCAGTTGTTGATGTTTGGGCGGTAGTTGTTGTTGGGACGACAGTTGTTGTTTGTGCGGCAGTTGTTGTTGTGGCTGCAGTTGTCGTTGGGGCGGCAGTTGTTGATGTTTGGGTGGTAGTTGTTGTTGGGGCGGCAGTTGTTGATGTCTGGACAGTAGTTGTTTTTGGAATGACAGTTGTTGTTTGGGGTGCAGTTGTTGATGTCAGGACAGCAGTTGTCGTTGGGACGACAGTTGTTGTTTGGGGGGCAGTTGTTGTTTGGGCGACAGTTGTTGGGGCTGCAGTTGTTGATGTTTGGGCGGCAGTTGTTGGTGCGGCAGTTGTTGATGGGCCGAAAGTTGTTGTTTGGGTGGCAGTTGTTGATTGGGCGGCAGTTGTTGATGTCAGGACAGCAGTTGTCGTTGGGACGACAGTTGTTGTTTGGGCGGCAGTTGTTGTTGTTGGTACGACAGTTGTTGTTTGGGGGGCAGTTGTTGTTGGGGCGGCAGTTGTTGATGTCTGGACAGTAGTTGTTGATGGGATGACAGTTGTTGTTGTATGGGGGGCAGTTGTTGTTGGGGCGGCAGTTGTTGATGTCTGGACAGTAGTTGTTGTTGGAATGACAGTTGTTGTTTGGGCGGCAGTTGTTGTTGGTGCGGTAGTTATTGTTGGGACGATAGTTGTTATTTGGGGGGCAGTTGTTGTTTGGGCGGCAGTTGTTGATGTCAGGACAACAGTTGTCGTTGGGACGACAGTTGTTGTTTGGGGGGCAGTTGTTGGGGCTGCAGCTGTCGTTGGGGCTGCAGTTGTTGATGTTTGGGCGGCAGTTGTTGTTGGGGCGGCAGTTGTTGATGTCAGGACAGCAGTTGTCGTTGGGACGACTGTTGTTGTTTGGGCGGCAGTTGTTGATGTCTGGACAGTAGTTGTTGATGGGATGACAGTTGTTGTTTGGGCGGCAGTTGTTGTTGTGGCTGCAGTTGTTGATGGGGCTGCAGTTGTTGAAGGGGCTGCAGTTGTTGATGTTTGGGCGGCAGTTGTTGTTTGGCCGGCAGTTGTTGTTGTGGCTGCAGTTGTTGATGGGGCTGCAGTTGTTGATGTTTGGGCGGCAGTTGTTGTTGGTGAGGCAGTTGTTGATGGGGCGACAGCAGTTGTCGTTGGGACGACAGTTGTCGTTTGGGCGGCAGTTGTTGTTGTGGCTGCAGTTGTCGTTGGGGCTTCAGTTGTTGTCATTTGGGTGGCAGTTGTTGTTTGGGGTGCAGTTGTTGATGTGTGGGCGGCAGTTGTTGTTGGTGGGGCAGTTGTTGTTTGGGCGGCAGTTGTTGTGGCTGCAGTTGTCGTTGGGGCGGCAGTTGTTGATGTTTGGGCGGTAGTTGTTGTTGGGGCGGCAGTTGTTGATGTCTGGACAGTAGTTGTTTTTGGAATGACAGTTGTTGTTTGGGGTGCAGTTGTTGATGTCAGGACAGCAGTTGTCGTTGGGACGACAGTTGTTGTTTGGGGGGCAGTTGTTGTTTGGGCGACAGTTGTTGGGGCTGCAGTTGTTGATGTTTGGGCGGCAGTTGTTGGTGCGGCAGTTGTTGATGGGCCGAAAGTTGTTGTTTGGGTGGCAGTTGTTGATTGGGCGGCAGTTGTTGATGTCAGGACAGCAGTTGTCGTTGGGACGACAGTTGTTGTTTGGGCGGCAGTTGTTGTTGTTGGTACGACAGTTGTTGTTTGGGGGGCAGTTGTTGTTGGGGCGGCAGTTGTTGATGTCTGGACAGTAGTTGTTGATGGGATGACAGTTGTTGTTGTATGGGGGGCAGTTGTTGTTGGGGCGGCAGTTGTTGATGTCTGGACAGTAGTTGTTGTTGGAATGACAGTTGTTGTTTGGGCGGCAGTTGTTGTTGGTGCGGTAGTTGTTGTTGGGACGATAGTTGTTATTTGGGGGGCAGTTGTTGTTTGGGCGGCAGTTGTTGATGTCAGGACAACAGTTGTCGTTGGGACGACAGTTGTTGTTTGGGGGGCAGTTGTTGGGGCTGCAGCTGTCGTTGGGGCTGCAGTTGTTGATGTTTGGGCGGCAGTTGTTGTTGGGGCGGCAGTTGTTGATGTCAGGACAGCAGTTGTCGTTGGGACGACTGTTGTTGTTTGGGCGGCAGTTGTTGATGTCTGGACAGTAGTTGTTGATGGGATGACAGTTGTTGTTTGGGCGGCAGTTGTTGTTGTGGCTGCAGTTGTTGATGGGGCTGCAGTTGTTGAAGGGGCTGCAGTTGTTGATGTTTGGGCGGCAGTTGTTGTTTGGCCGGCAGTTGTTGTTGTGGCTGCAGTTGTTGATGGGGCTGCAGTTGTTGATGTTTGGGCGGCAGTTGTTGTTGGTGAGGCAGTTGTTGATGGGGCGACAGCAGTTGTCGTTGGGACGACAGTTGTCGTTTGGGCGGCAGTTGTTGTTGTGGCTGCAGTTGTCGTTGGGGCTTCAGTTGTTGTCATTTGGGTGGCAGTTGTTGTTTGGGGTGCAGTTGTTGATGTGTGGGCGGCAGTTGTTGTTGGTGGGGCAGTTGTTGTTTGGGCGGCAGTTGTTGTGGCTGCAGTTGTCGTTGGGGCGGCAGTTGTTGATGTTTGGGCGGTAGTTGTTGTTGGGGCGGCAGTTGTTGATTTCTGGACAGTAGTTGTTTTTGGAATGACAGTTGTTGTTTGGGGTGCAGTTGTTGATGTCAGGACAGCAGTTGTCGTTGGGACGACAGTTGTTGTTTGGGGGGCAGTTGTTGTTGTGGCTGCAGTTGTCGTTGGTGCTGCAGTTGTTGATGTTTGGGCGGTAGTTGTTGTTTGGGCGACAGTTGTTGGGGCTGCAGTTGTTGATGTTTGGGCGGCAGTTGTTGTTGGTGCGGCAGTTGTTGATGGGGCGAAAGTTGTTGTTTGGGTGGCAGTTGTTGATGTCAGGACAGCAGTTGTCGTTGGGACGACAGTTGTTGTTGGTGCGGCAGTTGTTGATGGGGCGAAAGTTGTTGATGTTTGGGCGGTAGTTGTTGTTTGGGCGACAGTTGTTGGGGCTGCAGTTGTTGATGTTTGGGCGGCAGTTGTTGTTGGTGCGGCAGTTGTTGATGGGGCAAAAGTTGTTGTTTGGGTGGCAGTTGTTGATTGGGCGGCAGTTGTTGATGTCAGGACAGCAGTTGTCGTTGGGACGACAGTTGTTGTTTGGGGGTCAGTTGTTGTTGGGGCGGCAGTTGTTGATGTCTGGACAGTAGTTGTTGATGGGATGACAGTTGTTGTTTGGGATGCAGTTGTTGATGTCAGGACAGCAGTTGTCGTTGGGACGACAGTTGTTGTTTGGGGGGCAGTTGTTGTTGGGGCGGCAGTTGTTGATGTCTGGACAGTAGTTGTCGTTGGAATGACAGTTGTTGTTTGGGCTGCAGTTGTTGATGTTTGGGCGGCAGTTGTTGGTGTGACAGTTGTTGTTGAGGCGGCAGTTGTTGGGGCTGTAGTTGTCCTTTGGGCTGCAGTTGTTGATGTTTGGGCGGTAGTTGTTGTGGCTGTAGTTGTCGTTGGGGCTGCAGTTGTTGATGTTTGGGCGGCATTTGTTGTTGGTGCGGCAGTTGTTGATGGGGCGACAGTTGTTGTTTGGGTGGCAGTTGTTGTTTGGGCGGCAGTTGTTGATGTCAGGACAACAAATGTCGTTGGGACGACAGTTGTTGTTTGGGGGGCAGTTGTTGGGGCTGCAGTTGTTGATGTTTGGGTGGCAGTTGTTGTTGGGGCGGCAGTTGTTGATGTCAGGACAGCAGTTGTCGTTGGGACGACTGTTGTTGTTTGGGCGGCAGTTGTTGATGTCTGGACAGTAGTTGTTGATGGGATGACAGTTGTTGTTTGGGCGGCAGTTGTTGTGGCTGCAGTTGTTGATGGGGCTGCAGTTGTTGAAGGGGCTGCAGTTGTTGATGTTTGGGCGGCAGTTGTTGTTTGGCCGGCAGTTGTTGTTGTGGCTGCAGTTGTTGATGTTTGGGCGGCAGTTGTTGTTGGTGAGGCAGTTGTTGATGGGGCGACAGCAGTTGTCGTTGGGACGACAGTTGTCGTTGGGGCGGCAGTTGTTGTTGTGGCTGCAGTTGTCGTTGGGGCTTCAGTTGTTGTCATTTGGGTGGCAGTTGTTGTTTGGGGTACAGTTGTTGATGTTTGGGCGGTAGTTGTTGTTGGGACGACAGTTGTTGTTTGGGCGGCAGTTGTTGCTGGGGCTGCAGTTGTTGATGTTTGGGCGGCAGTTGTTGTTGGTGGGGCAGTTGTTGTTGGGGCAACAGCAGTTGTCGTTGGGACGACAGTTGTTGTTTGGGCGGCAGTTGATGTTGTGGCTGCAGTTGTCGTTGGGGCGGCAGTTGTTGATGTTTGGGCGTCAGTTGTTGTTTGGCCGGCAGTTGTTGTTGTGGCTGCAGTTGTTGATGTTTGGGCGGCAGTTGTTGTTGGTGAGGCAGTTGTTGATGGGGCGACAGCAGTTGTCGTTGGGACGACAGTTGTCGTTGGGGCGGCAGTTGTTGTTGTGGCTGCAGTTGTCGTTGGGGCTTCAGTTGTTGTCATTTGGGTGGCAGTTGTTGTTTGGGGTACAGTTGTTGATGTTTGGGCGGTAGTTGTTGTTGGGACGACAGTTGTTGTTTGGGCGGCAGTTGTTGCTGGGGCTGCAGTTGTTGATGTTTGGGCGGCAGTTGTTGTTGGTGGGGCAGTTGTTGTTGGGGCAACAGCAGTTGTCGTTGGGACGACAGTTGTTGTTTGGGCGGCAGTTGATGTTGTGGCTGCAGTTGTCGTTGGGGCGGCAGTTGTTGATGTTTGGGCGGTAGTTGTTGTTGGGGCGGCAGTTGTTGATGTCTGGACAGTAGTTGTTTTTGGAATGACAGTTGTTGTTTGGGGTGCAGTTGTTGATGTCAGGACAGCAGTTGTCGTTGGGACGACAGTTGTTGTTTGGGCGGCAGTTGTTGTTGTGGCTGCAGTTGTCGTTGGGGATTCAGTTGATGTCATTTGGGTGGCAGTTGTTGTTTGGGGTGCAGTTGTTGATGTTTGGGCGGTAGTTGTTGTTGGGGCTGCAGTTGTTGATGGGGCTGCAGTTGTTGATGTTTGGGCGGCAGTTGTTGTTGGTGAGGCAGTTGTTGATGGGGCAACAGCAGTTGTCGTTGGGACGACAGTTGTTGTTTGGGCGGCAGTTGTTGTTGTGGCTGCAGTTGTCGTTGGTGCTGCAGTTGTTGATGTCAGGACAGCAGTTGTCGTTGGGACGACTGTTGTTGTTTGGGCATCAGTTGTTGATGTCTGGATAGTAGTTGTTGATGGGATGACAGTTGTTGTTTGGGTGGCAGTTGTTGTTGTGGCTGCAGTTGTCGTTGGGGCTTCAGTTGTTGTCATTTGGGTGGCAGTTGTTGTTTGGGGTGCAGTTGTTGATGTTTGGGTGGCAGTTGTTGTTTGGGCGGCAGTTGTTGATGTCAGGACAGCAGTTGTCGTTGGGACGACAGTTGTTGTTTGGGGGGCAGTTGTTGTTGGGGCGGCAGTTGTTGATGTCTGGACAGTAGTTGTTGATGGGATGACAGTTGTTGTTTGGGGGGCAGTTGTTGTTGGGGCGGCAGTTGTTGATGTCTGGACAGTAGTTGTTGATGGGATGACAGTTGTTGTTTGGGCGGCAGTTTTTGTTGTGGCTGCACTTGTCGTTGGGGCTTCAGTTGTTGTCATTTGGGCGGCAGTTGTTGGGGCGGCAGTTGTTGATGTCAGGACAGCAGTTGTCGTTGGGACGGCAGTTGTTGTTGTGGCTGCTGTTGTTGATGTTTGAGCGGTAGTTGTTGTTGGGGCAGCAGTTGTTGATGTCAGGACAGCAGTTGTCGTTGGGACGACAGTTGTTTGGGCGGCAGTTGTTGTTGGGGCTGCAGTTGTTGATGGGGCTGCAGTTGTTGATGTTTGGGCGGCAGTTGTTGTTGGTGAGGCAGTTGTTGATGGGGCAACAGCAGTTGTCATTGGGACGACAGTTGTTGTTTGTGCTGCAGTTGTTGATGTTTGGGCGGTAGTTGTTGTTGGGGCAGCAGTTGTTGATGTCAGGACAGCAGTTGTCGTTGGGACGACAGTTGTTGTTTGGGCGGCAGTTGTTGCTGGGGCTGCAGTTGTTGTTGGTGAGGGAGTTGTTGATGGGGCAACAGCAGTTGTCATTGGGACGACAGTTGTCATTTGGGTGGCAATTGTTGTTTGGGGTGCAGTTGTTGATGTTGGGGCGGCAGTTGTTATTTGGGCGGCAGTTGTTGATGTCAGGACAGCAGTTGTCGTTGGGACGACAGTTGTTGATGGGATGACAGTTGTTGTCGTTGGGACGACAGTTGTTGATGGGATGACAGTTGTTGTTTGGGCGGCAGTTGTTGTTGTGGCTGCACTTGTCGTTGGGGCTTCAGTTGTTGTCATTTGGGCGGCAGTTGTTGGGGCGGCAGTTGTTGATGTCAGGACAGCAGTTGTCGTTGGGACGGCAGTTGTTGTTTGGGGTGCAGTTGTTGATGTCAGGACAGCAGTTGTCGTTGGGACGACAGTTGTTGTTTGGGGGGCAGTTGTTGGGGCGGCAGTTGTTGATGTCTGGACAGTAGTTGTTGTTGGAATGACAGTTGTTGTTTGGGCTGCAGTTGTTGATGTTTGTGCGGCAGTTGTTGGTGCGACAGTTGTTGGGGCGGCAGTTGTTGGGGCTGTAGTTGTCATTGGGGATGCAGTTGTTGATGTTGGGGCAGCAGTTGTTGATGTCAGGACAGCAGTTGTCGTTGGGAGGACAGTTGTTTGGGCGGCAGTTGTTGTTGGGGCTGCAGTTGTTGATGGGGCTGCAGTTGTTGATGTTTGGGCGGCAGTTGTTGTTAGTGAGGCAGTTGTTGATGGGGCAACAGCAGTTGTCGTTGGGACGACAGTTGTTGTTTGGGCGGCAGTTGTTGTTGTGGCTGCAGTTGTCGTTGGTGCTGCAGTTGTTGATGTTTGGGCGGTAGTTGTTGTTGGGGCAGCAGTTGTTGATGTCAGGACAGCAGTTGTCGTTGGGACGACAGTTGTTGTTTGGGCGGCAGTTGTTGCTGGGGCTGCAGTTGTTGTTGGTGAGGGAGTTGTTGATGGGGCAACAGCAGTTGTCATTGGGACGACAGTTGTCATTTGGGTGGCAATTGTTGTTTGGGGTGCAGTTGTTGATGTTGGGGCGGCAGTTGTTATTTGGGCGGCAGTTGTTGATGTCAGGACAGCAGTTGTCGTTGGGACGACAGTTGTTGTTTGGGGGGCAGTTGTTGTTGGGGCGGCAGTTGTTGATGTCTGGACAGTAGTTGTTGATGGGATCACAGTTGTTGTTTGGGGGGCAGTTGTTGTTGGGGCGGCAGTTGTTGATGTCTGGACAGTAGTTGTTGATGGGATGACAGTTGTTGTTTGGGCGGCAGTTGTTGTTGTGGCTGCACTTGTCATTGGGGCTTCAGTTGTTGTCATTTGGGCGGCAGTTGTTGGGGCGGCAGTTGTTGATGTCAGGACAGCAGTTGTCGTTGGGACGGCAGTTGTTGTTTGGGGTGCAGTTGTTGATGTCAGGACAGCAGTTGTCGTTGGGACGACAGTTGTTGTTTGGGGGGCAGTTGTTGGGGCGGCAGTTGTTGATGTCTGGACAGTAGTTGTTGTTGGAATGACAGTTGTTGTTTGGGCTGCAGTTGTTGATGTTTGTGCGGCAGTTGTTGGTGCGACAGTTGTTGGGGCGGCAGTTGTTGGGGCTGTAGTTGTCATTGGGGATGCAGTTGTTGATGTTTGGGCGGCAGTTGTTGTTGTGGCTAGAGTTGTTGATGTTTGGGGGGCAGTTGTTGTTGGGATGACAGTTGTTGTTTGGGGGGCAGTTGTTGTTGGGGCGACAGTTGTTGATGTCTGGACAGTAGTTGTTGATGGGATGACAGTTGTTGTTTGGGCGGCAGTTGTTGTTGTGGCTGCAGTTGTCGTTGGGGATTCAGTTGATGTCATTTGGGTGGCAGTTGTTGTTTGGGGTGCAGTTGTTAATGTTTGGGCGGTAGTTGTTGTTGGGGCAGCAGTTGTTGATGTCAGGATAGCAGTTGTCGTTGGGACGACAGTTGTTGTTTGGGCGGCAGTTGTTGTTGGGGCTGCAGTTGTTGATGGGGCTGCAGTTGTTGAAGGGGCTGCAGTTGTTGATGTTTGGGCGGCAGTTGTTGTTTGGGCGGCAGTTGATGTTGTGGCTGCAGTTGTTGATGGGGCTTCAGTTGTTGATGTTTGGGCGGCAGTTGTTGTTGGTGAGGCAGTTGTTGATGGGGCGACAGCAGTTGTCGTTGGGACGACAGTTGTCGTTTTGGCGGCAGTTGTTGTTGGTGCTGCAGTTGTTGATGTTTGGGCGGCAGTTGTTGGTGTGACAGTTGTTGTTGGGACGGCAGTTGTTGGGGCTGTAGTTGTCTTTGGGGCTGCAGTTGTTGATGTTTGGGCGGTAGTTGTTGTGGCTGTAGTTGTCGTTGGGGCTGCAGTTGTTGATGTTTGGGCGGTAGTTGTTGTTGGTGCGGCAGTTGTTGATGGGGCGACAGTTGTTGTTTGGGTGGCAGTTGTTGTTTGGGCGGCAGTTGTTGTTGGTGCGGTAGTTGTTGTTGGGACGATAGTTGTTGTTTGGGGGGCAGTTGTTGTTTGGGCGGCAGTTGTTGTTTGGGCGGCAGTTGTTGATGTCAGGACAACAGTTGTCGTTGGGACGACAGTTGTTGTTTGGGGGGCAGTTGTTGGGGCTGCAGCTGTCGTTGGGGCTGCAGTTGTTGATGTTTGGGCGGCAGTTGTTGTTGGGGCGGCAGTTGTTGATGTCAGGACAGCAGTTGTCGTTGGGATGACTGTTGTTGTTTGGGCGGCAGTTGTTGATGTCTGGACAGTAGTTGTTGATGAGATGACAGTTGTTGTTTGGGCGGCAGTTGTTGTTGTGGCTGCAGTTGTCGTTGGGGCTTCAGTTGTTGTCATTTGGGTGGCAGTTGTTGTTTGGGGTGCAGTTGTTGATGTTTGGGCGGTAGTTGTTGTTGGGGAAGCAGTTGTTGATGTCAGGACAGCAGTTGTCGTTGGGACGACAGTTGTTGTTTGGGCGGCAGTTGTTGTTGGGGCTGCAGTTGTTGATGGGGCTGCAGTTGTTGATGTTTGGGCGGCAGTTGTTGTTGGTGAGGCAGTTGTTGATGGGGCAACATCAGTTGTCGTTGGGACGACAGTTGTTGTTTGGGCGGCAGTTGTTGTGGCTGCAGTTGTCGTTGGTGCTGCAGTTGTTGATGTTTGGGCGGTAGTTGTTGTTGTGGCTGCAGTTGTTGATGTTTGAGCGGTAGTTGTTGAAACGACAGTTGTTGTTTTGGGGGCATTTGTTGTTGGGGCGGCAGTTGTTGATGGCTGGACAGTTGTTGTAGGGATGACAGTTGTTGTTTGGGCAGCAGTTGTTGTTGTGGCTGCAGTTGTCGTTGGGTCTTCAGTTGTTGTCATTTGGGCGGCAGTTGTTGGGACGGCAGTTGTTGATGTCAGGACAGCAGTTGTCGTTGGGACGGCAGTTGTTGTGGCTGCAGTTGTTGATGTTTGAGCGGTAGTTGTTGCTTCAGTTGTTGTCATTTGGGCGGCAGTTGTTGTTTGGGGTGCAGGTGTTGATGTTTGGGCGGTAGTAGTTGTTGGGGCGGCAGTTGTTGATGTCAGGACAGCAGTTGTGGCTGGGACGACAGTTGTTGTTTGGGCGGCAGTTGTTGTTGGGGCTGCAGGTGTTGATGGGGCTGCAGTTGTTGATGTTTGGGGGGCAGTAGTTGTTGGTGCGGCAGTTGTTGTTTGGACGGCAGTTGTTGTTGTGGCTGCAGTTGTCGTTGGTGCTGCAGTTGTTGATGTTTGGGCGGTAGTTGTTGTTGGGGCGACAGTTGTTGTTTGGGCGGTAGTTGTTGTTGGGGCGACAGTTGTTGTTTGGGCGGCAGTTGTTGTTGGGGCTGCAGTTGTTGATGGGGCAGTTGTTGATGGGGCGACAGCAGTTGTCGTTGGGACGACAGTTGTTGTTTTGGCGGTAGTTATTGTTGTGGCTGCAGTTGTCGTTGGTGCTGCAGTTGTTGATGTTTGGGCGGTAGTTGTTGTTGGGGCGGCAGTTGTTGATGGGGCGGCAGTTGTTGATGTCTGGACAGTAGTTGTTGGAATGACAGTTGTTGTTTTGGGTGCAGTTGTTGATGTCAGGACAGCAGTTGTCGTTGGGACGACTGTTGTTGTTTGGGCGGCAGTTGTTGGGGCGGCAGTTGTTGATGTCAGGACAGCAGTTGTTGATGGGATGACAGTTGTTGTTGGAATGACAGTTGTTGTTTGGGCTGCAGTTGTTGGTGTGACAGTTGTTGTTGGGGCGGCATTTGTTGGGGCTGTAGTTGTCGTTGGGGCTGCAGTTGTTGTTGGTGCGGCAGTTGTTGATGGGATGACAGTTGTTGTTTGGGGTGCAGTTGTTGTTGGGGCGGCAGTTGTTAGGGCGGCAGTTGTTGTGGCTGCAGTTGTTGATGTTTGAGCGGTAGTTGTTGTTGGGGCAGCAGTTGTTGATGTCAGGACAGCAGTTGTCGTTGGGACGACAGTTGTTGTTTGGGCGGCAGTTGTTGTTGGGGCTGCAGTTGTTGATGGGGCTGCAGTTGTTGATGTTTGGGCGGCAGTTGTTGTTGGTGAGGCAGTTGTTGATGGGGCAACAGCAGTTGTCGTTGGGGCTGCAGTTGTTGATGTTTGGGCGGTAGTCGTTGTTGGGGTGGCAGTTGTTGATGTCTGGACAGTAGTTGTTGTTGGAATGACAGTTGTTGTTTGGGGGGCAGTTGTTGTTGTGGCTGCAGTTGTCGTTGGTGCTGCAGTTGTTGATGTTTGGGCGGTAGTTGTTGTTTGGGCGACAGTTGTTGATGTTTGGGCGGTAGTTGTTGTTGGGGCGGCAGTTGTTGATGTCTGGACAGTAGTTGTTGTTGGAATGACAGTTGTTGTTTGGGGGGCAGTTGTTGTTGTGGCTGCAGTTGTCGTTGGTGCTGCAGTTGTTGATGTTTGGGCGGTAGTTGTTGTTTGGGCGACAGTTGTTGGGGCTGCAGTTGTTGATGTTTGGGCGGTAGTTGTTGTTGGGGCGACAGTTGTTGTTTGGGCGGCAGTTGTTGTTGGGGCTGCAGTTGTTGATGGGGCTGCAGTTGTTGATGTTTGGGCGGCAGTTGTTGGTGAGGCAGTTGTTGATGGGGCGACAGCAGTTGTCGTCTGGACGACAGTTGTTGTTTTGGCTGTAGTTATTGTTGTGGCTGCAGTTGTCGTTGGTGCTGCAGTTGTTGATGTTTGGGCGGTAGTTGTTGTTGGGGCGGCAGTTGTTGATGGGGCGGCAGTTGTTGATGTCTGGACAGTAGTTGTTGGAATGACAGTTGTTTGGGGTGCAGTTGTTGATGTCAGGACAGCAGTTGTCGTTGGGACGACTGTTGTTGTTTGGGCGGCAGTTGTTGGGGCGGCAGTTGTTGATGTCAGGACAGCAGTTGTTGATGGGATGACAGTTGTTGTTGGAATGACAGTTGTTGTTTGGGCTGCAGTTGTTGGTGTGACAGTTGTTGTTGGCGCGGCAGTTGTTGGGGCTGTAGTTGTCGTTGGGGCTGCAGTTGTTGTTGGTGCGGCAGTTGTTGATGGGATGACAGTTGTTGTTTGGGGTGCAGTTGTTGTTGGGGCGGCAGTTGTTAGGGCGGCAGTTGTTGTTGTGGCTGCAGTTGTTGATGTTTGAGCGGTAGTTGTTGTTGGGGCAGCAGTTGTTGATGTCAGGACAGCAGTTGTCGTTGGGACGACAGTTGTTGTTTGGGCGGCAGTTGTTGTTGGGGCTGCAGTTGTTGATGGGGCTGCAGTTGTTGATGTTTGGGCGGCAGTTGTTGTTGGTGAGGCAGTTGTTGATGGGGCAACAGCAGTTGTCGTTGGGGCTGCAGTTGTTGATGTTTGGGCGGTAGTTGTTGTTGGGGCGGCAGTTGTTGATGTCTGGACAGTAGTTGTTGTTGGAATGACAGTTGTTGTTTGGGGGGCAGTTGTTGTTGTGGCTGCAGTTGTCGTTGGTGCTGCAGTTGTTGATGTTTGGGCGGTAGTTGTTGTTTGGGCGACAGTTGTTGATGTTTGGGCGGTAGTTGTTGTTGGGGCGGCAGTTGTTGATGTCTGGACAGTAGTTGTTGTTGGAATGACAGTTGTTGTTTGGGGGGCAGTTGTTGTTGTGGCTGCAGTTGTCGTTGGTGCTGCAGTTGTTGATGTTTGGGCGGTAGTTGTTGTTTGGGCGACAGTTGTTGGGGCTGCAGTTGTTGATGTTTGGGCGGCAGTTGTTGTTGGTGCGGCAGTTGTTGATGGGGCGACAGTTGTTGTTTGGGAGGCAGTTGTTGTTTGGGCGGCAGTTGTTGATGTCAGGACAGCAGTTGTCGTTGGGACGACAGTTGTTGTTTGGGCGGCAGTTGTTGTTGTTGGGACGACAGTTGTTGTTTGGGGGGCATTTGTTGTTGGGGCGGCAGTTGTTGATGTCTGGACAGTTGTTGTTGGGATGACAGTTGTTGTTTGGGCAGCAGTTGTTGTTGTGGCTGAAGTTGTCGTTGGGGCTTCAGTTGTTGTCATTTGGGCGGCAGTTGTTGGGGCGGCAGTTGTTGATGTCAGGACAGCAGTTGTCGTTGGGACGACAGTTGTTGTTTGGGCGGCAGTTGTTGATGTTTGGGCGGTAGTAGTTGTTGGGGCGGCAGTTGTTGATGTCAGGACAGCAGTTGTGGCTGGGACGACAGTTTTTGTTTTGGCGGCAGTTGTTGTTGGGGCTGCAGTTGTTGATGGGGCTGCAGTTGTTGATGTTTGGGGGGCAGTAGTTGTTGGTGCGGCAGTTGTTGTTTGGGCGGCAGTTGCTGTTGTGGCTGCAGTTGTCGTTGGTGCTGCAGTTGTTGTTGTTTGGGCGGTAGTTGTTGTTGGGGCGACAGTTGTTGTTTGGGCGGCAGTTGTTGTAGGGGCTGCAGTTGTTGATGTGGCTGCAGTTGTTGATGTTTGGGCGGCAGTTGTTGGTAAGGCAGTTGTTGATGGGGCGACAGCAGTTGTCGTTGGGACGACAGTTGTTGTTTGGGCGGTAGTTATTGTTGTGGCTGCAGTTGTCGTTGGTGCTGCAGTTGTTGATGTTTGGGCGGTAGTTGTTGTTGGGGCGGCAGTTGTTGATCGGGCGGCAGTTGTTGATGGGGCGGCAGTTGTTGATGTCAGGACAGCAGTTGTCGTTGGGACGACTGTTGTTGTTTGGGCGGCAGTTGTTGGGGCGGCAGTTGTTGATGTCAGGACAGCAGTTGTTGATGGGATGACAGTTGTTGTTGGAATGACAGTTGTTGTTTGGGCTGAAGTTGTTGGTGTGACAGTTGTTGTTGGGGCGGCATTTGTTGGGGCTGTAGTTGTCGTTGGGGCTGCAGTTGTTGTTGGTGCGGCAGTTGTTGATGGGATGACAGTTGTTGTTTGGGGTGCAGTTGTTGTTGGGGCGGCAGTTGTTAGGGCGGCAGTTGTTGTGGCTGCAGTTGTTGATGTTTGAGCGGTAGTTGTTGTTGGGGCAGCAGTTGTTGATGTCAGGACAGCAGTTGTCGTTGGGACGACAGTTGTTGTTTGGGCGGCAGTTGTTGTTGGGGCTGCAGTTGTTGATGGGGCTGCAGTTGTTGATGTTTGGGCGGCAGTTGTTGTTGGTGAGGCAGTTGTTGATGGGGCAACAGCAGTTGTCGTTGGGGCTGCAGTTGTTGATGTTTGGGCGGTAGTCGTTGTTGGGGTGGCAGTTGTTGATGTCTGGACAGTAGTTGTTGTTGGAATGACAGTTGTTGTTTGGGGGGCAGTTGTTGTTGTGGCTGCAGTTGTCGTTGGTGCTGCAGTTGTTGATGTTTGGGCGGTAGTTGTTGTTTGGGCGACAGTTGTTGATGTTTGGGCGGTAGTTGTTGTTGGGGCGGCAGTTGTTGATGTCTGGACAGTAGTTGTTGTTGGAATGACAGTTGTTGTTTGGGGGGCAGTTGTTGTTGTGGCTGCAGTTGTCGTTGGTGCTGCAGTTGTTGATGTTTGGGCGGTAGTTGTTGTTTGGGCGACAGTTGTTGGGGCTGCAGTTGTTGATGTTTGGGCGGTAGTTGTTGTTGGGGCGACAGTTGTTGTTTGGGCGGCAGTTGTTGTTGGGGCTGCAGTTGTTGATGGGGCTGCAGTTGTTGATGTTTGGGCGGCAGTTGTTGGTGAGGCAGTTGTTGATGGGGCGACAGCAGTTGTCGTCTGGACGACAGTTGTTGTTTTGGCTGTAGTTATTGTTGTGGCTGCAGTTGTCGTTGGTGCTGCAGTTGTTGATGTTTGGGCGGTAGTTGTTGTTGGGGCGGCAGTTGTTGATGGGGCGGCAGTTGTTGATGTCTGGACAGTAGTTGTTGGAATGACAGTTGTTTGGGGTGCAGTTGTTGATGTCAGGACAGCAGTTGTCGTTGGGACGACTGTTGTTGTTTGGGCGGCAGTTGTTGGGGCGGCAGTTGTTGATGTCAGGACAGCAGTTGTTGATGGGATGACAGTTGTTGTTGGAATGACAGTTGTTGTTTGGGCTGCAGTTGTTGGTGTGACAGTTGTTGTTGGCGCGGCAGTTGTTGGGGCTGTAGTTGTCGTTGGGGCTGCAGTTGTTGTTGGTGCGGCAGTTGTTGATGGGATGACAGTTGTTGTTTGGGGTGCAGTTGTTGTTGGGGCGGCAGTTGTTAGGGCGGCAGTTGTTGTTGTGGCTGCAGTTGTTGATGTTTGAGCGGTAGTTGTTGTTGGGGCAGCAGTTGTTGATGTCAGGACAGCAGTTGTCGTTGGGACGACAGTTGTTGTTTGGGCGGCAGTTGTTGTTGGGGCTGCAGTTGTTGATGGGGCTGCAGTTGTTGATGTTTGGGCGGCAGTTGTTGTTGGTGAGGCAGTTGTTGATGGGGCAACAGCAGTTGTCGTTGGGGCTGCAGTTGTTGATGTTTGGGCGGTAGTTGTTGTTGGGGCGGCAGTTGTTGATGTCTGGACAGTAGTTGTTGTTGGAATGACAGTTGTTGTTTGGGGGGCAGTTGTTGTTGTGGCTGCAGTTGTCGTTGGTGCTGCAGTTGTTGATGTTTGGGCGGTAGTTGTTGTTTGGGCGACAGTTGTTGATGTTTGGGCGGTAGTTGTTGTTGGGGCGGCAGTTGTTGATGTCTGGACAGTAGTTGTTGTTGGAATGACAGTTGTTGTTTGGGGGGCAGTTGTTGTTGTGGCTGCAGTTGTCGTTGGTGCTGCAGTTGTTGATGTTTGGGCGGTAGTTGTTGTTTGGGCGACAGTTGTTGGGGCTGCAGTTGTTGATGTTTGGGCGGCAGTTGTTGTTGGTGCGGCAGTTGTTGATGGGGCGACAGTTGTTGTTTGGGAGGCAGTTGTTGTTTGGGCGGCAGTTGTTGATGTCAGGACAGCAGTTGTCGTTGGGACGACAGTTGTTGTTTGGGCGGCAGTTGTTGTTGTTGGGACGACAGTTGTTGTTTGGGGGGCATTTGTTGTTGGGGCGGCAGTTGTTGATGTCTGGACAGTTGTTGTTGGGATGACAGTTGTTGTTTGGGCAGCAGTTGTTGTTGTGGCTGAAGTTGTCGTTGGGGCTTCAGTTGTTGTCATTTGGGCGGCAGTTGTTGGGGCGGCAGTTGTTGATGTCAGGACAGCAGTTGTCGTTGGGACGACAGTTGTTGTTTGGGCGGCAGTTGTTGATGTTTGGGCGGTAGTAGTTGTTGGGGCGGCAGTTGTTGATGTCAGGACAGCAGTTGTGGCTGGGACGACAGTTTTTGTTTTGGCGGCAGTTGTTGTTGGGGCTGCAGTTGTTGATGGGGCTGCAGTTGTTGATGTTTGGGGGGCAGTAGTTGTTGGTGCGGCAGTTGTTGTTTGGGCGGCAGTTGCTGTTGTGGCTGCAGTTGTCGTTGGTGCTGCAGTTGTTGTTGTTTGGGCGGTAGTTGTTGTTGGGGCGACAGTTGTTGTTTGGGCGGCAGTTGTTGTTGGGGCTGCAGTTGTTGATGTGGCTGCAGTTGTTGATGTTTGGGCGGCAGTTGTTGGTAAGGCAGTTGTTGATGGGGCGACAGCAGTTGTCGTTGGGACGACAGTTGTTGTTTGGGCGGTAGTTATTGTTGTGGCTGCAGTTGTCGTTGGTGCTGCAGTTGTTGATGTTTGGGCGGTAGTTGTTGTTGGGGCGGCAGTTGTTGATCGGGCGGCAGTTGTTGATGGGGCGGCAGTTGTTGATGTCTGGACAGTAGTTGTTGTTGGAATGACAGTTGTCATTTGGGTGGCAATTGTTGTTTGGGGTGCAGTTGTTGATGTTGGGGCGGCAGTTGTTATTTGGGCGGCAGTTGTTGATGTCAGGACAGCAGTTGTCGTTGGGATGACAGTTGTTGTTTGGGGGGCAGTTGTTGTTGGGGCGGCAGTTGTTGATGTCTGGACAGTAGTTGTTGATGGAATGACAGTTGTTGTTTGGGGGGCAGTTGTTGTTGGGGCGGCAGTTGTTGATGTCTGGACAGTAGTTGTTGATGGGATGACAGTTGTTGTTTGGGCGGCAGTTGTTGTTGTGGCTGCACTTGTCGTTGGGGCTTCAGTTGTTGTCATTTGGGCGGCAGTTGTTGGGGCGGCAGTTGTTGATGTCAGGACAGCAGTTGTCGTTGGGACGACAGTTGTTGTTTGGGCGGCAGTTGTTGATGTCTGGACAGTAGTTGTTGATGGGATGACAGTTGTTGTTTGGGCTGCAGTTGTTGATGGGGCTGCAGTTGTTGATGTTTGGGCGGCAGTTGTTGTTGGTGAGGCAGTTGTTGATGGGGCAACAGCAGTTGTCGTTGGGACGACAGTTGTTGTTTGGGCGGCAGTTGTTGTTGTGGCTGCAGTTGTCGTTGGTGCTGCAGTTGTTGATGTTTGGGCGGTAGTTGTTATTGGTGAGGCAGTTGTTGATGGGGCAACAGCAGTTGTCGTTGGTGCTGCAGTTGATGTTTGGGCGGTAGTTGTTGTTGGGGCAGCAGTTGTTGATGTCAGGACAGCAGTTGTCGTTGGGACGACAGTTGTTGTTTGGGCGGCAGTTGTTGCTGGGGCTGCAGTTGTTAGGGCGGCAGTTGTTGTTGTGGCTGCAGTTGTTGATGTTTGAGCGGTAGTTGTTGTTGGGGCAGCAGTTGTTGATGTCAGGACAGCAGTTGTCGTTGGGACGACAGTTGTTGTTTGGGCGGCAGTTGTTGCTGGGGCTGCAGTTGTTGGTGAGGCAGTTGTTGATGGGGCAACAGCAGTTGTCGTTGGGACGACAGTTGTTGTTTGGGCGGCAGTTGTTGTTGTGGCTGCAGTTGTCGTTGGTGCTGCAGTTGTTGATGTCAGGACAGCAGTTGTCGTTGGGACGACTGTTGTTGTTTGGGCGGCAGTTGTTGATGTCTGGACAGTAGTTGTTGATGGGATGACAGTTGTTGTTTGGGTGGCAGTTGTTGTTGTGGCTGCAGTTGTCGTTGGGGCTTCAGTTGTTGTCATTTGGGTGGCAGTTGTTGTTTGGGGTGCAGTTGTTGATGTTTGGGCGGCAGTTGTTGTTTGGGCGGCAGTTGCTGATGTCAGGACAGCAGTTGTCGTTGGGACGACAGTTGTTGTTTGGGGGGCAGTTGTTGTTGGGGCGGCAGTTGTTGATGTCTGGACAGTAGTTGTTGATGGGATGAAAGTTGTTGTTTGGGGGTCAGTTGTTGTTGGGGCGGCAGTTGTTGATGTCTGGACAGTAGTTGTTGATGGGATGACAGTTGTTGTTGGGGCTTCAGTTTTTGTCATTTGGGCGGCAGTTGTTGGGGCGGCAGTTGTTGATGTCAGGACAGCAGTTGTCGTTGGGACGGCAGTTGTTGTTGTGGCTGCAGTTGTTGATGTTTGAGCGGTAGTTGTTGTTGGGGCAGCAGTTGTTGATGTCAGGACAGCAGTTGTCGTTGGGACGACAGTTGTTGTTTGGGCGGCAGTTGTTGATGTCTGGACAGTAGTTGTTGATGGGATGACAGTTGTTGTTTGGGCTGCAGTTGTTGATGGGGCTGCAGTTGTTGATGTTTGGGCGGCAGTTGTTGTTGGTGAGGCAGTTGTTGATGGGGCAACAGCAGTTGTCGTTGGGACGACAGTTGTTGTTTGGGCGGCAGTTGTTGCTGGGGCTGCAGTTGTTGGTGAGGCAGTTGTTGATGGGGCAACAGCAGTTGTCGTTGGGACGACAGTTGTTGTTTGGTCGGCAGTTGTTGTTGTGGCTGCAGTTGTCGTTGGTGCTGCAGTTGTTGATGTCAGGAAAAAAGTTGTTGTTGGGACGACTGTTGTTGTTTGGGCGGCAGTTGTTGATGTCTGGACAGTAGTTGTTGATGGGATGACAGTTGTTGTTTGGGTGGCAGTTGTTGTTGTGGCTGAAGTTGTCGTTGGGGCTTCAGTTGTTGTCATTTGGGTGGCAGTTGTTGTTTGGGGTGCAGTTGTTGATGTTTGGGTGGCAGTTGTTGTTTGGGCGGCAGTTGTTGATGTCAGGACAGCAGTTGTCGTTGGGACGACAGTTGTTGTTTGGGGGGCAGTTGTTGTTGGGGCGGCAGTTGTTGATGTCTGGACAGTAGTTGTTGATGGGATGAAAGTTGTTGTTTGGGGGTCAGTTGTTGTTGGGGCGGCAGTTGTTGATGTCTGGACAGTAGTTGTTGATGGGATGACAGTTGTTGTTTGGGCGGCAGTTGTTGTTGTGGCTGCACTTGTCGTTGGGGCTTCAGTTGTTGTCATTTGGGCGGCAGTTGTTGGGGCGGCAGTTGTTGATGTCAGGACAGCAGTTGTCGTTGGGACGGCAGTTGTTGTTGTGGCTGCAGTTGTTGATGTTTGAGCGGTAGTTGTTGTTTGGGCAGCAGTTGTTGATGTCAGGACAGCAGTTGTCGTTGGGATGACAGTTGTTGTTTGGGGGTCAGTTGTTGTTGGGGCGACAGTTGTTGATGTCTGGACAGTAGTTGTTGATGGGATGACAGTTGTTGTTGGGGCTTCAGTTGTTGTCATTTGGGCGGCAGTTGTTGGGGCGGCAGTTGTTGATGTCAGGACAGCAGTTGTCGTTGGGACGGCAGTTGTTGTTGTGGCTGCAGTTGTTGATGTTTGAGCGGTAGTTGTTGTTGGGGCAGCAGTTGTTGATGTCAGGACAGCAGTTGTCGTTGGGACGACAGTTGTTGTTTGGGCGGCAGTTGTTGATGTCTGGACAGTAGTTGTTGATGGGATGACAGTTGTTGTTTGGGCTGCAGTTGTTGATGGGGCTGCAGTTGTTGATGTTTGGGCGGCAGTTGTTGTTGGTGAGGCAGTTGTTGATGGGGCAACAGCAGTTGTCGTTGGGACGACAGTTGTTGTTTGGGCGGCAGTTGTTGTGGCTGCAGTTGTCGTTGGTGCTGCAGTTGTTGATGTTTGGGCGGTAGTTGTTGTTGGTGAGGCAGTTGTTGATGGGGCAACAGCAGTTGTCGTTGGTGCTGCAGTTGAAGTTTGGGCGGTAGTTGTTGTTGGGGCAGCAGTTGTTGATGTCAGGACAGCAGTTGTCGTTGGGACGACAGTTGTTGTTTGGGCGGCAGTTGTTGCTGGGGCTGCAGTTGTTAGGGCGGCAGTTGTTAGGGCGCCAGTTGTTGTGGCTGCAGTTGTTGATGTTTGAGCGGTAGTTGTTGTTGGGGCAGCAGTTGTTGATGTCAGGACAGCAGTTGTCGTTGGGACGACAGTTGTTGTTTGGGCGGCAGTTGTTGCTGGGGCTGCAGTTGTTGGTGAGGCAGTTGTTGATGGGGCAACAGCAGTTGTCGTTGGGACGACAGTTGTTGTTTGGTCGGCAGTTGTTGTTGTGGCTGCAGTTGTCGTTGGTGCTGCAGTTGTTGATGTCAGGACAGCAGTTGTTGTTGGGACGACTGTTGTTGTTTGGGCGGCAGTTGTTGATGTCTGGACAGTAGTTGTTGATGGGATGACAGTTGTTGTTTGGGTGGCAGTTGTTGTTGTGGCTGCAGTTGTCGTTGGGGCTTCAGTTGTTGTCATTTGGGTGGCAGTTGTTGTTTGGGGTGCAGTTGTTGATGTTTGGGTGGCAGTTGTTGTTTGGGCGGCAGTTGTTGATGTCAGGACAGCAGTTGTCGTTGGGACGACAGTTGTTGTTTGGGGGGCAGTTGTTGTTGGGGCGGCAGTTGTTGATGTCTGGACAGTAGTTGTTGATGGGATGAAAGTTTTTGTTTGGGGGTCAGTTGTTGTTGGGGCGGCAGTTGTTGATGTCTGGACAGTAGTTGTTGATGGGATGACAGTTGTTGTTTGGGCGGCAGTTGTTGTTGTGGCTGCACTTGTCGTTGGGGCTTCAGTTGTTGTCATTTGGGCGGCAGTTGTTGGGGCGGCAGTTGTTGATGTCAGGACAGCAGTTGTCGTTGGGACGGCAGTTGTTGTTGTGGCTGCAGTTGTTGATGTTTGAGCGGTAGTTGTTGTTTGGGCAGCAGTTGTTGATGTCAGGACAGCAGTTGTCGTTGGGACGACAGTTGTTGTTTGGGCGGCAGTTGTTGTTGGGGCTGCAGTTGTTGATGGGGCTGCAGTTGTTGATGTTTGGGCGGCAGTTGTTGTTGGTGAGGCAGTTGTTGATGGGGCAACAGTAGTTGTCGTTGGGACGACAGTTGTTGTTTCGGCAGCAGTTGTTGTTGTGGCTGCAGTTGTTGTTGGTGCTGCAGTTGTTGATGTTTGGGCGGTAGTTGTTGTTGGTGAGGCAGTTGTTGATGGGGCAACAGCAGTTGTCGTTGGTGCTGCAGTTGTTGATGTTTGGGCGGTAGTTGTTGTTGGGGCAGCAGTTGTTGATGTCAGGACAACAGTTGTCGTTGGGACGGCAGTTGTTGTGTCTGCAGTTGTTGATGTTTGAGCGGTAGTTGTTGTTGGGGCAGCAGTTGTTGATGTCAGGACAGCAGTTGTCGTTGGGACGACAGTTGTTGTTTGGGGGGCAGTTGTTGTTGGGGCGGCAGTTGTTGATGTCTGGACAGTAGTTGTTGATGGGATGACAGTTGTTGTTTGGGCTGCAGTTGTTGATGGGGCTGCAGTTGTTGATGTTTGGGCGGCAGTTGTTGTTGGTGAGGCAGTTGTTGATGGGGCAACAGCAGTTGTCGTTGGGACGACAGTTGTTATTTGGGCGGCAGTTGTTGTTGTGGCTGCAGTTGTCGTTGGTGCTGCAGTTGTTGATGTTTGGGCGGTAGTTGTTGTTGGTGAGGCAGTTGTTGATGGGGCAACAGCAGTTGTCGTTGGTGCTGCAGTTGATGTTTGGGCGGTAGTTGTTGTTGGGGCAGCAGTTGTTGATGTCAGGACAGCAGTTGTCGTTGGGACGACAGTTGTTGTTTGGGCGGCAGTTGTTGCTGGGGCTGCAGTTGTTAGGGTGGCAGTTGTTAGGGCGGCAGTTGTTGTGGCTGCAGTTGTTGATGTTTGAGCGGTAGTTGTTGTTGGGGCAGCAGTTGTCGTTGGGACGACAGTTGTTGTTTGGGCGGCAGTTGTTGCTGGGGCTGCAGTTGTTGGTGAGGCAGTTGTTGATGGGGCAACAGCAGTTGTCGTTGGGACGACAGTTGTTGTTTGGTCGGCAGTTGTTGTGGCTGCAGTTGTCGTTGGTGCTGCAGTTGTTGATGTCAGGACAGCAGTTGTCGTTGGGACGACTGTTGTTGTTTGGGCGGCAGTTGTTGATGTCTGGACAGTAGTTGTTGATGGGATGACAGTTGTTGTTTGGGTGGCAGTTGTTGTTGTGGCTGCAGTTGTCGTTGGGGCTTCAGTTGTTGTCATTTGGGTGGCAGTTGTTGTTTGGGGTGCAGTTGTTGATGTTTGGGTGGCAGTTGTTGTTTGGGCGGAAGTTGTTGATGTCAGGACAGCAGTTGTCGTTGGGACGACAGTTGTTGTTTGGGGGGCAGTTGTTGTTGGGGCGGCAGTTGTTGATGTCTGGACAGTAGTTGTTGATGGGATGAAAGTTGTTGTTTGGGGGTCAGTTGTTGTTGGGGCGGCAGTTGTTGATGTCTGGACAGTAGTTGTTGATGGGATGACAGTTGTTGTTTGGGCGGCAGTTGTTGTTGTGGCTGCACTTGTCGTTGGGGCTTCAGTTGTTGTCATTTGGGCGGCAGTTGTTGGGGCGGCAGTTGTTGATGTCAGGACAGCAGTTGTCGTTGGGACGGCAGTTGTTGTTGTGGCTGCAGTTGTTGATGTTTGAGCGGTAGTTGTTGTTTGGGCAGCAGTTGTTGATGTCAGGACAGCAGTTGTCGTTGGGACGACAGTTGTTGTTTGGGCAGCAGTTGTTGTTGGGGCTGCAGTTGTTGATGGGGCTGCAGTTGTTGATGTTTGGGCGGCAGTTGTTGTTGGTGAGGCAGTTGTTGATGGGGCAACAGTAGTTGTCGTTGGGACGACAGTTGTTGTTTCGGCAGCAGTTGTTGTTGTGGCTGCAGTTGTTGTTGGTGCTGCAGTTGTTGATGTTTGGGCGGTAGTTGTTGTTGGTGAGGCAGTTGTTGATGGGGCAACAGCAGTTGTTGTTGGTGCTGCAGTTGTTGATGTTTGGGCGGTAGTTGTTGTTGGGGCAGCAGTTGTTGATGTCAGGACAACAGTTGTCGTTGGGACGGCAGTTGTTGTGTCTGCAGTTGTTGATGTTTGAGCGGTAGTTGTTGTTGGGGCAGCAGTTGTTGATGTCAGGACAGCAGTTGTCGTTGGGACGACAGTTGTTGTTTGGGCGGCAGTTGTTGATGTCTGGACAGTAGTTGTTGATGGGATGACAGTTGTTGTTTGGGCTGCAGTTGTTGATGGGGCTGCAGTTGTTGATGTTTGGGCGGCAGTTGTTGTTGGTGAGGCAGTTGTTGATGGGGCAACAGCAGTTGTCGTTGGGACGACAGTTGTTGTTTGGGCGGCAGTTGTTGTTGTGGCTGCAGTTGTCGTTGGTGCTGCAGTTGTTGATGTTTGGGCGGTAGTTGTTGTTGGTGAGGCAGTTGTTGATGGGGCAACAGCAGTTGTCGTTGGTGCTGCAGTTGATGTTTGGGCGGTAGTTGTTGTTGGGGCAGCAGTTGTTGATGTCAGGACAGCAGTTGTCGTTGGGACGACAGTTGTTGTTTGGGCGGCAGTTGTTGCTGGGGCTGCAGTTGTTAGGGCGGCAGTTGTTAGCGCGGCAGTTGTTGTTGTGGCTGCAGTTGTTGATGTTTGAGCGGTAGTTGTTGTTTGGGCAGCAGTTGTTGATGTCAGGACAGCAGTTGTCGTTGGGACGACAGTTGTTGTTTGGGCGGCAGTTGTTGCTGGGGCTGCAGTTGTTGGTGAGGCAGTTGTTAATGGGGCAACAGCAGTTGTCGTTGGGACGACAGTTGTTGTTTGGGCGGCAGTTGTTGTTGTGGCTGCAGTTGTCGTTGGTGCTGCAGTTGTTGATGTCAGGACAGCAGTTGTCGTTGGGACGACTATTGTTGTTTGGGCGGCAGTTGTTGATGTCTGGACAGTAGTTGTTGATGGGATGACAGTTGTTGTTTGGGTGGCAGTTGTTGTTGTGGCTGCAGTTGTCGTTGGGGCTTCAGTTGTCATTTGGGTGGCAGTTGTTGTTTGGGGTGCAGTTGTTGATGTTTGGGCGGCAGTTGTTGTTTGGGCGGCAGTTGTTGATGTCAGGACAGCAGTTGTCGTTGGGACGACAGTTGTTGTTTGGGGGGCAGTTGTTGTTGGGGCGGCAGTTGTTGATGTCTGGACAGTAGTTGTTGATGGGATGAAAGTTGTTGTTTGGGGGTCAGTTGTTGTTGGGGCGGCAGTTGTTGATGACTGGACAGTAGTTGTTGATGGGATGACAGTTGTTGTTTGGGCGGCAGTTGTTGTTGTGGCTGCACTTGTCGTTGGGGCTTCAGTTGTTGTCATTTGGGCGGCAGTTGTTGGGGCGGCAGTTGTTGATGTCAGGACAGCAGTTGTCGTTGGGACGGCAGTTGTTGTTGTGGCTGCAGTTGTTGATGTTTGAGCGGTAGTTGTTGTTGGGGCAGCAGTTGTTGATGTCAGGACAGCAGTTGTCGTTGGGACGACAGTTGTTGTTTGGGCGGCAGTTGTTGATGTCTGGACAGTAGTTGTTGATGGGATGACAGTTGTTGTTTGGGCTGCAGTTGTTGATGGGGCTGCAGTTGTTGATGTTTGGGCGGCAGTTGTTGGTGAGGCAGTTGTTGATGGGGCAACAGCAGTTGTCGTTGGGACGACAGTTGTTGTTTGGGCGGCAGTTGTTGTTGTGGCTGCAGTTGTCGTTGGTGCTGCAGTTGTTGATGTTTGGGCGGTAGTTGTTGTTGGTGAGGCAGTTGTTGATGGGGCAACAGCAGTTGTCGTTGGTACTGCAGTTGATGTTTGGGCGGTAGTTGTTGTTGGGGCAGCAGTTGTTGATGTCAGGACAGCAGTTGTCGTTGGGACGACAGTTGTTGTTTGGGCGGCAGTTGTTGTTGTGGCTGCAGTTGTCGTTGGTGCTGCAGTTGTTGATGTCAGGACAGCAGTTGTCGTTGGGACGACTGTTGTTGTTTGGGCGGCAGTTGTTGATGTCTGGACAGTAGTTGTTGATGGGATGACAGTTGTTGTTTGGGTGGCAGTTGTTGTTGTGGCTGCAGTTGTCGTTGGGGCTTCAGTTGTTGTCATTTGGGTGGCAGTTGTTGTTTGGGGTGCAGTTGTTGATGTTTGGGCGGCAGTTGTTGTTTGGGCGGCAGTTGTTGATGTCTGGACAGTAGTTGTTGATGGGATGAAAGTTGTTGTTTGGGGGTCAGTTGTTGTTGGGGCGGCAGTTGTTGATGTCTGGACAGTAGTTGTTGATGGGATGACAGTTGTTGTTTGGGCGGCAGTTGTTGTTGTGGCTGCACTTGTCGTTGGGGCTTCAGTTGTTGTCATTTGGGCGGCGGTTGTTGGGGCGGCAGTTGTTGATGTCAGGACAGCAGTTGTCGTTGGGACGGCAGTTGTTGTTGTGGCTGCAGTTGTTGATGTTTGAGCGGTAGTTGTTGTTGGGGCAGCAGTTGTTGATGTCAGGACAGCAGTTGTCGTTGGGACGACAGTTGTTGTTTGGGCGGCAGTTGTTGTTGGGGCTGCAGTTGTTGATGGGGCTGCAGTTGTTGATGTTTGGGCGGCAGTTGTTGTTGGTGAGGCAGTTGTTGATGGGGCAACAGTAGTTGTCGTTGGGACGACAGTTGTTGTTTCGGCAGCAGTTGTTGTGGCTGCAGTTGTCGTTGGTGCTGCAGTTGTTGATGTTTGGGCGGTAGTTGTTGTTGGTGAGGCAGTTGTTGATGGGGCAACAGCAGTTGTCGTTGGTGCTGCAGTTGTTGATGTTTGGGCGGTAGTTGTTGTTGGGGCAGCAGTTGTTGATGTCAGGACAGCAGTTGTCGTTGGGACGGCAGTTGTTGTGTCTGCAGTTGTTGATGTTTGAGCGGTAGTTGTTGTTGGGGCAGCAGTTGCTGATGTCAGGACAGCAGTTGTCGTTGGGACGACAGTTGTTGTTTGGGCGGCAGTTGTTGATGTCTGGACAGTAGTTGTTGATGGGATGACAGTTGTTGTTTGGGCTGCAGTTGTTGATGGGGCTGCAGTTGTTGATGTTTGGGCGGCAGTTGTTGTTGGTGAGGCAGTTGTTGATGGGGCAACAGCAGTTGTCGTTGGGACGACAGTTGTTGTTTGGGCGGCAGTTGTTGTTGTGGCTGCAGTTGTCGTTGGTGCTGCAGTTGTTGATGTTTGGGCGGTAGTTGTTGTTGGTGAGGCAGTTGTTGATGGGGCAACAGCAGTTGTCGTTGGTGCTGCAGTTGATGTTTGGGCGGTAGTTGTTGTTGGGGCAGCAGTTGTTGATGTCAGGACAGCAGTTGTCGTTGGGACGACAGTTGTTGTTTGGGGGGCAGTTGTTGTTGGGGCGGCAGTTGTTGATGTCTGGACAGTAGTTGTTGATGGGATGAAAGTTGTTGTTTGGGGGTCAGTTGTTGTTGGGGCGGCAGTTGTTGATGTCTGGACAGTAGTTGTTGATGGGATGACAGTTGTTGTTTGGGCGGCAGTTGTTGTTGTGGCTGCACTTGTCGTTGGGGCTTCAGTTGTTGTCATTTGGGCGGCGGTTGTTGGGGCGGCAGTTGTTGATGTCAGGACAGCAGTTGTCGTTGGGACGGCAGTTGTTGTTGTGGCTGCAGTTGTTGATGTTTGAGCGGTAGTTGTTGTTGGGGCAGCAGTTGTTGATGTCAGGACAGCAGTTGTCGTTGGGACGACAGTTGTTGTTTGGGCGGCAGTTGTTGTTGGGGCTGCAGTTGTTGATGGGGCTGCAGTTGTTGATGTTTGGGCGGCAGTTGTTGTTGGTGAGGCAGTTGTTGATGGGGCAACAGTAGTTGTCGTTGGGACGACAGTTGTTGTTTCGGCAGCAGTTGTTGTGGCTGCAGTTGTCGTTGGTGCTGCAGTTGTTGATGTTTGGGCGGTAGTTGTTGTTGGTGAGGCAGTTGTTGATGGGGCAACAGCAGTTGTCGTTGGTGCTGCAGTTGTTGATGTTTGGGCGGTAGTTGTTGTTGGGGCAGCAGTTGTTGATGTCAGGACAGCAGTTGTCGTTGGGACGGCAGTTGTTGTGTCTGCAGTTGTTGATGTTTGAGCGGTAGTTGTTGTTGGGGCAGCAGTTGCTGATGTCAGGACAGCAGTTGTCGTTGGGACGACAGTTGTTGTTTGGGCGGCAGTTGTTGATGTCTGGACAGTAGTTGTTGATGGGATGACAGTTGTTGTTTGGGCTGCAGTTGTTGATGGGGCTGCAGTTGTTGATGTTTGGGCGGCAGTTGTTGTTGGTGAGGCAGTTGTTGATGGGGCAACAGCAGTTGTCGTTGGGACGACAGTTGTTGTTTGGGCGGCAGTTGTTGTTGTGGCTGCAGTTGTCGTTGGTGCTGCAGTTGTTGATGTTTGGGCGGTAGTTGTTGTTGGTGAGGCAGTTGTTGATGGGGCAACAGCAGTTGTCGTTGGTGCTGCAGTTGATGTTTGGGCGGTAGTTGTTGTTGGGGCAGCAGTTGTTGATGTCAGGACAGCAGTTGTCGTTGGGACGACAGTTGTTGTTTGGGCGGCAGTTGTTGCTGGGGCTGCAGTTGTTAGGGCGGCAGTTGTTAGGGCGGCAGTTGTTGTTGTGGCTGCAGTTGTTGATGTTTGAGCGGTAGTTGTTGTTTGGGCAGCAGTTGTTGATGTCAGGACATTAGTTGTCGTTGGGACGACAGTTGTTGTTTGGGCGGCAGTTGTTGCTGGGGCTGCAGTTGTTGGTGAGGCAGTTGTTAATGGGGCAACAGCAGTTGTCGTTGGGACGACAGTTGTTGTTTGGGCGGCAGTTGTTGTTGTGGCTGCAGTTGTCGTTGGTGCTGCAGTTGTTGATGTCAGGACAGCAGTTGTCGTTGGGACGACTGTTGTTGTTTGGGCGGCAGTTGTTGATGTCTGGACAGTAGTTGTTGATGGGATGACAGTTGTTGTTTGGGTGGCAGTTGTTGTTGTGGCTGCAGTTGTCGTTGGGGCTTCAGTTGTTGTCATTTGGGTGGCAGTTGTTGTTTGGGGTGCAGTTGTTGATGTTTGGGCGGCAGTTGTTGTTTGGGCGGCAGTTGTTGATGTCAGGACAGCAGTTGTCGTTGGGACGACAGTTGTTGTTTGGGGGGCAGTTGTTGTTGGGGCGGCAGTTGTTGATGTCTGGACAGTAGTTGTTGATGGGATGAAAGTTGTTGTTTGGGGGTCAGTTGTTGTTGGGGCAGCAGTTGTTGATGTCTGGACAGTAGTTGTTGATGGGATGACAGTTGTTGTTTGGGCGGCAGTTGTTGTTGTGGCTGCACTTGTTGTTGGGGCTTCAGTTGTTGTCATTTGGGCGGCAGTTGTTGGGGCGGCAGTTGTTGATGTCAGGACAGCAGTTGTCGTTGGGACGGCAGTTGTTGTTGTGGCTGCAGTTGTTGATGTTTGAGCGGTAGTTGTTGTTGGGGCAGCATTTGTTGATGTCAGGACAGCAGTTGTCGTTGGGACGACAGTTGTTGTTTGGGCGGCAGTTGTTGATGTCTGGACAGTAGTTGTTGATGGGATGACAGTTGTTGTTTGGGCTGCAGTTGTTGATGGGGCTGCAGTTGTTGATGTTTGGGCGGCAGTTGTTGTTGGTGAGGCAGTTGTTGATGGGGCAACAGCAGTTGTCGTTGAGACGACAGTTGTTGTTTGGGCGGCAGTTGTTGTTGTGGCTGCAGTTGTCGTTGGTGCTGCAGTTGTTGATGTTTGGGCGGTAGTTGTTGTTGGTGAGGCAGTTGTTGATGGGGCAACAGCAGTTGTCGTTGGTGCTGCAGTTGATGTTTGGGCGGTAGTTGTTGTTGGGGCAGCAGTTGTTGATGTCAGGACAGCAGTTGTCGTTGGGACGACAGTTGTTGTTTGGGCGGCAGTTGTTGCTGGGGCTGCAGTTGTTAGGGCGGCAGTTGTTAGGGCGGCAGTTGTTGTTGTGGCTGCAGTTGTTGATGTTTGAGCGGTAGTTGTTGTTGGGGCAGCAGTTGTTGATGTCAGGACAGCAGTTGTCGTTGGGACGACAGTTGTTGTTTGGGCGGCAGTTGTTGCTGGGGCTGCAGTTGTTGGTGAGGCAGTTGTTGATGGGGCAACAGCAGTTGTCGTTGGGACGACAGTTGTTGTTTGGGCGGCAGTTGTTGTTGTGGCTGCAGTTGTCGTTGGTGCTGCAGTTGTTGATGTCAGGACAGCAGTTGTCGTTGGGACGACTGTTGTTGTTTGGGCGGCAGTTGTTGATGTCTGGACAGTAGTTGTTGATGGGATGACAGTTGTTGTTTGGGCATCAGTTGTTGATGGGGCTGCAGTTGTTGATGTTTGGGCGGCAGTTGTTGTTGGTGAGGCAGTTGTTGATGGGGCAACAGCAGTTGTCGTTGGGACAACAGTTGTTGTTTGGGCGGCAGTTGTTGTTGTGGCTGCAGTTGTCGTTGGTGCTGCAGTTGTTGATGTTTGGGCGGTAGTTGTTGTTGGTGAGGCAGTTGTTGATGGGGCAACAGCAGTTGTCGTTGGTGCTGCAGTTGATGTTTGGGCGGTAGTTGTTGTTGGGGCAGCAGTTGTTGATGTCAGGACAGCAGTTGTCGTTGGGACGACAGTTGTTGTTTGGGCGGCAGTTGTTGCTGGGGCTGCAGTTAGGGCGGCAGTTGTTAGAGCGGCAGTTGTTGTTGTGGCTGCAGTTGTTGATGTTTGAGCGGTAGTTGTTGCTGGGGCAGCAGTTGTTGATGTCAGGACAGCAGTTGTCGTTGGGACGACAGTTGTTGTTTGGGCGGCAGTTGTTGCTGAGGCTGCAGTTGTTGGTGAGGCAGTTGTTGATGGGGCAACAGCAGTTGTCGTTGGGACGACAGTTGTTGTTTGGTCGGCAGTTGTTGTTGTGGCTGCAGTTGTCGTTGGTGCTGCAGTTGTTGATGTCAGGACAGCAGTTGTCGTTGGGACGACTGTTGTTGTTTGGGCGGCAGTTGTTGATGTCTGGACAGTAGTTGTTGATGGGATGACAGTTGTTGTTTGGGTGGCAGTTGTTGTTGTGGCTGCAGTTGTCGTTGGGGCTTCAGTTGTTGTCATTTGGGTGGCAGTTGTTGTTTGGGGTGCAGTTGTTGATGTTTGGGCGGCAGTTGTTGTTTGGGCGGCAGTTGTTGATGTCAGGACAGCAGTTGTCGTTGGGACGACAGTTGTTGTTTGGGGGGCAGTTGTTGTTGGGGCGGCAGTTGTTGATGTCTGGACAGTAGTTGTTGATGGGATGAAAGTTGTTGTTTGGGGGTCAGTTGTTGTTGGGGCGGCAGTTGTTGATGTCTGGACAGTAGTTGTTGATGGGATGACAGTTGTTGTTTGGGCGGCAGTTGTTGTTGTGGCTGCACTTGTCGTTGGGGCTTCAGTTGTTTTCATTTGGGCGGCAGTTGTTGGGGCGGCAGTTGTTGATGTCAGGACAGCAGTTGTCGTTGGGACGGCAGTTGTTGTTGTGGCTGCAGTTGTTGATGTTTGAGCGGTAGTTGTTGTTTGGGCAGCAGTTGTTGATGTCTGGACAGTAGTTGTTGATGGGATGAAAGTTGTTGTTTGGGGGTCAGTTGTTGTTGGGGCGGCAGTTGTTGATGTCTGGACAGTAGTTGTTGATGGGATGACAGTTGTTGTTTGGGCGGCAGTTGTTGTTGTGGCTGCACTTGTCGTTGGGGCTTCAGTTGTTGTCATTTGGGCGGCAGTTGTTGGGGCGGCAGTTGTTGATGTCATGACAGCAGTTGTCGTTGGGACGGCAGTTGTTGTTGTGGCTGCAGTTGTTGATGTTTGAGCGGTAGTTGTTGTTGGGGCAGCAGTTGTTGATGTCAGGACAGCAGTTGTCGTTGGGACGACAGTTGTTGTTTGGGCGGCAGTTGTTGATGTCTGGACAGTAGTTGTTGACGGGATGACAGTTGTTGTTTGGGCTGCAGTTGTTGATGGGGCTGCAGTTGTTGATGTCTGGACAGTAGTTGTTGATGGGATGAAAGTTGTTGTTTGGGGGTCAGTTGTTGTTGGGGCGGCAGTTGTTGATGTCTGGACAGTAGTTGTTGATGGGATGACAGTTGTTGTTTGGGCGGCAGTTGTTGTTGTGGCTGCACTTGTCGTTGGGGCTTCAGTTGTTGTCATTTGGGCGGCAGTTGTTGGGGCGGCAGTTGTTGATGTCAGGACAGCAGTTGTCGTTGGGACGGCAGTTGTTGTGGCTGCAGTTGTTGATGTTTGAGCGGTAGTTGTTGTTGGGGCAGCAGTTGTTGATGTCAGGACAGCAGTTGTCGTTGGGACGACAGTTGTTGTTTGGGCGGCAGTTGTTGATGTCTGGACAGTAGTTGTTGATGGGATGACAGTTGTTGTTTGGGCTGCAGTTGTTGATGGGGCTGCAGTTGTTGATGTTTGGGCGGCAGTTGTTGTTGGTGAGGCAGTTGTTGATGGGGCAACAGCAGTTGTCGTTTTGACGACAGTTGTCGTTTGGGCGGCAGTTGTTGTTGTGGCTGCAGTTGTCGTTGGTGCTGCAGTTGTTGATGTTTGGGCGGTAGTTGTTGTTGGTGAGGCAGTTGTTGATGGGGCAACAGCAGTTGTCGTTGGTGCTGCAGTTGATGTTTGGGCGGTAGTTGTTGTTGGGGCAGCAGTTGTTGATGTCAGGAAAGCAGTTGTCGTTGGGACGACAGTTGTTGTTTGGGCGGCAGTTGTTGCTGGGGCTGCATTTGTTAGGGCGGCAGTTGTTCGGGCGGCAGTTGTTGTTGTGGCTGCAGTTGTTGATGTTTGAGCGGTAGTTGTTGTTGGGGCAGCAGTTGTTGATGTCAGGACAGCAGTTGTCGTTGGGACGACAGTTGTTGTTTGGGCGGCAGTTGTCGTTGGTGCTGCAGTTGTTGTTGTTTGGGCGGTAGTTGTTGTTGGGGCGACAGTTGTTGTTTGGGCGGCAGTTGTTGTTGGGGCTGCAGTTGTTGATGTGGCTGCAGTTGTTGATGTTTGGGCGGCAGTTGTTGGTAAGGCAGTTGTTGATGGGGCGACAGCAGTTGTCGTTGGGACGACAGTTGTTGTTTGGGCGGTAGTTATTGTTGTGGCTGCAGTTGTCGTTGGTGCTGCAGTTGTTGATGTTTGGGCGGTAGTTGTTGTTGGGGCGGCAGTTGTTGATCGGGCGGCAGTTGTTGATGGGGCGGCAGTTGTTGATGTCTGGACAGTAGTTGTTGTTGGAATGACAGTTGTCATTTGGGTGGCAATTGTTGTTTGGGGTGCAGTTGTTGATGTTGGGGCTGCAGTTGTTATTTGGGCGGCAGTTGTTGATGTCAGGACAGCAGTTGTCGTTGGGATGACAGTTGTTGTTTGGGGGGCAGTTGTTGTTGGGGCGGCAGTTGTTGATGTCTGGACAGTAGTTGTTGATGGGATGACAGTTGTTGTTTGGGGGGCAGTTGTTGTTGGGGCGGCAGTTGTTGATGTCTTGACAGTAGTTGTTGATGGGATGACAGTTGTTGTTTGGGCGGCAGTTGTTGTTGTGGCTGCACTTGTCGTTGGGGCTTCAGTTGTTGTCATTTGGGCGGCAGTTGTTGGGGCGGCAGTTGTTGATGTCAGGACAGCAGTTGTCGTTGGGATGGCAGTTGTTGTGTCTGCAGTTGTTGATGTTTGAGCGGTAGTTGTTGTTGGGGCAGCAGTTGTCGTTGGGACGACAGTTGTTGTTTGGGCGGCAGTTGTTGATGTCTGGACAGTAGTTGTTGATGGGATGACAGTTGTTGTTTGGGCTGCAGTTGTTGATGGGGCTGCAGTTGTTGATGTTTGGGTGGCAGTTGTTGTTGGTGAGGCAGTTGTTGATGGGGCAACAGCAGTTGTCGTTGGGACGACAGTTGTTGTTTGGGCGGCAGTTGTTGTTGTGGCTGCAGTTGTCGTTGGTGCTGCAGTTGTTGATGTTTGGGCGGTAGTTGTTGTTGGTGAGGCAGTTGTTGATGGGGCAACAGCAGTTGTCGTTGGTGCTGCAGTTGATGTTTGGGCGGTAGTTGTTGTTGGGGCAGCAGTTGTTGATGTCAGGACAGCAGTTGTCGTTGGGACGACAGTTGTTGTTTGGGCGGCAGTTGTTGCTGGGGCTGCAGTTGTTAGGGCGGCAGTTGTTGTGGCTGCAGTTGTTGATGTTTGAGCGGTAGTTGTTGTTGGGGCAGCAGTTGTTGATGTCAGGACAGCAGTTGTCGTTGGGACGACAGTTGTTGTTTGGGCGGCAGTTGTTGTTGTGGCTGCAGTTGTCGTTGGTGCTGCAGTTGTTGATGTCAGGACAGCAGTTGTCGTTGGGACGACTGTTGTTGTTTGGGCGGCAGTTGTTGCTGGGGCTGCAGTTGTTAGGGCGGCAGTTGTTGTGGCTGCAGTTGTTGATGTTTGAGCGGTAGTTGTTGTTGGGGCAGCAGTTGTTGATGTCAGGACAGCAGTTGTCGTTGGGACGACAGTTGTTGTTTGGGCGGCAGTTGTTGCTGGGGCTGCAGTTGTTGGTGAGGCAGTTGTTGATGGGGCAACAGCAGTTGTCGTTGGGACGACAGTTGTTGTTTGGGCGGCAGTTGTTGTTGTGGCTGCAGTTGTCGTTGGTGCTGCAGTTGTTGATGTCAGGACAGCAGTTGTCGTTGGGACGACTGTTGTTGTTTGGGCGGCAGTTGTTGATGTCTGGACAGTAGTTGTTGATGGGATGACAGTTGTTGTTTGGGTGGCAGTTGTTGTTGTGGCTGCAGTTGTCGTTGGGGCTTCAGTTGTTGTCATTTGGGTGGCAGTTGTTGTTTGGGGTGCAGTTGTTGATGTTTGGGCGGCAGTTGTTGTTTGGGCGGCAGTTGCTGATGTCAGGACAGCAGTTGTCGTTGGGACGACAGTTGTTGATGTCTGGACAGTAGTTGTTGATGGGATGAAAGTTGTTGTTTGGGGGTCAGTTGTTGTTGGGGCGGCAGTTGTTGATGTCTGGACAGTAGTTGTTGATGGGATGACAGTTGTTGTTGGGGCTTCAGTTGTTGTCATTTGGGCGGCAGTTGTTGGGGCGGCAGTTGTTGATGTCAGGACAGCAGTTGTCGTTGGGACGGCAGTTGTTGTGGCTGCAGTTGTTGATGTTTGAGCGGTAGTTGTTGTTGGGGCAGCAGTTGTTGATGTCAGGACAGCAGTTGTCGTTGGGACGACAGTTGTTGTTTGGACGGCAGTTGTTGATGTCTGGACAGTAGTTGTTGATGGGATGACAGTTGTTGTTTGGGCTGCAGTTGTTGATGGGGCTGCAGTTGTTGATGTTTTGGCGGCAGTTGTTGTTGGTGAGGCAGTTGTTGATGGGGCAACAGCAGTTGTCGTTGGGACGACAGTTGTTGTTTGGGCAGCAGTTGTTGTGGCTGCAGTTGTCGTTGGTGCTGCAGTTGTTGATGTTTGGGCGGTAGTTGTTGTTGGTGAGGCAGTTGTTGATGGGGCAACAGCAGTTGTCGTTGGTGCTGCAGTTGATGTTTGGGCGGTAGTTGTTGTTGGGGCAGCAGTTGTTGATGTCAGGACAGCAGTTGTCGTTGGGACGACAGTTGTTGTTTGGGCGGCAGTTGTTGCTGGGGCTGCAGTTGTTAGGGCGGCAGTTGTTAGGGCGCCAGTTGTTGTGGCTGCAGTTTTTGATGTTTGAGCGGTAGTTGTTGTTGGGGCAGCAGTTGTTGATGTCAGGACAGCAGTTGTCGTTGGGACGACAGTTGTTGTTTGGGCGGCAGTTGTTGCTGGGGCTGCAGTTGTTGGTGAGGCAGTTGTTGATGGGGCAACAGCAGTTGTCGTTGGGACGACAGTTGTTGTTTGGTCGGCAGTTGTTGTTGTGGCTGCAGTTGTCGTTGGTGCTGCAGTTGTTGATGTCAGGACAGCAGTTGTTGTTGGGACGACTGTTGTTGTTTGGGCGGCAGTTGTTGATGTCTGGACAGTAGTTGTTGATGGGATGACAGTTGTTGTTTGGGTGGCAGTTGTTGTTGTGGCTGCAGTTGTCGTTGGGGCTTCAGTTGTTGTCATTTGGGTGGCAGTTGTTGTTTGGGGTGCAGTTGTTGATGTTTGGGTGGCAGTTGTTGTTTGGGCGGCAGTTGTTGATGTCAGGACAGCAGTTGTCGCTGGGACGACAGTTGTTGTTTGGGGGGCAGTTGTTGTTGGGGCGGCAGTTGTTGATGTCTGGACAGTAGTTGTTGATGGGATGAAAGTTGTTGTTTGGGGGTCAGTTGTTGTTGGGGCGGCAGTTGTTGATGTCTGGACAGTAGTTGTTGATGGGATGACAGTTGTTGTTTGGGCGGCAGTTGTTGTTGTGGCTGCACTTGTCGTTGGGGCTTCAGTTGTTGTCATTTGGGCGGCAGTTGTTGGGGCGGCAGTTGTTGATGTCAGGACAGCAGTTGTCGTTGGGAAGGCAGTTGTTGTTGTGGCTGCAGTTGTTGATGTTTGAGCGGTAGTTGTTGTTTGGGCAGCAGTTGTTGATGTCAGGACAGCAGTTGTCGTTGGGACGACAGTTGTTGTTTGGGGGTCAGTTGTTGTTGGGGCGGCAGTTGTTGATGTCTGGACAGTAGTTGTTGATGGGATGACAGTTGTTGTTGGGGCTTCAGTTGTTGTCATTTGGGCGGCAGTTGTTGGGGCGGCAGTTGTTGATGTCAGGACAGCAGTTGTCGTTGGGACGGCAGTTGTTGTTTTGGCTGCAGTTGTTGATGTTTGAGCGGTAGTTGTTGTTGGGGCAGCAGTTGTTGATGTCAGGACAGCAGTTGTCGTTGGGACGACAGTTGTTGTTTGGGCGGCAGTTGTTGATGTCTGGACAGTAGTTGTTGATGGGATGACAGTTGTTGTTTGGGCTGCAGTTGTTGATGGGGCTGCAGTTGTTGATGTTTGGGCGGCAGTTGTTGTTGGTGAGGCAGTTGTTGATGGGGCAACAGCAGTTGTCGTTGGGACGACAGTTGTTGTTTGGGCGGCAGTTGTTGTGGCTGCAGTTGTCGTTGGTGCTGCAGTTGTTGATGTTTGGGCGGTAGTTGTTGTTGGTGAGGCAGTTGTTGATGGGGCAACAGCAGTTGTCGTTGGTGCTGCAGTTGATGTTTGGGCGGTAGTTGTTGTTGGAGCAGCAGTTGTTGATGTCAGGACAGCAGTTGTCGTTGGGACGACAGTTGTTGTTTGGGCGGCAGTTGTTGCTGGGGCTCCAGTTGTTAGGGCGGCAGTTGTTAGGGCGCCAGTTGTTGTGGCTGCAGTTGTTGATGTTTGAGCGGTAGCTGTTGTTGGGGCTGCAGTTGTCGTTGGTGCTGCAGTTGTTGATGTCAGGACAGCAGTTGTTGTTGGGACGACTGTTGTTGTTTGGGCGGCAGTTGTTGATGTCTGGACATTAGTTGTTGATGGGATGACAGTTGTTGTTTGGGTTGCAGTTGTTGTTGTGGCTGCAGTTGTCGTTGGGGCTTCAGTTGTTGTCATTTGGGTGGCAGTTGTTGTTTGGGGTGCAGTTGTTGATGTTTGGGTGGTAGTTGTTGTTTGGGCGGCAGTTGTTGATGTCAGGACAGCAGTTGTCGTTGGGACGACAGTTGTTGTTTGGGGGGCAGTTGTTGTTGGGGCGGCAGTTGTTGATGTCTGGACAGTAGTTGTTGATGGGATGAAAGTTGTTGTTTGGGGGTCAGTTGTTGTTGGGGCGGCAGTTGTTGATGTCTGGACAGTAGTTGTTGATGGGATGACAGTTGTTGTTTGGGCGGCAGTTGTTGTTGTGGCTGCACTTGTCGTTGGGGCTTCAGTTGTTGTCATTTGGGCGGCAGTTGTTGGGGCGGCAGTTGTTGATGTCAGGACAGCAGTTGTCGTTGGGACGGCAGTTGTTGTTGTGGCTGCAGTTGTTGATGTTTGAGCGGTAGTTGTTGTTTGGGCAGCAGTTGTTGATGTCAGGACAGCAGTTGTCGTTGGGACGACAGTTGTTGTTTGGACGGCAGTTGTTGTTGGGGCTGCAGTTGTTGATGGGGCTGCAGTTGTTGATGTTTGGGCGGCAGTTGTTGTTGGTGAGGCAGTTGTTGATGGGGCAACAGTAGTTGTCGTTGGGACGACAGTTGTTGTTTCGGCAGCAGTTGTTGTTGTGGCTGCAGTTGTTGTTGGTGCTGCAGTTGTTGATGTTTGGGCGGTAGTTGTTGTTGGTGAGGCAGTTGTTGATGGGGCAACAGCAGTTGTCGTTGGTGCTGCAGTTGTTGATGTTTGGTCGGTAGTTGTTGTTGGGGCAGCAGTTGTTGATGTCAGGACAACAGTTGTCGTTGGGACGGCAGTTGTTGTGTCTGCAGTTGTTGATGTTTGAGCGGTAGTTGTTGTTGGGGCAGCAGTTGTTGATGTCAGGACAGCAGTTGTCGTTGGGACGACAGTTGTTGTTTGGGGGGCAGTTGTTGTTGGGGCGGCAGTTGTTGATGCCTGGACAGTAGTTGTTGATGGGATGACAGTTGTTGTTTGGGCTGCAGTTGTTGATGGGGCTGCAGTTGTTGATGTTTGGGCGGCAGTTGTTGTTGGTGAGGAAGTTGTTGATGGGGCAACAGCAGTTGTCGTTGGGACGACAGTTGTTGTTTGGGCGGCAGTTGTTGTTGTGGCTGCAGTTGTCGTTGGTGCTGCAGTTGTTGATGTTTGGGCGGTAGTTGTTGTTGGTGAGGCAGTTGTTGATGGGGCAACAGCAGTTGTCGTTGGTGCTGCAGTTGATGTTTGGGCGGTAGTTGTTGTTGGGGCAGCAGTTGTTGATGTCAGGACAGCAGTTGTCGTTGGGACGACAGTTGTTGTTTGGGCGGCAGTTGTTTCTGGGGCTGCAGTTGTTAGGGCGGCAGTTGTTGTTGTGGCTGCAGTTGTTGATGTTTGAGCGGTAGTTGTTGTTGGGGCAGCAGTTGTTGATGTCAGGACAGCAGTTGTCGTTGGGACGACAGTTGTTGTTTGGGCGGCAGTTGTTGCTGGGGCTGCAGTTGTTGGTGAGGCAGTTGTTGATGGGGCAACAGCAGTTGTCGTTGGGACGACAGTTGTTGTTTGGGCGGCAGTTGTTGTTGTGGCTGCAGTTGTCGTTGGTGCTGCAGTTGTTGATGTCAGGACAGCAGTTGTCGTTGGGACGACTGTTGTTGTTTGGGTGGCAGTTGTTGTTGTGGCTGCAGTTGTTGTTGGGGCTTCAGTTGTTGTCATTTGGGTGGCAGTTGTTGTTTGGGGTGCAGTTGTTGATGTTTGGGCGGCAGTTGTTGTTTGGGCGGCAGTTGTTGATGTCAGGACAGCAGTTGTCGTTGGGACGACAGTTGTTGTTTGGGGGGCAGTTGTTGTTGGGGCGGCAGTTGTTGATGTCTGGACAGTAGTTGTTGATGGGATGAAAGTTGTTGTTTGGGGGTCAGTTGTTGTTGGGGCGGCAGTTGTTGATGTCTGGACAGTAGTTGTTGATGGGATGACAGTTGTTGTTTGGGCGGCAGTTGTTGTTGTGGCTGCACTTGTCGTTGGGGCTTCAGTTGTTGTCATTTGGGCGGCGGTTGTTGGGGCGGCAGTTGTTGATGTCAGGACAGCAGTTGTCGTTGGGACGGCATTTGTTGTTGTGGCTGCAGTTGTTGATGTTTGAGCGGTAGTTGTTGTTGGGGCAGCAGTTGTTGATGTCAGGACAGCAGTTGTCGTTGGGACGACAGTTGTTGTTTGGGCGGCAGTTGTTGTTGGGGCTGCAGTTGTTGATGGGGCTGCAGTTGTTGATGTTTGGGCGGCAGTTGTTGTTGGTGAGGCAGTTGTTGATGGGGCAACAGTAGTTGTCGTTGGGACGACAGTTGTTGTTTCGGCAGCAGTTGTTGTGGCTGCAGTTGTCGTTGGTGCTGCAGTTGTTGATGTTTGGGCGGTAGTTGTTGTTGGTGAGGCAGTTGTTGATGGGGCAACAGCAGTTGTCGTTGGTGCTGCAGTTGATGTTTGGGCGGTAGTTGTTGTTGGGGCAGCAGTTGTTGATGTCAGGACAGCAGTTGTCGTTGGGACGACAGTTGTTGTTTGGGCGGCAGTTGTTGCTGGGGCTGCAGTTGTTAGGGCGGCAGTTGTTAGGGCGCCAGTTGTTGTGGCTGCAGTTTTTGATGTTTGAGCGGTAGTTGTTGTAGGGGCAGCAGTTGTTGATGTCAGGACAGCAGTTGTCGTTGGGACGACAGTTGTTGTTTGGGCGGCAGTTGTTGCTGGGGCTGCAGTTGTTGGTGAGGCAGTTGTTGATGGGGCAACAGCAGTTGTCGTTGGGACGACAGTTGTTGTTTGGTCGGCAGTTGTTGTTGTGGCTGCAGTTGTCGTTGGTGCTGCAGTTGTTGATGTCAGGACAGCAGTTGTTGTTGGGACGACTGTTGTTGTTTGGGCGGCAGTTGTTGATGTCTGGACAGTAGTTGTTGATGGGATGACAGTTGTTGTTTGGGTGGCAGTTGTTGTTGTGGCTGCAGTTGTCGTTGGGGCTTCAGTTGTTGTCATTTGGGTGGCAGTTGTTGTTTGGGGTGCAGTTGTTGATGTTTGGGTGGCAGTTGTTGTTTGGGCGGCAGTTGTTGATGTCAGGACAGCAGTTGTCGCTGGGACGACAGTTGTTGTTTGGGGGGCAGTTGTTGTTGGGGCGGCAGTTGTTGATGTCTGGACAGTAGTTGTTGATGGGATGAAAGTTGTTGTTTGGGGGTCAGTTGTTGTTGGGGCGGCAGTTGTTGATGTCTGGACAGTAGTTGTTGATGGGATGACAGTTGTTGTTTGGGCGGCAGTTGTTGTGGCTGCACTTGTCGTTGGGGCTTCAGTTGTTGTCATTTGGGCGGCAGTTGTTGGGGCGGCAGTTGTTGATGTCAGGACAGCAGTTGTCGTTGGGAAGGCAGTTGTTGTTGTGGCTGCAGTTGTTGATGTTTGAGCGGTAGTTGTTGTTTGGGCAGCAGTTGTTGATGTCAGGACAGCAGTTGTCGTTGGGACGACAGTTGTTGTTTGGGGGTCAGTTGTTGTTGGGGCGGCAGTTGTTGATGTCTGGACAGTAGTTGTTGATGGGATGACAGTTGTTGTTGGGGCTTCAGTTGTTGTCATTTGGGCGGCAGTTGTTGGGGCGGCAGTTGTTGATGTCAGGACAGCAGTTGTCGTTGGGACGGCAGTTGTTGTTTTGGCTGCAGTTGTTGATGTTTGAGCGGTAGTTGTTGTTGGGGCAGCAGTTGTTGATGTCAGGACAGCAGTTGTCGTTGGGACGACAGTTGTTGTTTGGGCGGCAGTTGTTGATGTCTGGACAGTAGTTGTTGATGGGATGACAGTTGTTGTTTGGGCTGCAGTTGTTGATGGGGCTGCAGTTGTTGATGTTTGGGCGGCAGTTGTTGTTGGTGAGGCAGTTGTTGATGGGGCAACAGCAGTTGTCGTTGGGACGACAGTTGTTGTTTGGGCGGCAGTTGTTGTGGCTGCAGTTGTCGTTGGTGCTGCAGTTGTTGATGTTTGGGCGGTAGTTGTTGTAGGTGAGGCAGTTGTTGATGGGGCAACAGCAGTTGTCGTTGGTGCTGCAGTTGATGTTTGGGCGGTAGTTGTTGTTGGAGCAGCAGTTGTTGATGTCAGGACAGCAGTTGTCGTTGGGACGACAGTTGTTGTTTGGGCGGCAGTTGTTGCTGGGGCTCCAGTTGTTAGGGCGGCAGTTGTTAGGGCGCCAGTTGTTGTGGCTGCAGTTGTTGATGTTTGAGCGGTAGCTGTTGTTGGGGCTGCAGTTGTCGTTGGTGCTGCAGTTGTTGATGTCAGGACAGCAGTTGTTGTTGGGACGACTGTTGTTGTTTGGGCGGCAGTTGTTGATGTCTGGACATTAGTTGTTGATGGGATGACAGTTGTTGTTTGGGTGGCAGTTGTTGTTGTGGCTGCAGTTGTCGTTGGGGCTTCAGTTGTTGTCATTTGGGTGGCAGTTGTTGTTTGGGGTGCAGTTGTTGATGTTTGGGTGGTAGTTGTTGTTTGGGCGGCAGTTGTTGATGTCAGGACAGCAGTTGTCGTTGGGACGACAGTTGTTGTTTGGGGGGCAGTTGTTGATGTCTGGACAGTAGTTGTTGATGGGATGAAAGTTGTTGTTTGGGGGTCAGTTGTTGTTGGGGCGGCAGTTGTTGATGTCTGGACAGTAGTTGTTGATGGGATGACAGTTGTTGTTTGGGCGGCAGTTGTTGTTGTGGCTGCACTTGTCGTTGGGGCTTCAGTTGTTGTCATTTGGGCGGCAGTTGTTGGGGCGGCAGTTGTTGATGTCAGGACAGCAGTTGTCGTTGGGACGGCAGTTGTTGTTGTGGCTGCAGTTGTTGATGTTTGAGCGGTAGTTGTTGTTTGGGCAGCAGTTGTTGATGTCAGGACAGCAGTTGTCGTTGGGACGACAGTTGTTGTTTGGACGGCAGTTGTTGTTGGGGCTGCAGTTGTTGATGGGGCTGCAGTTGTTGATGTTTGGGCGGCAGTTGTTGTTGGTGAGGCAGTTGTTGATGGGGCAACAGTAGTTGTCGTTGGGACGACAGTTGTTGTTTCGGCAGCAGTTGTTGTTGTGGCTGCAGTTGTTGTTGGTGCTGCAGTTGTTGATGTTTGGGCGGTAGTTGTTGTTGGTGAGGCAGTTGTTGATGGGGCAACAGCAGTTGTCGTTGGTGCTGCAGTTGTTGATGTTTGGTCGGTAGTTGTTGTTGGGGCAGCAGTTGTTGATGTCAGGACAACAGTTGTCGTTGGGACGGCAGTTGTTGTGTCTGCAGTTGTTGATGTTTGAGCGGTAGTTGTTGTTGGGGCAGCAGTTGTTGATGTCAGGACAGCAGTTGTCGTTGGGACGACAGTTGTTGTTTGGGGGGCAGTTGTTGTTGGGGCGGCAGTTGTTGATGTCTGGACAGTAGTTGTTGATGGGATGACAGTTGTTGTTTGGGCTGCAGTTGTTGATGGGGCTGCAGTTGTTGATGTTTGGGCGGCAGTTGTTGTTGGTGAGGAAGTTGTTGATGGGGCAACAGCAGTTGTCGTTGGGACGACAGTTGTTGTTTGGGCGGCAGTTGTTGTTGTGGCTGCAGTTGTCATTGGTGCTGCAGTTGTTGATGTTTGGGCGGTAGTTGTTGTTGGTGAGGCAGTTGTTGATGGGGCAACAGCAGTTGTCGTTGGTGCTGCAGTTGATGTTTGGGCGGTAGTTGTTGTTGGGGCAGCAGTTGTTGATGTCAGGACAGCAGTTGTCGTTGGGACGACAGTTGTTGTTTGGGCGGCAGTTGTTGCTGGGGCTGCAGTTGTTAGGGCGGCAGTTGTTGTTGTGGCTGCAGTTGTTGATGTTTGAGCGGTAGTTGTTGTTGGGGCAGCAGTTGTTGATGTCAGGACAGCAGTTGTCGTTGGGATGACAGTTGTTGTTTGGGCGGCAGTTGTTGCTGGGGCTGCAGTTGTTGGTGAGGCAGTTGTTGATGGGGCAACAGCAGTTGTCGTTGGGACGACAGTTGTTGTTTGGGCGGCAGTTGTTGTTGTGGCTGCAGTTGTCGTTGGTGCTGCAGTTGTTGATGTCAGGACAGCAGTTGTCGTTGGGACGACTGTTGTTGTTTGGGCGGCAGTTGTTGATGTCTGGACAGTAGTTGTTGATGGGATGACAGTTGTTGTTTGGGTGGCAGTTGTTGTTGTGGCTGCAGTTGTTGTTGGGGCTTCAGTTGTTGTCATTTGGGTGGCAGTTGTTGTTTGGGGTGCAGTTGTTGATGTTTGGGCGGCAGTTGTTGTTTGGGCGGCAGTTGTTGATGTCAGGACAGCAGTTGTCGTTGGGACGACAGTTGTTGTTTGGGGGGCAGTTGTTGTTGGGGCGGCAGTTGTTGATGTCTGGACAGTAGTTGTTGATGGGATGAAAGTTGTTGTTTGGGGGTCAGTTGTTGTTGGGGCGGCAGTTGTTGATGTCTGGACAGTAGTTGTTGATGGGATGACAGTTGTTGTTTGGGCGGCAGTTGTTGTTGTGGCTGCACTTGTCGTTGGGGCTTCAGTTGTTGTCATTTGGGCGGCGGTTGTTGGGGCGGCAGTTGTTGATGTCAGGACAGCAGTTGTCGTTGGGACGGCATTTGTTGTTGTGGCTGCAGTTGTTGATGTTTGAGCGGTAGTTGTTGTTGGGGCAGCAGTTGTTGATGTCAGGACAGCAGTTGTCGTTGGGACGACAGTTGTTGTTTGGGCGGCAGTTGTTGTTGGGGCTGCAGTTGTTGATGGGGCTGCAGTTGTTGATGTTTGGGCGGCAGTTGTTGTTGGTGAGGCAGTTGTTGATGGGGCAACAGTAGTTGTCGTTGGGACGACAGTTGTTGTTTCGGCAGCAGTTGTTGTTGTGGCTGCAGTTGTTGTTGGTGCTGCAGTTGTTGATGTTTGGGCGGTAGTTGTTGTTGGTGAGGCAGTTGTTGATGGGGCAACAGCAGTTGTCGTTGGTGCTGCAGTTGTTGATGTTTGGTCGGTAGTTGTTGTTGGGGCAGCAGTTGTTGATGTCAGGACAACAGTTGTCGTTGGGACGGCAGTTGTTGTGTCTGCAGTTGTTGATGTTTGAGCGGTAGTTGTTGTTGGGGCAGCAGTTGTTGATGTCAGGACAGCAGTTGTCGTTGGGACGACAGTTGTTGTTTGGGGGGCAGTTGTTGTTGGGGCGGCAGTTGTTGATGTCTGGACAGTAGTTGTTGATGGGATGACAGTTGTTGTTTGGGCTGCAGTTGTTGATGGGGCTGCAGTTGTTGATGTTTGGGCGGCAGTTGTTGTTGGTGAGGAAGTTGTTGATGGGGCAACAGCAGTTGTCGTTGGGACGACAGTTGTTGTTTGGGCGGCAGTTGTTGTTGTGGCTGCAGTTGTCATTGGTGCTGCAGTTGTTGATGTTTGGGCGGTAGTTGTTGTTGGTGAGGCAGTTGTTGATGGGGCAACAGCAGTTGTCGTTGGTGCTGCAGTTGATGTTTGGGCGGTAGTTGTTGTTGGGGCAGCAGTTGTTGATGTCAGGACAGCAGTTGTCGTTGGGACGACAGTTGTTGTTTGGGCGGCAGTTGTTGCTGGGGCTGCAGTTGTTAGGGCGGCAGTTGTTGTTGTGGCTGCAGTTGTTGATGTTTCAGCGGTAGTTGTTGTTGGGGCAGCAGTTGTTGATGTCAGGACAGCAGTTGTCGTTGGGATGACAGTTGTTGTTTGGGCGGCAGTTGTTGCTGGGGCTGCAGTTGTTGGTGAGGCAGTTGTTGATGGGGCAACAGCAGTTGTCGTTGGGACGACAGTTGTTGTTTGGGCGGCAGTTGTTGTTGTGGCTGCAGTTGTCGTTGGTGCTGCAGTTGTTGATGTCAGGACAGCAGTTGTCGTTGGGACGACTGTTGTTGTTTGGGCGGCAGTTGTTGATGTCTGGACAGTAGTTGTTGATGGGATGACAGTTGTTGTTTGGGTGGCAGTTGTTGTTGTGGCTGCAGTTGTTGTTGGGGCTTCAGTTGTTGTCATTTGGGTGGCAGTTGTTGTTTGGGGTGCAGTTGTTGATGTTTGGGCGGCAGTTGTTGTTTGGGCGGCAGTTGTTGATGTCAGGACAGCAGTTGTCGTTGGGACGACAGTTGTTGTTTGGGGGGCAGTTGTTGTTGGGGCGGCAGTTGTTGATGTCTGGACAGTAGTTGTTGATGGGATGAAAGTTGTTGTTTGGGGGTCAGTTGTTGTTGGGGCGGCAGTTGTTGATGTCTGGACAGTAGTTGTTGATGGGATGACAGTTGTTGTTTGGGCGGCAGTTGTTGTTGTGGCTGCACTTGTCGTTGGGGCTTCAGTTGTTGTCATTTGGGCGGCGGTTGTTGGGGCGGCAGTTGTTGATGTCAGGACAGCAGTTGTCGTTGGGACGGCATTTGTTGTTGTGGCTGCAGTTGTTGATGTTTGAGCGGTAGTTGTTGTTGGGGCAGCAGTTGTTGATGTCAGGACAGCAGTTGTCGTTGGGACGACAGTTGTTGTTTGGGCGGCAGTTGTTGTTGGGGCTGCAGTTGTTGATGGGGCTGCAGTTGTTGATGTTTGGGCGGCAGTTGTTGTTGGTGAGGCAGTTGTTGATGGGGCAACAGTAGTTGTCGTTGGGACGACAGTTGTTGTTTCGGCAGCAGTTGTTGTGGCTGCAGTTGTCGTTGGTGCTGCAGTTGTTGATGTTTGGGCGGTAGTTGTTGTTGGTGAGGCAGTTGTTGATGGGGCAACAGCAGTTGTCGTTGGTGCTGCAGTTGTTGATATTTGGGCGGTAGTTGTTGTTGGGGCAGCAGTTGTTGATGTCAGGACAGCAGTTGTCGTTGGGACGACAGTTGTTGTTTGGGCGGCAGTTGTTGTTGGGGCTGCAGTTGTTGATGGGGCTGCAGTTGTTGATGTTTGGGCGGCAGTTGTTGTTGGTGAGGCAGTTGTTGATGGGGCAACAGTAGTTGTCGTTGGGACGACAGTTGTTGTTTCGGCAGCAGTTGTTGTGGCTGCAGTTGTCGTTGGTGCTGCAGTTGTTGATGTTTGGGCGGTAGTTGTTGTTGGTGAGGCAGTTGTTGATGGGGCAACAGCAGTTGTCGTTGGTGCTGCAGTTGTTGATGTTTGGGCGGTAGTTGTTGTTGGGGCAGCAGTTGTTGATGTCAGGACAGCAGTTGTCGTTGGGACGGCAGTTGTTGTGTCTGCAGTTGTTGATGTTTGAGCGGTAGTTGTTGTCAGGACAGCAGTTGTCGTTGGGACGACAGTTGTTGTTTGGGCGGCAGTTGTTGATGTCTGGACAGTAGTTGTTGATGGGATGACAGTTGTTGTTTGGGCTGCAGTTGTTGATGGGGCTGCAGTTGTTGATGTTTGGGCGGCAGTTGTTGTTGGTGAGGCAGTTGTTGATGGGGCAACAGCAGTTGTTGTTGGGACGACAGTTGTTGTTTGGGCGGCAGTTGTTGTTGTGGCTGCAGTTGTCGTTGGTGCTGCAGTTGTTGATGTTTGGGCGGTAGTTGTTGTTGGTGAGGCAGTTGTTGATGGGGCAACAGCAGTTGTCGTTGGTGCTGCAGTTGATGTTTGGGCGGTAGTTGTTGTTGGGGCAGCAGTTGTTGATGTCAGGACAGCAGTTGTCGTTGGGACGACAGTTGTTGTTTGGGCGGCAGTTGTTGCTGGGGCTGCAGTTGTTAGGGCGGCAGTTGTTAGGGCGGCAGTTGTTGTTGTGGCTGCAGTTGTTGATGTTTGAGCGTTAGTTGTTGTTTGGGCAGCAGTTGTTGATGTCAGGACAGCAGTTGTCGTTGGGACGACAGTTGTTGTTTGGGCGGCAGTTGTTGTTGTGGCTGCAGTTGTCGTTGGTGCTGCAGTTGTTGATGTTTGGGCGGTAGTTGTTGTTGGTGAGGCAGTTGTTGATGGGGCAACAGCAGTTGTCGTTGGTGCTGCAGTTGATGTTTGGGCGGTAGTTGTTGTTGGGGCAGCAGTTGTTGATGTCAGGACAGCAGTTGTCGTTGGGACGACAGTTGTTGTTTGGGCGGCAGTTGTTGCTGGGGCTGCAGTTGTTAGGGCGGCAGTTGTTGTTGTGGCTGCAGTTGTTGATGTTTGAGCGGTAGTTGTTGTTGGGGCAGCAGTTGTTGATGTCAGGACAGCAGTTGTCGTTGGGACGACAGTTGTTGTTTGGGCGGCAGTTGTTGCTGGGGCTGCAGTTGTTGGTGAGGCAGTTGTTGATGGGGCAACAGCAGTTGTCGTTGGGACGACAGTTGTTGTTTGGGCGGCAGTTGTTGTTGTGGCTGCAGTTGTCGTTGGTGCTGCAGTTGTTGATGTCAGGACAGCAGTTGTCGTTGGGACGACTGTTGTTGTTTGGGCGGCAGTTGTTGATGTCTGGACAGTAGTTGTTGATGGGATGACAGTTGTTGTTTGGGTGGCAGTTGTTGTTGTGGCTGCAGTTGTTGTTGGGGCTTCAGTTGTTGTCATTTGGGTGGCAGTTGTTGTTTGGGGTGCAGTTGTTGATGTTTGGGCGGCAGTTGTTGTTTGGGCGGCAGTTGTTGATGTCAGGACAGCAGTTGTCGTTGGGACGACAGTTGTTGTTTGGGGGGCAGTTGTTGTTGGGGCGGCAGTTGTTGATGTCTGGACAGTAGTTGTTGATGGGATGAAAGTTGTTGTTTGGGGGTCAGTTGTTGTTGGGGCGGCAGTTGTTGATGTCTGGACAGTAGTTGTTGATGGGATGACAGTTGTTGTTTGGGCGGCAGTTGTTGTTGTGGCTGCACTTGTCGTTGGGGCTTCAGTTGTTGTCATTTGGGCGGCGGTTGTTGGGGCGGCAGTTGTTGATGTCAGGACAGCAGTTGTCGTTGGGACGGCATTTGTTGTTGTGGCTGCAGTTGTTGATGTTTGAGCGGTAGTTGTTGTTGGGGCAGCAGTTGTTGATGTCAGGACAGCAGTTGTCGTTGGGACGACAGTTGTTGTTTGGGCGGCAGTTGTTGTTGGGGCTGCAGTTGTTGATGGGGCTGCAGTTGTTGATGTTTGGGCGGCAGTTGTTGTTGGTGAGGCAGTTGTTGATGGGGCAACAGTAGTTGTCGTTGGGACGACAGTTGTTGTTTCGGCAGCAGTTGTTGTGGCTGCAGTTGTCGTTGGTGCTGCAGTTGTTGATGTTTGGGCGGTAGTTGTTGTTGGTGAGGCAGTTGTTGATGGGGCAACAGCAGTTGTCGTTGGTGCTGCAGTTGTTGATGTTTGGGCGGTAGTTGTTGTTGGGGCAGCAGTTGTTGATGTCAGGACAGCAGTTGTCGTTGGGACGACAGTTGTTGTTTGGGCGGCAGTTGTTGTTGGGGCTGCAGTTGTTGATGGGGCTGCAGTTGTTGATGTTTGGGCGGCAGTTGTTGTTGGTGAGGCAGTTGTTGATGGGGCAACAGTAGTTGTCGTTGGGACGACAGTTGTTGTTTCGGCAGCAGTTGTTGTGGCTGCAGTTGTCGTTGGTGCTGCAGTTGTTGATGTTTGGGCGGTAGTTGTTGTTGGTGAGGCAGTTGTTGATGGGGCAACAGCAGTTGTCGTTGGTGCTGCAGTTGTTGATGTTTGGGCGGTAGTTGTTGTTGGGGCAGCAGTTGTTGATGTCAGGACAGCAGTTGTCGTTGGGACGGCAGTTGTTGTGTCTGCAGTTGTTGATGTTTGAGCGGTAGTTGTTGTTGGGGCAGCAGTTGTTGATGTCAGGACAGCAGTTGTCGTTGGGACGACAGTTGTTGTTTGGGGGGCAGTTGTTGTTGGGGCGGCAGTTGTTGATGTCTGGACAGTAGTTGTTGATGGGATGACAGTTGTTGTTTGGGCTGCAGTTGTTGATGGGGCTGCAGTTGTTGATGTTTGGGCGGCAGTTGTTGTTGGTGAGGCAGTTGTTGATGGGGCAACAGTAGTTGTCGTTGGGACGACAGTTGTTGTTTCGGCAGCAGTTGTTGTTGGTGCTGCAGTTGTTGATGTTTGGGCGGTAGTTGTTGTTGGTGAGGCAGTTGTTGATGGGGCAACAGCAGTTGTCGTTGGTGCTGCAGTTGTTGATGTTTGGTCGGTAGTTGTTGTTGGGGCAGCAGTTGTTGATGTCAGGACAACAGTTGTCGTTGGGACGACAGTTGTTGTGTCTGCAGTTGTTGATGTTTGAGCGGTAGTTGTTGTTGGGGCAGCAGTTGTTGATGTCAGGACAGCAGTTGTCGTTGGGACGACAGTTGTTGTTTGGGGGGCAGTTGTTGTTGGGGCGGCAGTTGTTGATGTCTGGACAGTAGTTGTTGATGGGATGACAGTTGTTGTTTGGGCTGCAGTTGTTGATGGGGCTGCAGTTGTTGATGTTTGGGCGGCAGTTGTTGTTGGTGAGGAAGTTGTTGATGGGGCAACAGCAGTTGTCGTTGGGACGACAGTTGTTGTTTGGGCGGCAGTTGTTGTTGTGGCTGCAGTTGTCATTGGTGCTGCAGTTGTTGATGTTTGGGCGGTAGTTGTTGTTGGTGAGGCAGTTGTTGATGGGGCAACAGCAGTTGTCGTTGGTGCTGCAGTTGATGTTTGGGCGGTAGTTGTTGTTGGGGCAGCAGTTGTTGATGTCAGGACAGCAGTTGTCGTTGGGACGACAGTTGTTGTTTGGGCGGCAGTTGTTGCTGGGGCTGCAGTTGTTAGGGCGGCAGTTGTTGTTGTGGCTGCAGTTGTTGATGTTTGAGCGGTAGTTGTTGTTGGGGCAGCAGTTGTTGATGTCAGGACAGCAGTTGTCGTTGGGATGACAGTTGTTGTTTGGGCGGCAGTTGTTGCTGGGGCTGCAGTTGTTGGTGAGGCAGTTGTTGATGGGGCAACAGCAGTTGTCGTTGGGACGACAGTTGTTGTTTGGGCGGCAGTTGTTGTTGTGGCTGCAGTTGTCGTTGGTGCTGCAGTTGTTGATGTCAGGACAGCAGTTGTCGTTGGGACGACTGTTGTTGTTTGGGCGGCAGTTGTTGATGTCTGGACAGTAGTTGTTGATGGGATGACAGTTGTTGTTTGGGTGGCAGTTGTTGTTGTGGCTGCAGTTGTTGTTGGGGCTTCAGTTGTTGTCATTTGGGTGGCAGTTGTTGTTTGGGGTGCAGTTGTTGATGTTTGGGCGGCAGTTGTTGTTTGGGCGGCAGTTGTTGATGTCAGGACAGCAGTTGTCGTTGGGACGACAGTTGTTGTTTGGGGGGCAGTTGTTGTTGGGGCGGCAGTTGTTGATGTCTGGACAGTAGTTGTTGATGGGATGACAGTTGTTGTTTGGGCGGCAGTTGTTGTTGTGGCTGCACTTGTCGTTGGGGCTTCAGTTGTTGTCATTTGGGCGGCAGTTGTTGGGGCGGCAGTTGTTGGGGCGGCAGTTGTTGATGTCAGGACAGCAGTTGTCGTTGGGACGGCAGTTGTTGTTGTGGCTGCAGTTGTTGATGTTTGAGCGGTAGTTGTTGTTGGGGCAGCATTTGTTGATGTCAGGACAGCAGTTGTCGTTGGGACGACAGTTGTTGTTTGGGCGGCAGTTGTTGATGTCTGGACAGTAGTTGTTGATGGGATGACAGTTGTTGTTTGGGCTGCAGTTGTTGATGGGGCTGCAGTTGTTGATGTTTGGGCGGCAGTTGTTGTTGGTAAAGCAGTTGTTGATGGGGCAACAGCAGTTGTCGTTGGGACGACAGTTGTTGTTTGGGCGGTAGTTGTTGTTGGTGAGGCAGTTGTTGATGGGGCAACAGCAGTTGTCGTTGGTGCTGCAGTTGATGTTTGGGCGGTAGTTGTTGTTGGGGCAGCAGTTGTTGATGTCAGGACAGCAGTTGTCGTTGGGACGACAGTTGTTGTTTGGGCGGCAGTTGTTGCTGGGGCTGCAGTTGTTAGGGCGGCAGTTGTTAGGGCGGCAGTTGTTGTTGTGGCTGCAGTTGTTGATGTTTGAGCGGTAGTTGTTGTTTGGGCAGCAGTTGTTGATGTCAGGACAGCAGTTGTCGTTGGGACGACAGTTGTTGTTTGGGCGGCAGTTGTTGCTGGGGCTGCAGTTGTTGGTGAGGCAGTTGTTAATGGGGCAACAGCAGTTGTCGTTGGGACGACAGTTGTTGTTTGGGCGGCAGTTGTTGTTGTGGCTGCAGTTGTCGTTGGTGCTGCAGTTGTTGATGTCAGGACAGCAGTTGTCGTTGGGACGACTGTTGTTGTTTGGGCGGCAGTTGTTGATGTCTGGACAGTAGTTGTTGATGGGATGACAGTTGTTGTTTGGGTGGCAGTTGTTGTTGTGGCTGCAGTTGTCGTTGGGGCTTCAGTTGTTGTCATTTGGGTGGCAGTTGTTGTTTGGGGTGCAGTTGTTGATGTTTGGGCGGCAGTTGTTGTTTGGGCAGCAGTTGTTGATGTCAGGACAGCAGTTGTCGTTGGGACGACAGTTGTTGTTTGGGGGGCAGTTGTTGTTGGGGCGGCAGTTGTTGATGTCTGGACAGTAGTTGTTGATGGGATGACAGTTGTTGTTTGGGCGGCAGTTGTGGTTGTGGCTGCACTTGTCGTTGGGGCTTCAGTTGTTGTCATTTGGGCGGCAGTTGTTGGGGCGGCAGTTGTTGGGGCGGCAGTTGTTGATGTCAGGACAGCAGTTGTCGTTGGGACGGCAGTTGTTGTTGTGGCTGCAGTTGTTGATGTTTGAGCGGTAGTTGTTGTTGGGGCAGCATTTGTTGATGTCAGGACAGCAGTTGTCGTTGGGACGACAGTTGTTGTTTGGGCGGCAGTTGTTGATGTCTGGACAGTAGTTGTTGATGGGATGACAGTTGTTGTTTGGGCTGCAGTTGTTGATGGGGCTGCAGTTGTTGATGTTTGGGCGGCAGTTGTTGTTGGTGAGGCAGTTGTTGATGGGGCAACAGCAGTTGTCGTTGGGACGACAGTTGTTGTTTGGGCGGCAGTTGTTGTTGTGGCTGCAGTTGTCGTTGGTGCTGCAGTTGTTGATGTTTGGGCGGTAGTTGTTGTTGGTGAGGCAGTTGTTGATGGGGCAACAGCAGTTGTCGTTGGTGCTGCAGTTGATGTTTGGGCGGTAGTTGTTGTTGGGGCAGCAGTTGTTGATGTCAGGACAGCAGTTGTCGTTGGGACGACAGTTGTTGTTTGGGCGGCAGTTGTTGCTGGGGCTGCAGTTGTTAGGGCGGCAGTTGTTAGGGCGGCAGTTGTTGTTGTGGCTGCAGTTGTTGATGTTTGAGCGGTAGTTGTTGTTGGGGCAGCAGTTGTTGATGTCAGGACAGCAGTTGTCGTTGGGACGACAGTTGTTGTTTGGGCGGCAGTTGTTGCTGGGGCTGCAGTTGTTGGTGAGGCAGTTGTTGATGGGGCAACAGCAGTTGTCGTTGGGACGACAGTTGTTGTTTGGGCGGCAGTTGTTGTTGTGGCTGCAGTTGTCGTTGGTGCTGCAGTTGTTGATGTCAGGACAGCAGTTGTCGTTGGGACGACTGTTGTTGTTTGGGCGGCAGTTGTTGATGTCTGGACAGTAGTTGTTGATGGGATGACAGTTGTTGTTTGGGCATCAGTTGTTGATGGGGCTGCAGTTGTTGATGTTTGGGCGGCAGTTGTTGTTGGTGAGGCAGTTGTTGATGGGGCAACAGCAGTTGTCGTTGGGACGACAGTTGTTGTTTGGGCGGCAGTTGTTGTTGTGGCTGCAGTTGTCGTTGGTGCTGCAGTTGTTGATGTTTGGGCGGTAGTTGTTGTTGGTGAGGCAGTTGTTGATGGGGCAACAGCAGTTGTCGTTGGTGCTGCAGTTGATGTTAGGGCGGTAGTTGTTGTTGGGGCAGCAGTTGTTGATGTCAGGACAGCAGTTGTCGTTGGGACGACAGTTGTTGTTTGGGCGGCAGTTGTTGCTGGGGCTGCAGTTAGGGCGGCAGTTGTTAGAGCGGCAGTTGTTGTTGTGGCTGCAGTTGTTGATGTTTGAGCGGTAATTGTTGCTGGGGCAGCAGTTGTTGATGTCAGGACAGCAGTTGTCGTTGGGACGACAGTTGTTGTTTGGGCGGCAGTTGTTGCTGGGGCTGCAGTTGTTGGTGAGGCAGTTGTTGATGGGGCAACAGCAGTTGTCGTTGGGACGACAGTTGTTGTTTGGTCGGCAGTTGTTGTTGTGGCTGCAGTTGTCGTTGGTGCTGCAGTTGTTGATGTCAGGACAGCAGTTGTCGTTGGGACGACTGTTGTTGTTTGGGCGGCAGTTGTTGATGTCTGGACAGTAGTTGTTGATGGGATGACAGTTGTTGTTTGGGTGGCAGTTGTTGTTGTGGCTGCAGTTGTCGTTGGGGCTTCAGTTGTTGTCATTTGGGTGGCAGTTGTTGTTTGGGGTGCAGTTGTTGATGTTTGGGCGGCAGTTGTTGTTTGGGCGGCAGTTGTTGATGTCAGGACAGCAGTTGTCGTTGGGACGACAGTTGTTGTTTGGGGGGCAGTTGTTGTTGGGGCGGCAGTTGTTGATGTCTGGACAGTAGTTGTTGATGGGATGAAAGTTGTTGTTTGGGGGTCAGTTGTTGTTGGGGCGGTAGTTGTTGATGTCTGGACAGTAGTTGTTGATGGGATGACAGTTGTTGTTTGGGCGGCAGTTGTTGTTGTGGCTGCACTTGTCGTTGGGGCTTCAGTTGTTTTCATTTGGGCGGCAGTTGTTGGGGCGGCAGTTGTTGATGTCAGGACAGCAGTTGTCGTTGGGACGGCAGTTGTTGTTGTGGCTGCAGTTGTTGATGTTTGATTGGTAGTTGTTGTTTGGGCAGCAGTTGTTGATGTCAGGACAGCAGTTGTCGTTGGGACGACAGTTGTTGTTTGGGCGGCAGTTGTTGTTGGGGCTGCAGTTGTTGATGGGGCTGCAGTTGTTGATGTTTGGGCGGCAGTTGTTGTTGGTGAGGCAGTTGTTGATGGGGCAACAGTAGTTGTCGTTGGGACGACAGTTGTTGTTTCGGCAGCAGTTGTTGTTGTGGCTGCAGTTGTCGTTGGTGCTGCAGTTGTTGATGTTTGGGCGGTAGTTGTTGTTGGTGAGGCAGTTGTTGATGGGCCAACAGCAGTTGTCGTTGGTGCTGCAGTTGTTGATGTTTGGGCGGTAGTTGTTGTTGGGGCAGCAGTTGTTGATGTCAGGACAGCAAATGTCGTTGGGACGGCAGTTGTTGTGTCTGCAGTTGTTGATGTTTGAGCGGTAGTTGTTGTTGGGGCAGCAGTTGTTGATGTCAGGACAGCAGTTGTCGTTGGGACGACAGTTGTTGTTTGGGCGGCAGTTGTTGATGTCTGGACAGTAGTTGTTGATGGGATGACAGTTGTTGTTTGGGCTGCAGTTGTTGATGGGGCTGCAGTTGTTGATGTTTGGGCGGCAGTTGTTGTTGGTGAGGCAGTTGTTGATGGGGCAACAGCAGTTGTCGTTGGGACGACAGTTGTTGTTTGGGCGGCAGTTGTTGTTGTGGCTGCAGTTGTCGTTGGTGCTGCAGTTGTTGATGTTTGGGCGGTAGTTGTTGTTGGTGAGGCAGTTGTTGATGGGGCAACAGCAGTTGTCGTTGGTGCTGCAGTTGATGTTTGGGCGGTAGTTGTTGTTGGGGCAGCAGTTGTTGATGTCAGGACAGCAGTTGTCGTTGGGACGACAGTTGTTGTTTGGGCGGCAGTTGTTGCTGGGGCTGCAGTTGTTAGGGCGGCAGTTGTTAGGGCGGCAGTTGTTGTTGTGGCTGCAGTTGTTGATGTTTGAGCGGTAGTTGTTGTTGGGGCAGCAGTTGTTGATGTCAGGACAGCAGTTGTCGTTGGGACGACAGTTGTTGTTTGGGCGGCAGTTGTTGCTGGGGCTGCAGTTGTTGGTGAGGCAGTTGTTAATGGGGCAACAGCAGTTGTCGTTGGGACGACAGTTGTTGTTTGGGCGGCAGATGTTGTGGCTGCAGTTGTCGTTGGTGCTGCAGTTGTTGATGTCAGGACAGCAGTTGTCGTTGGGACGACTGTTGTTGTTTGGGCGGCAGTTGTTGATGTCTGGACAGTAGTTCTTGATGGGATGACAGTTGTTGTTTGGGTGGCAGTTGTTGTGGCTGCAGTTGTCATTGGGGCTTCAGTTGTTGTCATTTGGGTGGCAGTTGTTGTTTGGGGTGCAGTTGTTGATGTTTGGGCGGCAGTTGTTGTTTGGGCGGCAGTTGTTGATGTCAGGACAGCAGTTGTCGTTGGGACGAGAGTTGTTGTTTGGGGGGCAGTTGTTGTTGGGGCGGCAGTTGTTGATGTCTGGACAGTAGTTGTTGATGGGATGAAAGTTGTTGTTTGGGGGTCAGTTGTTGTTGGGGCGGCAGTTGTTGATGTCTGGACAGTAGTTGTTGATGGGATGACAGTTGTCGTTGGGACGGCAGTTGTTGTTGTGGCTGCAGTTGTTGATGTTTGAGCGGTAGTTGTTGTTGGGGCAGCAGTTGTTGATGTCAGGACAGCAGTTGTCGTTGGGACGACAGTTGTTGTTTGGGCGGCAGTTGTTGATGTCTGGACAGTAGTTGTTGATGGGATGACAGTTGTTGTTTGGGCTGCAGTTGTTGATGGGGCTGCAGTTGTTGATGTTTGGGCGGCAGTTGTTGTTGGTGAGGCAGTTGTTGATGGGGCAACAGCAGTTGTCGTTGGGACGACAGTTGTTGTTTGGGCGGCAGTTGTTGTTGTGGCTGCAGTTGTCGTTGGTGCTGCAGTTGTTGATGTTTGGGCGGTAGTTGTTGTTGGTGAGGCAGTTGTTGATGGGGCAACAGCAGTTGTCGTTGGTGCTGCAGTTGATGTTTGGGCGGTAGTTGTTGTTGGGGCAGCAGTTGTTGCTGGGGCTGCAGTTGTTAGGGCGGCAGTTGTTAGGGCGGCAGTTGTTGTGGCTGCAGTTGTTGATGTTTGAGCGGTAGTTGTTGTTGGGGCAGCAGTTGTTGATGTCAGGACAGCAGTTGTCGTTGGGACGACAGTTGTTGTTTGGGCGGCAGTTGTTGCTGGGGCTGCAGTTGTTGGTGAGGCAGTTGTTGATGGGGCAACAGCAGTTGTCGTTGGGACGACAGTTGTTGTTTGGGCGGCAGTTGTTGTTGTGGCTGCAGTTGTCGTTGGTGCTGCAGTTGTTGATGTCAGGACAGCAGTTGTCGTTGGGACGACTGTTGTTGTTTGGGCGGCAGTTGTTGATGTCTGGACAGTAGTTGTTGATGGGATGACAGTTGTTGTTTGGGTGGCAGTTGTTGTTGTGGCTGCAGTTGTCGTTGGGGCTTCAGTTGTTGTCATTTGGGTGGCAGTTGTTGTTTGGGGTGCAGTTGTTGATGTTTGGGCGGCTGTTGATGTTTGGGCGGCAGTTGTTGATGTCAGGACAGCAGTTGTCGTTGGGACGACAGTTGTTGTTTGGGGGGCAGTTGTTGTTGGGGCGGCAGTTGTTGATGTCTGGACAGTAGTTGTTGATGGGATGAAAGTTGTTGTTTGGGGGTCAGTTGTTGTTGGGGCGGCAGTTGTTGATGTCTGGACAGTAGTTGTTGATGGGATGACAGTTGTCGTTGGGACGGCAGTTGTTGTTGTGGCTGCAGTTGTTGATGTTTGAGCGGTAGTTGTTGTTGGGGCAGCAGTTGTTGATGTCAGGACAGCAGTTGTCGTTGGGACGACAGTTGTTGTTTGGGCGGCAGTTGTTGATGTCTGGACAGTAGTTGTTGATGGGATGACAGTTGTTGTTTGGGCTGCAGTTGTTGATGGGGCTGCAGTTGTTGATGTTTGGGCGGCAGTTGTTGTTGATGAGGCAGTTGTTGATGGGGCAACAGCAGTTGTCGTTGGGACGACAGTTGTTGTTTGGGCGGCAGTTGTTGTTGTGGCTGCAGTTGTCGTTGGGACGACAGTTGTTGTTTGGGCGGCAGTTGTTGCTGGGGCTGCAGTTGTTGGTGAGGCAGTTGTTAATGGGGCAACAGCAGTTGTCGTTGGGACGACAGTTGTTGTTTGGGCGGCAGTTGTTGTGGCTGCAGTTGTCGTTGGTGCTGCAGTTGTTGATGTCAGGACAGCAGTTGTCGTTGGGACGACTGTTGTTGTTTGGGCGGCAGTTGTTGATGTCTGGACAGTAGTTCTTGATGGGATGACAGTTGTTGTTTGGGTGGCAGTTGTTGTGGCTGCAGTTGTCGTTGGGGCTTCAGTTGTTGTCATTTGGGTGGCAGTTGTTGTTTGGGGTGCAGTTGTTGATGTTTGGGCGGCAGTTGTTGTTTGGGCGGCAGTTGTTGATGTCAGGACAGCAGTTGTCGTTGGGACGAGAGTTGTTGTTTGGGGGGCAGTTGTTGTTGGGGCGGCAGTTGTTGATGTCTGGACAGTAGTTGTTGATGGGATGAAAGTTGTTGTTTGGGGGTCAGTTGTTGTTGGGGCGGCAGTTGTTGATGTCTGGACAGTAGTTGTTGATGGGATGACAGTTGTCGTTGGGACGGCAGTTGTTGTTGTGGCTGCAGTTGTTGATGTTTGAGCGGTAGTTGTTGTTGGGGCAGCAGTTGTTGATGTCAGGACAGCAGTTGTCGTTGGGACGACAGTTGTTGTTTGGGCGGCAGTTGTTGATGTCTGGACAGTAGTTGTTGATGGGATGACAGTTGTTGTTTGGGCTGCAGTTGTTGATGGGGCTGCAGTTGTTGATGTTTGGGCGGCAGTTGTTGTTGGTGAGGCAGTTGTTGATGAGGCAACAGCAGTTGTCGTTGGGACGACAGTTGTTGTTTGGGCGGCAGTTGTTGTTGTGGCTGCAGTTGTCGTTGGTGCTGCAGTTGTTGATGTTTGGGCGGTAGTTGTTGTTGGTGAGGCAGTTGTTGATGGGGCAACAGCAGTTGTCGTTGGTGCTGCAGTTGATGTTTGGGCGGTAGTTGTTGTTGGGGCAGCAGTTGTTGCTGGGGCTGCAGTTGTTAGGGCGGCAGTTGTTAGGGCGGCAGTTGTTGTGGCTGCAGTTGTTGATGTTTGAGCGGTAGTTGTTGTTGGGGCAGCAGTTGTTGATGTCAGGACAGCAGTTGTCGTTGGGACGACAGTTGTTGTTTGGGCGGCAGTTGTTGCTGGGGCTGCAGTTGTTGGTGAGGCAGTTGTTGATGGGGCAACAGCAGTTGTCGTTGGGACGACAGTTGTTGTTTGGGCGGCAGTTGTTGTTGTGGCTGCAGTTGTCGTTGGTGCTGCAGTTGTTGATGTCAGGACAGCAGTTGTCGTTGGGACGACTGTTGTTGTTTGGGCGGCAGTTGTTGATGTCTGGACAGTAGTTGTTGATGGGATGACAGTTGTTGTTTGGGTGGCAGTTGTTGTTGTGGCTGCAGTTGTCGTTGGGGCTTCAGTTGTTGTCATTTGGGTGGCAGTTGTTGTTTGGGGTGCAGTTGTTGATGTTTGGGCGGCTGTTGATGTTTGGGCGGCAGTTGTTGATGTCAGGACAGCAGTTGTCGTTGGGACGACAGTTGTTGTTTGGGGGGCAGTTGTTGTTGGGGCGGCAGTTGTTGATGTCTGGACAGTAGTTGTTGATGGGATGAAAGTTGTTGTTTGGGGGTCAGTTGTTGTTGGGGCGGCAGTTGTTGATGTCTGGACAGTAGTTGTTGATGGGATGACAGTTGTCGTTGGGACGGCAGTTGTTGTTGTGGCTGCAGTTGTTGATGTTTGAGCGGTAGTTGTTGTTGGGGCAGCAGTTGTTGATGTCAGGACAGCAGTTGTCGTTGGGACGACAGTTGTTGTTTGGGCGGCAGTTGTTGATGTCTGGACAGTAGTTGTTGATGGGATGACAGTTGTTGTTTGGGCTGCAGTTGTTGATGGGGCTGCAGTTGTTGATGTTTGGGCGGCAGTTGTTGTTGATGAGGCAGTTGTTGATGGGGCAACAGCAGTTGTCGTTGGGACGACAGTTGTTGTTTGGGCGGCAGTTGTTGTTGTGGCTGCAGTTGTCGTTGGTGCTGCAGTTGTTGATGTTTGGGAGGTAGTTGTTGTTGGTGAGGCAGTTGTTGATGGGGCAACAGCAGTTGTCGTTGGTGCTGCAGTTGATGTTTGGGCGGTAGTTGTTGTTGGGGCAGCAGTTGTTGCTGGGGCTGCAGTTGTTAGGGCGGCAGTTGTTAGGGCGGCAGTTGTTGTTGTGGCTGCAGTTGTTGATGTTTGAGCGGTAGTTGTTGTTGGGGCAGCAGTTGTTGATGTCAGGACAGCAGTTGTCGTTGGGACGACAGTTGTTGTTTGGGCGGCAGTTGTTGCTGGGGCTGCAGTTGTTGGTGAGGCAGTTGTTGATGGGGCAACAGCAGTTGTCGTTGGGACGACAGTTGTTGTTTGGGCGGCAGTTGTTGTTGTGGCTGCAGTTGTCGTTGGTGCTGCAGTTGTTGATGTCAGGACAGCAGTTGTCGTTGGGACGACTGTTGTTGTTTGGGCGGCAGTTGTTGATGTCTGGACAGTAGTTCTTGATGGGATGACAGTTGTTGTTTGGGTGGCAGTTGTTGTGGCTGCAGTTGTCATTGGGGCTTCAGTTGTTGTCATTTGGGTGGCAGTTGTTGTTTGGGGTGCAGTTGTTGATGTTTGGGCGGCAGTTGTTGTTTGGGCGGCAGTTGTTGATGTCAGGACAGCAGTTGTCGTTGGGACGAGAGTTGTTGTTTGGGGGGCAGTTGTTGTTGGGGCGGCAGTTGTTGATGTCTGGACAGTAGTTGTTGATGGGATGAAAGTTGTTGTTTGGGGGTCAGTTGTTGTTGGGGCGGCAGTTGTTGATGTCTGGACAGTAGTTGTTGATGGGATGACAGTTGTCGTTGGGACGGCAGTTGTTGTTGTGGCTGCAGTTGTTGATGTTTGAGCGGTAGTTGTTGTTGGGGCAGCAGTTGTTGATGTCAGGACAGCAGTTGTCGTTGGGACGACAGTTGTTGTTTGGGCGGCAGTTGTTGATGTCTGGACAGTAGTTGTTGATGGGATGACAGTTGTTGTTTGGGCTGCAGTTGTTGATGGGGCTGCAGTTGTTGATGTTTGGGCGGCAGTTGTTGTTGGTGAGGCAGTTGTTGATGGGGCAACAGCAGTTGTCGTTGGGACGACAGTTGTTGTTTGGGCGGCAGTTGTTGTTGTGGCTGCAGTTGTCGTTGGTGCTGCAGTTGTTGATGTTTGGGCGGTAGTTGTTGTTGGTGAGGCAGTTGTTGATGGGGCAACAGCAGTTGTCGTTGGTGCTGCAGTTGATGTTTGGGCGGTAGTTGTTGTTGGGGCAGCAGTTGTTGCTGGGGCTGCAGTTGTTAGGGCGGCAGTTGTTAGGGCGGCAGTTGTTGTGGCTGCAGTTGTTGATGTTTGAGCGGTAGTTGTTGTTGGGGCAGCAGTTGTTGATGTCAGGACAGCAGTTGTCGTTGGGACGACAGTTGTTGTTTGGGCGGCAGTTGTTGCTGGGGCTGCAGTTGTTGGTGAGGCAGTTGTTGATGGGGCAACAGCAGTTGTCGTTGGGACGACAGTTGTTGTTTGGGCGGCAGTTGTTGTTGTGGCTGCAGTTGTCGTTGGTGCTGCAGTTGTTGATGTCAGGACAGCAGTTGTCGTTGGGACGACTGTTGTTGTTTGGGCGGCAGTTGTTGATGTCTGGACAGTAGTTGTTGATGGGATGACAGTTGTTGTTTGGGTGGCAGTTGTTGTTGTGGCTGCAGTTGTCGTTGGGGCTTCAGTTGTTGTCATTTGGGTGGCAGTTGTTGTTTGGGGTGCAGTTGTTGATGTTTGGGCGGCTGTTGATGTTTGGGCGGCAGTTGTTGATGTCAGGACAGCAGTTGTCGTTGGGACGACAGTTGTTGTTTGGGGGGCAGTTGTTGTTGGGGCGGCAGTTGTTGATGTCTGGACAGTAGTTGTTGATGGGATGAAAGTTGTTGTTTGGGGGTCAGTTGTTGTTGGGGCGGCAGTTGTTGATGTCTGGACAGTAGTTGTTGATGGGATGACAGTTGTCGTTGGGACGGCAGTTGTTGTTGTGGCTGCAGTTGTTGATGTTTTAGCGGTAGTTGTTGTTGGGGCAGCAGTTGTTGATGTCAGGACAGCAGTTGTCGTTGGGACGACAGTTGTTGTTTGGGCGGCAGTTGTTGATGTCTGGACAGTAGTTGTTGATGGGATGACAGTTGTTGTTTGGGCTGCAGTTGTTGATGGGGCTGCAGTTGTTGATGTTTGGGCGGCAGTTGTTGTTGATGAGGCAGTTGTTGATGGGGCAACAGCAGTTGTCGTTGGGACGACAGTTGTTGTTTGGGCGGCAGTTGTTGTTGTGGCTGCAGTTGTCGTTGGGACGACAGTTGTTGTTTGGGCGGCAGTTGTTGCTGGGGCTGCAGTTGTTGGTGAGGCAGTTGTTAATGGGGCAACAGCAGTTGTCGTTGGGACGACAGTTGTTGTTTGGGCGGCAGTTGTTGTGGCTGCAGTTGTCGTTGGTGCTGCAGTTGTTGATGTCAGGACAGCAGTTGTCGTTGGGACGACTGTTGTTGTTTGGGCGGCAGTTGTTGATGTCTGGACAGTAGTTCTTGATGGGATGACAGTTGTTGTTTGGGTGGCAGTTGTTGTGGCTGCAGTTGTCGTTGGGGCTTCAGTTGTTGTCATTTGGGTGGCAGTTGTTGTTTGGGGTGCAGTTGTTGATGTTTGGGCGGCAGTTGTTGTTTGGGCGGCAGTTGTTGATGTCAGGACAGCAGTTGTCGTTGGGACGAGAGTTGTTGTTTGGGGGGCAGTTGTTGTTGGGGCGGCAGTTGTTGATGTCTGGACAGTAGTTGTTGATGGGATGAAAGTTGTTGTTTGGGGGTCAGTTGTTGTTGGGGCGGCAGTTGTTGATGTCTGGACAGTAGTTGTTGATGGGATGACAGTTGTCGTTGGGACGGCAGTTGTTGTTGTGGCTGCAGTTGTTGATGTTTGAGCGGTAGTTGTTGTTGGGGCAGCAGTTGTTGATGTCAGGACAGCAGTTGTCGTTGGGACGACAGTTGTTGTTTGGGCGGCAGTTGTTGATGTCTGGACAGTAGTTGTTGATGGGATGACAGTTGTTGTTTGGGCTGCAGTTGTTGATGGGGCTGCAGTTGTTGATGTTTGGGCGGCAGTTGTTGTTGGTGAGGCAGTTGTTGATGGGGCAACAGCAGTTGTCGTTGGGACGACAGTTGTTGTTTGGGCGGCAGTTGTTGTTGTGGCTGCAGTTGTCGTTGGTGCTGCAGTTGTTGATGTTTGGGCGGTAGTTGTTGTTGGTGAGGCAGTTGTTGATGGGGCAACAGCAGTTGTCGTTGGTGCTGCAGTTGATGTTTGGGCGGTAGTTGTTGTTGGGGCAGCAGTTGTTGCTGGGGCTGCAGTTGTTAGGGCGGCAGTTGTTAGGGCGGCAGTTGTTGTGGCTGCAGTTGTTGATGTTTGAGCGGTAGTTGTTGTTGGGGCAGCAGTTGTTGATGTCAGGACAGCAGTTGTCGTTGGGACGACAGTTGTTGTTTGGGCGGCAGTTGTTGCTGGGGCTGCAGTTGTTGGTGAGGCAGTTGTTGATGGGGCAACAGCAGTTGTCGTTGGGACGACAGTTGTTGTTTGGGCGGCAGTTGTTGTTGTGGCTGCAGTTGTCGTTGGTGCTGCAGTTGTTGATGTCAGGACAGCAGTTGTCGTTGGGACGACTGTTGTTGTTTGGGCGGCAGTTGTTGATGTCTGGACAGTAGTTGTTGATGGGATGACAGTTGTTGTTTGGGTGGCAGTTGTTGTTGTGGCTGCAGTTGTCGTTGGGGCTTCAGTTGTTGTCATTTGGGTGGCAGTTGTTGTTTGGGGTGCAGTTGTTGATGTTTGGGCGGCTGTTGATGTTTGGGCGGCAGTTGTTGATGTCAGGACAGCAGTTGTCGTTGGGACGACAGTTGTTGTTTGGGGGGCAGTTGTTGTTGGGGCGGCAGTTGTTGATGTCTGGACAGTAGTTGTTGATGGGATGAAAGTTGTTGTTTGGGGGTCAGTTGTTGTTGGGGCGGCAGTTGTTGATGTCTGGACAGTAGTTGTTGATGGGATGACAGTTGTCGTTGGGACGGCAGTTGTTGTTGTGGCTGCAGTTGTTGATGTTTGAGCGGTAGTTGTTGTTGGGGCAGCAGTTGTTGATGTCAGGACAGCAGTTGTCGTTGGGACGACAGTTGTTGTTTGGGCGGCAGTTGTTGATGTCTGGACAGTAGTTGTTGATGGGATGACAGTTGTTGTTTGGGCTGCAGTTGTTGATGGGGCTGCAGTTGTTGATGTTTGGGCGGCAGTTGTTGTTGATGAGGCAGTTGTTGATGGGGCAACAGCAGTTGTCGTTGGGACGACAGTTGTTGTTTGGGCGGCAGTTGTTGTTGTGGCTGCAGTTGTCGTTGGTGCTGCAGTTGTTGATGTTTGGGAGGTAGTTGTTGTTGGTGAGGCAGTTGTTGATGGGGCAACAGCAGTTGTCGTTGGTGCTGCAGTTGATGTTTGGGCGGTAGTTGTTGTTGGGGCAGCAGTTGTTGCTGGGGCTGCAGTTGTTAGGGCGGCAGTTGTTAGGGCGGCAGTTGTTGTTGTGGCTGCAGTTGTTGATGTTTGAGCGGTAGTTGTTGTTGGGGCAGCAGTTGTTGATGTCAGGACACCAGTTGTCGTTGGGACGACAGTTGTTGTTTGGGCGGCAGTTGTTGGTGAGGCAGTTGTTGATGGGGCAACAGCAGTTGTCGTTGGGACGACAGTTGTTGTTTGGGCGGCAGTTGTTGTTGTGGCTGCAGTTGTCGTTGGTGCTGCAGTTGTTGATGTCAGGACAGCAGTTGTCGTTGGGACGACTGTTGTTGTTTGGGCGGCAGTTGTTGATGTCTGGACAGTAGTTGTTGATGGGATGACAGTTGTTGTTTGGGTGAAAGTTGTTGTGGCTGCAGTTGTCGTTGGGGCTTCAGTTGTTGTCATTTGGGTGGCAGTTGTTGTTTGGGGTGCAGTTGTTGATGTTTGGGCAGTTGTTGATGTTTGGGCGGCTGTTGATGTTTGGGCGGCAGTTGTTGATGTCAGGACAGCAGTTGTCGTTGGGACGACAGTTGTTGTTTGGGGGGCAGTTGTTGTTGGGGCGGCAGTTGTTGATGTCTGGACAGTAGTTGTTGATGGGATGAAAGTTGTTGTTTGGGGGTCAGTTGTTGTTGGGGCGGCAGTTGTTGATGTCTGGACAGTAGTTGTTGATGGGATGACAGTTGTCGTTGGGACGGCAGTTGTTGTTGTGGCTGCAGTTGTTGATGTTTGAGCGGTAGTTGTTGTTGGGGCAGCAGTTGTTGATGTCAGGACAGCAGTTGTCGTTGGGACGACAGTTGTTGTTTGGGCGGCAGTTGTTGATGTCTGGACAGTAGTTGTTGATGGGATGACAGTTGTTGTTTGGGCTGCAGTTGTTGATGGGGCTGCAGTTGTTGATGTTTGGGCGGCAGTTGTTGTTGATGAGGCAGTTGTTGATGGGGCAACAGCAGTTGTCGTTGGGACGACAGTTGTTGTTTGGGCGGCAGTTGTTGTTGTGGCTGCAGTTGTCGTTGGGACGACAGTTGTTGTTTGGGCGGCAGTTGTTGCTGGGGCTGCAGTTGTTGGTGAGGCAGTTGTTAATGGGGCAACAGCAGTTGTCGTTGGGACGACAGTTGTTGTTTGGGCGGCAGTTGTTGTGGCTGCAGTTGTCGTTGGTGCTGCAGTTGTTGATGTCAGGACAGCAGTTGTCGTTGGGACGACTGTTGTTGTTTGGGCGGCAGTTGTTGATGTCTGGACAGTAGTTCTTGATGGGATGACAGTTGTTGTTGGTGAGGCAGTTGTTGATGGGGCAACAGCAGTTGTCGTTGGGACGACAGTTGTTGTTTGGGCGGCAGTTGTTGTTGTGGCTGCAGTTGTCGTTGGTGCTGCAGTTGTTGATGTCAGGACAGCAGTTGTCGTTGGGACGACTGTTGTTGTTTGGGCGGCAGTTGTTGATGTCTGGACAGTAGTTGTTGATGGGATGACAGTTGTTGTTTGGGTGGCAGTTGTTGTTGTGGCTGCAGTTGTCGTTGGGGCTTCAGTTGTTGTCATTTGGGTGGCAGTTGTTGTTTGGGGTGCAGTTGTTGATGTTTGGGCGGCTGTTGATGTTTGGGCGGCAGTTGTTGATGTCAGGACAGCAGTTGTCGTTGGGACGACAGTTGTTGTTTGGGGGGCAGTTGTTGTTGGGGCGGCAGTTGTTGATGTCTGGACAGTAGTTGTTGATGGGATGAAAGTTGTTGTTTGGGGGTCAGTTGTTGTTGGGGCGGCAGTTGTTGATGTCTGGACAGTAGTTGTTGATGGGATGACAGTTGTCGTTGGGACGGCAGTTGTTGTTGTGGCTGCAGTTGTTGATGTTTGAGCGGTAGTTGTTGTTGGGGCAGCAGTTGTTGATGTCAGGACAGCAGTTGTCGTTGGGACGACAGTTGTTGTTTGGGCGGCAGTTGTTGATGTCTGGACAGTAGTTGTTGATGGGATGACAGTTGTTGTTTGGGCTGCAGTTGTTGATGGGGCTGCAGTTGTTGATGTTTGGGCGGCAGTTGTTGTTGATGAGGCAGTTGTTGATGGGGCAACAGCAGTTGTCGTTGGGACGACAGTTGTTGTTTGGGCGGCAGTTGTTGTTGTGGCTGCAGTTGTCGTTGGTGCTGCAGTTGTTGATGTTTGGGAGGTAGTTGTTGTTGGTGAGGCAGTTGTTGATGGGGCAACAGCAGTTGTCGTTGGTGCTGCAGTTGATGTTTGGGCGGTAGTTGTTGTTGGGGCAGCAGTTGTTGCTGGGGCTGCAGTTGTTAGGGCGGCAGTTGTTAGGGCGGCAGTTGTTGTTGTGGCTGCAGTTGTTGATGTTTGAGCGGTAGTTGTTGTTGGGGCAGCAGTTGTTGATGTCAGGACAGCAGTTGTCGTTGGGACGACAGTTGTTGTTTGGGCGGCAGTTGTTGCTGGGGCTGCAGTTGTTGGTGAGGCAGTTGTTGATGGGGCAACAGCAGTTGTCGTTGGGACGACAGTTGTTGTTTGGGCGGCAGTTGTTGTTGTGGCTGCAGTTGTCGTTGGTGCTGCAGTTGTTGATGTCAGGACAGCAGTTGTCGTTGGGACGACTGTTGTTGTTTGGGCGGCAGTTGTTGATGTCTGGACAGTAGTTGTTGATGGGATGACAGTTGTTGTTTGGGTGAAAGTTGTTGTGGCTGCAGTTGTCGTTGGGGCTTCAGTTGTTGTCATTTGGGTGGCAGTTGTTGTTTGGGGTGCAGTTGTTGATGTTTGGGCAGTTGTTGATGTTTGGGCGGCTGTTGATGTTTGGGCGGCAGTTGTTGATGTCAGGACAGCAGTTGTCGTTGGGACGACAGTTGTTGTTTGGGGGGCAGTTGTTGTTGGGGCGGCAGTTGTTGATGTCTGGACAGTAGTTGTTGATGGGATGAAAGTTGTTGTTTGGGGGTCAGTTGTTGTTGGGGCGGCAGTTGTTGATGTCTGGACAGTAGTTGTTGATGGGATGACAGTTGTCGTTGGGACGGCAGTTGTTGTTGTGGCTGCAGTTGTTGATGTTTGAGCGGTAGTTGTTGTTGGGGCAGCAGTTGTTGATGTCAGGACAGCAGTTGTCGTTGGGACGACAGTTGTTGTTTGGGCGGCAGTTGTTGATGTCTGGACAGTAGTTGTTGATGGGATGACAGTTGTTGTTTGGGCTGCAGTTGTTGATGGGGCTGCAGTTGTTGATGTTTGGGCGGCAGTTGTTGTTGATGAGGCAGTTGTTGATGGGGCAACAGCAGTTGTCGTTGGGACGACAGTTGTTGTTTGGGCGGCAGTTGTTGTTGTGGCTGCAGTTGTCGTTGGGACGACAGTTGTTGTTTGGGCGGCAGTTGTTGCTGGGGCTGCAGTTGTTGGTGAGGCAGTTGTTAATGGGGCAACAGCAGTTGTCGTTGGGACGACAGTTGTTGTTTGGGCGGCAGTTGTTGTGGCTGCAGTTGTCGTTGGTGCTGCAGTTGTTGATGTCAGGACAGCAGTTGTCGTTGGGACGACTGTTGTTGTTTGGGCGGCAGTTGTTGATGTCTGGACAGTAGTTCTTGATGGGATGACAGTTGTTGTTTGGGTGGCAGTTGTTGTGGCTGCAGTTGTCGTTGGGGCTTCAGTTGTTGTCATTTGGGTGGCAGTTGTTGTTTGGGGTGCAGTTGTTGATGTTTGGGCGGCAGTTGTTGTTTGGGCGGCAGTTGTTGATGTCAGGACAGCAGTTGTCGTTGGGACAAGAGTTGTTGTTTGGGGGGCAGTTGTTGTTGGGGCGGCAGTTGTTGATGTCTGGACAGTAGTTGTTGATGGGATGAAAGTTGTTGTTTGGGGGTCAGTTGTTGTTGGGGCGGCAGTTGTTGATGTCTGGACAGTAGTTGTTGATGGGATGACAGTTGTCGTTGGGACGGCAGTTGTTGTTGTGGCTGCAGTTGTTGATGTTTGAGCGGTAGTTGTTGTTGGGGCAGCAGTTGTTGATGTCAGGACAGCAGTTGTCGTTGGGACGACAGTTGTTGTTTGGGCGGCAGTTGTTGATGTCTGGACAGTAGTTGTTGATGGGATGACAGTTGTTGTTTGGGCTGCAGTTGTTGATGGGGCTGCAGTTGTTGATGTTTGGGCGGCAGTTGTTGTTGGTGAGGCAGTTGTTGATGGGGCAACAGCAGTTGTCGTTGGGACGACAGTTGTTGTTTGGGCGGCAGTTGTTGTTGTGGCTGCAGTTGTCGTTGGTGCTGCAGTTGTTGATGTTTGGGCGGTAGTTGTTGTTGGTGAGGCAGTTGTTGATGGGGCAACAGCAGTTGTCGTTGGTGCTGCAGTTGATGTTTGGGCGGTAGTTGTTGTTGGGGCAGCAGTTGTTGCTGGGGCTGCAGTTGTTAGGGCGGCAGTTGTTAGGGCGGCAGTTGTTGTGGCTGCAGTTGTTGATGTTTGAGCGGTAGTTGTTGTTGGGGCAGCAGTTGTTGATGTCAGGACAGCAGTTGTCGTTGGGACGACAGTTGTTGTTTGGGCGGCAGTTGTTGCTGGGGCTGCAGTTGTTGGTGAGGCAGTTGTTGATGGGGCAACAGCAGTTGTCGTTGGGACGACAGTTGTTGTTTGGGCGGCAGTTGTTGTTGTGGCTGCAGTTGTCGTTGGTGCTGCAGTTGTTGATGTCAGGACAGCAGTTGTCGTTGGGACGACTGTTGTTGTTTGGGCGGCAGTTGTTGATGTCTGGACAGTAGTTGTTGATGGGATGACAGTTGTTGTTTGGGTGGCAGTTGTTGTTGTGGCTGCAGTTGTCGTTGGGGCTTCAGTTGTTGTCATTTGGGTGGCAGTTGTTGTTTGGGGTGCAGTTGTTGATGTTTGGGCGGCTGTTGATGTTTGGGCGGCAGTTGTTGATGTCAGGACAGCAGTTGTCGTTGGGACGACAGTTGTTGTTTGGGGGGCAGTTGTTGTTGGGGCGGCAGTTGTTGATGTCTGGACAGTAGTTGTTGATGGGATGAAAGTTGTTGTTTGGGGGTCAGTTGTTGTTGGGGCGGCAGTTGTTGATGTCTGGACAGTAGTTGTTGATGGGATGACAGTTGTCGTTGGGACGGCAGTTGTTGTTGTGGCTGCAGTTGTTGATGTTTGAGCGGTAGTTGTTGTTGGGGCAGCAGTTGTTGATGTCAGGACAGCAGTTGTCGTTGGGACGACAGTTGTTGTTTGGGCGGCAGTTGTTGATGTCTGGACAGTAGTTGTTGATGGGATGACAGTTGTTGTTTGGGCTGCAGTTGTTGATGGGGCTGCAGTTGTTGATGTTTGGGCGGCAGTTGTTGTTGATGAGGCAGTTGTTGATGGGGCAACAGCAGTTGTCGTTGGGACGACAGTTGTTGTTTGGGCGGCAGTTGTTGTTGTGGCTGCAGTTGTCGTTGGTGCTGCAGTTGTTGATGTTTGGGAGGTAGTTGTTGTTGGTGAGGCAGTTGTTGATGGGGCAACAGCAGTTGTCGTTGGTGCTGCAGTTGATGTTTGGGCGGTAGTTGTTGTTGGGGCAGCAGTTGTTGCTGGGGCTGCAGTTGTTAGGGCGGCAGTTGTTAGGGCGGCAGTTGTTGTTGTGGCTGCAGTTGTTGATGTTTGAGCGGTAGTTGTTGTTGGGGCAGCAGTTGTTGATGTCAGGACAGCAGTTGTCGTTGGGACGACAGTTGTTGTTTGGGCGGCAGTTGTTGCTGGGGCTGCAGTTGTTGGTGAGGCAGTTGTTGATGGGGCAACAGCAGTTGTCGTTGGGACGACAGTTGTTGTTTGGGCGGCAGTTGTTGTTGTGGCTGCAGTTGTCGTTGGTGCTGCAGTTGTTGATGTCAGGACAGCAGTTGTCGTTGGGACGACTGTTGTTGTTTGGGCGGCAGTTGTTGATGTCTGGACAGTAGTTGTTGATGGGATGACAGTGGTTGTTTGGGTGAAAGTTGTTGTGGCTGCAGTTGTCGTTGGGGCTTCAGTTGTTGTCATTTGGGTGGCAGTTGTTGTTTGGGGTGCAGTTGTTGATGTTTGGGCGGCTGTTGATGTTTGGGCGGCAGTTGTTGATGTCAGGACAGCAGTTGTTGTTTGGGGGGCAGTTGTTGTTGGGGCGGCAGTTGTTGATGTCTGGACAGTAGTTGTTGATGGGATGAAAGTTGTTGTTTGGGGGTCAGTTGTTGTTGGGGCGGCAGTTGTTGATGTCTGGACAGTAGTTGTTGATGGGATGACAGTTGTTGTTTGGGCGGCAGTTGTTGTTGTGGGTGCACTTGTCGTTGGGGCTTCAGTTGTTGTCATTTGGGCGGCAGTTGTTGGGGCGGCAGTTGTTGATGTCAGGACAGCAGTTGTCGTTGGGACGGCAGTTGTTGTTGTGGCTGCAGTTGTTGATGTTTGAGCGGTAGTTGTTGTTGGGGCAGCAGTTGTTGATGTCAGGACAGCAGTTGTCGTTGGGACGACAGTTGTTTGGGCGGCAGTTGTTGATGTCTGGACAGTAGTTGTTGATGGGATGACAGTTGTTGTTTGGGCTGCAGTTGTTGATGGGGCTGCAGTTGTTGATGTTTGGGCGGCAGTTGTTGTTGGTGAGGCAGTTGTTGATGGGGCAACAGCAGTTGTCGTTGGGACGACAGTTGTTGTTTGGGCGGCAGTTGTTGTTGTGGCTGCAGTTGTCGTTGGTGCTGCAGTTGTTGATGTTTGGGCGGTAGTTGTTGTTGGTGAGGCAGTTGTTGATGGGGCAACAGCAGTTGTCGTTGGTGCTGCAGTTGATGTTTGGGCGGTAGTTGTTGTTGGGGCAGCAGTTGTTGATGTCAGGAAAGCAGTTGTCGTTGGGACGACAGTTGTTGTTTGGGCGGCAGTTGTTGCTGGGACTGCAGTTGTTAGGGCGGCAGTTGTTAGGGCGGCAGTTGTTGTTGTGGCTGCAGTTGTTGATGTTTGAGCGGTAGTTGTTGTTGGGGCAGCAGTTGTTGATGTCAGGACAGCAGTTGTCGTTGGGACGACAGTTGTTGTTTGGGCGGCAGTTGTTGCTGGGGCTGCAGTTGTTGGTGAGGCAGTTGTTGATGGGGCAACAGCAGTTGTCGTTGGGATGACAGTTGTTGTTTGGGCGGCAGTTGTTGTTGTGGCTGCAGTTGTCGTTGGTGCTGCAGTTGTTGATGTCAGGACAGCAGTTGTCGTTGGGACGACTGTTGTTGTTTGGGCGGCAGTTGTTGATGTCTGGACAGTAGTTGTTGATGGGTTGACAGTTGTTGTTTGGGTGGCAGTTGTTGTTGTGGCTGCAGTTGTCGTTGGGGCTTCAGTTGTTGTCATTTGGGTGGCAGTTGTTGTTTGGGGTGCAGTTGTTGATGTTTGGGCGGCAGTTGATGTTTGGGCGGCAGTTGTTGATGTCAGGACAGCAGTTGTCGTTGGGACGACAGTTGTTGTTTGGGGGGCAGTTGTTGTTGGGGCGGCAGTTGTTGATGTCTGGACAGTAGTTGTTGATGGGATGACAGTTGTTGTTTGGGCGGCAGTTGTTGTGTCTGCAGTTGTTGATGTTTGAGCGGTAGTTGTTGTTGGGGCAGCAGTTGTTGATGTCAGGACAGCAGTTGTCGTTGGGACGACAGTTGTTGTTTGGGCGGCAGTTGTTGATGTCTGGACAGTAGTTGTTGATGGGATGACAGTTGTTGTTTGGGCTGCAGTTGTTGATGGGGCTGCAGTTGTTGATGTTTGGGCGGCAGTTGTTGTTGGTGAGGCAGTTGTTGATGGGGCAACAGCAGTTGTCGTTGGTGCTGCAGTTGATGTTTGGGCGGTAGTTGTTGTTGGGGCAGCAGTTGTTGATGTCAGGACAGCAGTTGTCGTTGGGACGACAGTTGTTGTTTGGGCGGCAGTTGTTGCTGGGGCTGCAGTTGTTAGGGCGGCAGTTGTTAGGGCGGCAGTTGTTGTTGTGGCTGCAGTTGTTGATGTTTGAGCGGTAGTTGTTGTTTGGGCAGCAGTTGTTGATGTCAGGACAGCAGTTGTCGTTGGGACGACAGTTGTTGTTTGGGCGGCAGTTGTTGCTGGGGCTGCAGTTGTTGGTGAGGCAGTTGTTAATGGGGCAACAGCAGTTGTCATTGGGATGACAGTTGTTGTTTGGGCGGCAGTTGTTGTTGTGGCTGCAGTTGTCGTTGGTGCTGCAGTTGTTGATGTCAGGACAGCAGTTGTCGTTGGGACGACTGTTGTTGTTTGGGCGGCAGTTGTTGATGTCTGGACAGTAGTTGTTGATGGGATGACAGTTGTTGTTTGGGTGGCAGTTGTTGTGGCTGCAGTTGTCGTTGGGGCTTCAGTTGTTGTCATTTGGGTGGCAGTTGTTGTTTGGGGTGCAGTTGTTGATGTTTGGGCGGCAGTTGTTGATGTCTGGACAGTAGTTGTTGATGGGATGAAAGTTGTTGTTTGGGGGTCAGTTGTTGTTGGGGCGGCAGTTGTTGATGTCTGGACAGTAGTTGTTGATGGGATGACAGTTGTTGTTTGGGCGGCAGTTGTTGTTGTGGCTGCACTTGTCGTTGGGGCTGCAGTTGTTGATGTTTGAGCGGTAGTTGTTGTTGGGGCAGCAGTTGTTGATGTCAGGACAGCAGTTGTCGTTGGGACGACAGTTGTTGTTTGGGCGGCAGTTGTTGATGTCTGGACAGTAGTTGTTGATGGGATGACAGTTGTTGTTTGGGCTGCAGTTGTTGATGGGGCTGCAGTTGTTGATGTTTGGGCGGCAGTTGTTGTTGGTGAGGCAGTTGTTGATGGGGCAACAGCAGTTGTCGTTGGGACGACAGTTGTTGTTTGGGCGGCAGTTGTTGTTGTGGCTGCAGTTGTCGTTGGTGCTGCAGTTGTTGATGTTTGGGCGGTAGTTAGTGTTGGTGAGGCAGTTGTTGATGGGGCAACAGCAGTTGTCGTTGGTGCTGCAGTTGATGTTTGGGCGGTAGTTGTTGTTGGGGCAGCAGTTGTTGATGTCAGGACAGCAGTTGTCGTTGGGACGACAGTTGTTGTTTGGGCGGCAGTTGTTGCTGGGGCTGCAGTTGTTAGGGCGGCAGTTGTTAGGGCGGCAGTTGTTGTTGTGGCTGCAGTTGTTGATGTTTGAGCGGTAGTTGTTGTTTGGGCAGCAGTTGTTGATGATAGGACAGCAGTTGTCGTTGGGACGACAGTTGTTGTTTGGGCGGCAGTTGTTGCTGGGGCTGCAGTTGTTGGTGAGGCAGTTGTTAATGGGGCAACAGTAGTTGTCGTTGGGACGACAGTTGTTGTTTGGGCGGCAGTTGTTGTTGTGGCTGCAGTTGTCGTTGGTGCTGCAGTTGTTGATGTCAGGACAGCAGTTGTCGTTGGGACGACTGTTGTTGTTTGGGCGGCAGTTGTTGATGTCTGGACAGTAGTTGTTGATGGGATGACAGTTGTTGTTTGGGTGGCAGTTGTTGTTGTGGCTGCAGTTGTCGTTGGGGCTTCAGTTGTTGTCATTTGGGTGGCAGTTGTTGTTTGGGGTGCAGTTGTTGATGTTTGGGCGGCAGTTGTTGATGTCAGGACAGCAGTTGTCGTTGGGACGACAGTTGTTGTTTGGGGGGCAGTTGTTGTTGGGGCGGCAGTTGTTGATGTCTGGACAGTAGTTGTTGATGGGATGAAAGTTGTTGTTTGGGGGTCAGTTGTTGTTGGGGCGGCAGTTGTTGATGTCTGGACAGTAGTTGTTGATGGGATGACAGTTGTCGTTGGGACGGCAGTTGTTGTTGTGGCTGCAGTTGTTGATGTTTGAGCGGTAGTTGTTGTTGGGGCAGCAGTTGTTGATGTCAGGACAGCAGTTGTCGTTGGGACGACAGTTGTTGTTTGGGCGGCAGTTGTTGATGTCTGGACAGTAGTTGTTGATGGGATGACAGTTGTTGTTTGGGCTGCAGTTGTTGATGGGGCTGCAGTTGTTGATGTTTGGGCGGCAGTTGTTGTTGGTGAGGCAGTTGTTGATGGGGCAACAGCAGTTGTCGTTGGGACGACAGTTGTTGTTTGGGCGGCAGTTGTTGTTGTGGCTGCAGTTGTCGTTGGTGCTGCAGTTGTTGATGTTTGGGCGGTAGTTGTTGTTGGTGAGGCAGTTGTTGATGGGGCAACAGCAGTTGTCGTTGGTGCTGCAGTTGATGTTTGGGCGGTAGTTGTTGTTGGGGCAGCAGTTGTTGATGTCAGGACAGCAGTTGTCGTTGGGACGACAGTTGTTGTTTGGGCGGCAGTTGTTGCTGGGGCTGCAGTTGTTAGGGCGGCAGTTGTTAGGGCGGCAGTTGTTGTTGTGGCTGCAGTTGTTGATGTTTGAGCGGTAGTTGTTGTTTGGGCAGCAGTTGTTGATGTCAGGACAGCAGTTGTCGTTGGGACGACAGTTGTTGTTTGGGCGGCAGTTGTTGCTGGGGCTGCAGTTGTTGGTGAGGCAGTTGTTAATGGGGCAACAGCAGTTGTCGTTGGGACGACAGTTGTTGTTTGGGCGGCAGTTGTTGTTGTGGCTGCAGTTGTCGTTGGTGCTGCAGTTGTTGATGTCAGGACAGCAGTTGTCGTTGGGACGACTGTTGTTGTTTGGGCGGCAGTTGTTGATGTCTGGACAGTAGTTGTTGATGGGATGACAGTTGTTGTTTGGGTGGCAGTTGTTGTTGTGGCTGCAGTTGTCGTTGGGGCTTCAGTTGTTGTCATTTGGGTGGCAGTTGTTGTTTGGGGTGCAGTTGTTGATGTTTGGGCGGCAGTTGTTGTTTGGGCGGCAGTTGTTGATGTCAGGACAGCAGTTGTCGTTGGGACGACAGTTGTTGTTTGGGGGGCAGTTGTTGTTGGGGCGGCAGTTGTTGATGTCTGGACAGTAGTTGTTGATGGGATGAAAGTTGTTGTTTGGGGGTCAGTTGTTGTTGGGGCGGCAGTTGTTAGGGCGGCAGTTGTTGTTGTGGCTGCAGTTGTTGATGTTTGAGCGGTAGTTGTTGTTTGGGCAGCAGTTGTTGATGTCAGGACAGCAGTTGTCGTTGGGACGACAGTTGTTTGGGCGGCAGTTGTTAATGGGGCTGCAGTTGTTGGTGAGGCAGTTGTTAATGGGGCAACAGCAGTTGTCGTTGGGACGACAGTTGTTGTTTGGGCGGCAGTTGTTGTTGTGGCTGCAGTTGTCGTTGGTGCTGCAGTTGTTGATGTCAGGACAGCAGTTGTCGTTGGGACGACTGTTGTTGTTTGGGCGGCAGTTGTTGATGTCTGGACAGTAGTTGTTGATGGGATGACAGTTGTTGTTTGGGTGGCAGTTGTTGTTGTGGCTGCAGTTGTCGTTGGGGCTTCAGTTGTTGTCATTTGGGTGGCAGTTGTTGTTTGGGGTGCAGTTGTTGATGTTTGGGTGGCAGTTGTTGTTTGGGCGGCAGTTGTTGATGTCAGGACAGCAGTTGTCGTTGGGACGACAGTTGTTGTTTGGGGGGCAGTTGTTGTTGGGGCGGCAGTTGTTGATGTCTGGACAGTAGTTGTTGATGGGATGAAAGTTGTTGTTTGGGGGTCAGTTGTTGTTGGGGCGGCAGTTGTTGATGTCTGGACAGTAGTTGTTGATGGGATGACAGTTGTTGTTTGGGCGGCAGTTGTTGTTGTGGCTGCACTTGTCGTTGGGGCTTCAGTTGTTGTCATTTGGGCAGCAGTTGTTGGGGCGGCAGTTGTTGATGTCAGGACAGCAGTTGTCGTTGGGATGGCAGTTGTTGTTGTGGCTGCAGTTGTTGATGTTTGAGCGGTAGTTGTTGTTGGGGCAGCAGTTGTTGATGTCAGGACAGCAGTTGTCGTTGGGACGACAGTTGTTGTTTGGGCGGCAGTTGTTGATGTCTGGACAGTAGTTGTTGATGGGATGACAGTTGTTGTTTGGGCGGCAGTTGTTGTTGTGGCTGCACTTGTCGTTGGGGCTTCAGTTGTTGTCATTTGGGCAGCAGTTGTTGGGGCGGCAGTTGTTGATGTCAGGACAGCAGTTGTCGTTGGGATGGCAGTTGTTGTTGTGGCTGCAGTTGTTGATGTTTGAGCGGTAGTTGTTGTTGGGGCAGCAGTTGTTGATGTCAGGACAGCAGTTGTCGTTGGGACGACAGTTGTTGTTTGGGCGGCAGTTGTTGATGTCTGGACAGTAGTTGTTGATGGGATGACAGTTGTTGTTTGGGCTGCAGTTGTTGATGGGGCTGCAGTTGTTGATGTTTGGGCGGCAGTTGTTGTTGGTGAGGCAGTTGTTGATGGGGCAACAGCAGTTGTCGTTGGGACGACAGTTGTTGTTTGGGCGGCAGTTGTTGTTGTGGCTGCAGTTGTCGTTGGTGCTGCAGTTGTTGATGTTTGGGCGGTAGTTGTTGTTGGTGAGGCAGTTGTTGATGGGGCAACAGCAGTTGTCGTTGGTGCTGCAGTTGATGTTTGGGCGGTAGTTGTTGTTGGGTCAGCAGTTGTTGATGTCAGGACAGCAGTTGTCGTTGGGACGACAGTTGTTGTTTGGGCGGCAGTTGTTGCTGGAGCTGCAGTTGTTAGGGCGGCAGTTGTTAGGGCGGCAGTTGTTGTTGTGGCTGCAGTTGTTGATGTTTGAGCGGTAGTTGTTGTTTGGGCAGCAGTTGTTGATGTCAGGACAGCAGTTGTCGTTGGGACGACAGTTGTTGTTTGGGCGGCAGTTGTTGCTGGGGCTGCAGTTGTTGGTGAGGCAGTTGTTAATGGGGCAACAGCAGTTGTCGTTGGGACGACAGTTGTTGTTTGGGCGGCAGTTGTTGTTGTGGCTGCAGTTGTCGTTGGTGCTGCAGTTGTTGATGTCAGGACAGCAGTTGTCGTTGGGACGACTGTTGTTGTTTGGGCGGCAGTTGTTGATGTCTGGACAGTAGTTGTTGATGGGATGACAGTTGTTGTTTGGGTGGCAGTTGTTGTTGTGGCTGCAGTTGTCGTTGGGGCTTCAGTTGTTGTCATTTGGGTGGCAGTTGTTGTTTGGGGTGCAGTTGTTGATGTTTGGGCGGCAGTTGTTGTTTGGGCGGCAGTTGTTGATGTCAGGACAGTAGTTGTTGTTGGGACGACAGTTGTTGTTTGGGGGGCAGTTGTTGTTGGGGCGGCAGTTGTTGATGTCTGGACAGTAGTTGTTGATGGGATGAAAGTTGTTGTTTGGGGGTCAGTTGTTGTTGGGGCGGCAGTTGTTGATGTGGCTGCACTTGTCGTTGGGGCTTCAGTTGTTGTCATTTGGGCGGCAGTTGTTGGGGCGGCAGTTGTTGATGTCAGGACAGCAGTTGTCGTTGGGACGGCAGTTGTTGTTGTGGCTGCAGTTGTTGATGTTTGAGCGGTAGTTGTAATTGGGGCAGCAGTTGTTGATGTCAGGACAGCAGTTGTCGTTGGGACGACAGTTGTTGTTTGGGCGGCAGTTGTTGATGTCTGGACAGTAGTTGTTGATGGGATGACAGTTGTTGTTTGGGCTGCAGTTGTTGATGGGGCTGCAGTTGTTGATGTTTGGGCGGCAGTTGTTGTTGGTGAGGCAGTTGTTGATGGGGCAACAGCAGTTGTCGTTGGGATGACAGTTGTTGTTTGGGCGGCAGTTGTTGTTGTGGCTGCAGTTGTCGTTGGTGCTGCAGTTGTTGATGTTTGGGCGGTAGTTGTTGTTGGTGAGGCAGTTGTTGATGGGGCAACAGCAGTTGTCGTTGGTGCTGCAGTTGATGTTTGGGCGGTAGTTGTTGTTGGGGCAGCAGTTGTTGATGTCAGGAAAGCAGTTGTCATTGGGACGACAGTTGTTGTTTGGGCGGCAGTTGTTGCTGGGGCTGCAGTTGTTAGGGCGGCAGTTGTTAGGGCGGCAGATGTTGTTGTGGCTGCAGTTGTTGATGTTTGAGCGGTAGTTGTTGTTGGGGCAGCAGTTGTTGATGTCAGGACAGCAGTTGTCGTTGGGACGACAGTTGTTGTTTGGGCGGCAGTTGTTGCTGGGGCTGCAGTTGTTGGTGAGGCAGTTGTTGATGGGGCAACAGCAGTTGTCGTTGGGACGACAGTTGTTGTTTGGGCGGCAGTTGTTGTTGTGGCTGCAGTTGTCGTTGGTGCTGCAGTTGTTGATGTCAGGACAGCAGTTGTCGTTGGGACGACTGTTGTTGTTTGGGCGGCAGTTGTTGATGTCTGGACAGTAGTTGTTGATGGGATGACAGTTGTTGTTTGGGTGGCAGTTGTTTTTGTGGCTGCAGTTGTCGTTGGGGCTTCAGTTGTTGTCATTTGGGTGGTAGTTGTTGTTTGGGGTGCAGTTGTTGATGTTTGGGCGGCAGTTGATGTTTGGGCGGCAGTTGTTGATGTCAGGACAGCAGTTGTCGTTGGGACGACAGTTGTTGTTTGGGGGGCAGTTGTTGTTGGGGCGGCAGTTGTTGATGTCTGGACAGTAGTTGTTGATGGGATGAAAGTTGTTGTTTGGGGGTCAGTTGTTGTTGGGGCGGCAGTTGTTGATGTCTGGACAGTAGTTGTTGATGGGATGACAGTTGTTGTTTGGGCGGCAGTTGTTGTTGTGGCTGCACTTGTCGTTGGGGCTTCAGTTGTTGTCATTTGGGCGGCAGTTGTTGGGGCGGCAGTTGTTGATGTCAGGACAGCAGTTGTCGTTGGGACGGCAGTTGTTGTTGTGGCTGCAGTTGTTGATGTTTGAGCGGTAGTTGTTGTTGGGGCAGCAGTTGTTGATGTCAGGACAGCAGTTGTCGTTGGGACGACAGTTGTTGTTTGGGCGGCAGTTGTTGATGTCTGGACAGTAGTTGTCGTTGGGACGGCAGTTGTTGTTGTGGCTGCAGTTGTTGATGTTTGAGCGGTAGTTGTTGTTGGGGCAACAGTTGTTGATGTCAGGACAGCAGTTGTCGTTGGGACGACAGTTGTTGTTTGGGCGGCAGTTGTTGTTGGGGCTGCAGTTGTTGATGTCAGGACAGCAGTTGTCGTTGGGACGACAGTTGTTGTTTGGGCGGCAGTTGTTGTTGGGGCTGCAGTTGTTGATGGGGCTGCAGTTGTTGATGTTTGGGCGGCAGTTGTTGTTGGTGAGGCAGTTGTTGATGGGGCAACAGTAGTTGTCGTTGGGACGACAGTTGTTGTTTCGGCAGCAGTTGTTGTTGTGGCTGCAGTTGTCGTTGGTGCTGCAGTTGTTGATGTTTGGGCGGTAGTTGTTGTTGGTGAGGCAGTTGTTGATGGGGCAACAGCAGTTGTCGTTGGTGCTGCAGTTGTTGATGTTTGGGCGGTAGTTGTTGTTGGGGCAGCAGTTGTTGATGTCAGGACAGCAGTTGTCGTTGGGACGACAGTTGTTGTTTGGGCGGCAGTTGTTGCTGTCAGGACAGCAGTTGTCGTTGGGACGACAGTTGTTGTTTGGGCGGCAGTTGTTGTTGTTGGGACGACAGTTGTTGTTTGGGGGGCAGTTGTTGTTGGGGCGGCAGTTGTTGATGTCTGGACAGTAGTTGTTGATGGGATGACAGTTGTTGTTGGAATGACAGTTGTTGTTTGGGCTGCAGTTGTTGGTGTGACAGTTGTTGTTGGGGTGGCAGTTGTTGGGGCTGTAGTTGTCGTTGGGGCTGCAGTTGTTGATGTTTGGGCGGTAGTTGTTGTTGGTGCGGCAGTTGTTGATGGGGCGACAGTTGTTGTTTGGGTGGCAGTTGTTGTTTGGGCGGCAGTTGTTGATGTCAGGACAGCAGTTGTCGTTGGGACGACAGTTGTTGTTTGGGGGGCAGTTGTTGTTGGGGCGGCAGTTGTTGATGTCTGGACAGTAGTTGTTGATGGGATGACAGCAGTTGTCGTTGGTGCTGCAGTTGTTGATGTTTGGGCGGTAGTTGTTGTTGGGGCAGCAGTTGTTGATGTCAGGACAGCAGTTGTCGTTGGGACGACAGTTGTTGTTTGGGCGGCAGTTGTTGCTGGGGCTGCAGTTGTTAGGGCGGCAGTTGTTGTGGCTGCAGTTGATGTTTGAGCGGTAGTTGTTGGGGCAGCAGTTGTTGATGTCAGGACAGCAGTTGTTGTTGGGGCTGCAGTTGTTGATGGGGCTGCAGTTGTTGATGTTTGGGCGGCAGTTGTTGTTGGTGAGGCAGTTGTTGATGGGGCAACAGCAGTTGTCGTTGGTGCTGCAGTTGTTGATGTTTGGGCGGTAGCTGTTGTTGGGGCAGCAGTTGTTGATGTCAGGACAGCAGTTGTCGTTGGGACGACAGTTGTTGTTTGGGCCGCAGTTGTTGCTGGGGCTGCAGTTGTTAGGGCGGCAGTTGTTGTGGCTGCAGTTGTTGATGTTTTAGCGGTAGTTGTTGTTGGGGCAGCAGTTGTTGATGGGATGACAGTTGTTGTTTGGGTGGCAGTTGTTGTTGTGGCTGCAGTTGTCGTTGGGGCTTCAGTTGTTGTCATTTGGGTGGCAGTTGTTGTTTGGGGTGCAGTTGTTGATGTTTGGGTGGCAGTTGTTGTTTGGGCGGCAGTTGTTGATGTCAGGACAGCAGTTGTCGTTGGGACGACAGTTGTTGTTTGGGGGGCAGTTGTTGTTGGGGCGGCAGTTGTTGATGTCTGGACAGTAGTTGTTGATGGGATGAAAGTTGTTGTTTGGGGGTCAGTTGTTGTTGGGGCGCCAGTTGTTGATGTCTGGACAGTAGTTGTTGATGGGATGACAGTTGTTGTTTGGGCGGCAGTTGTTGTTGTGGCTGCACTTGTCGTTGGGGCTTCAGTTGTTGTCATTTGGGCGGCAGTTGTTGGGGCGGCAGTTGTTGATGTCAGGACAGCAGTTGTCGTTGGGACGGCAGTTGTTGTTGTGGCTGCAGTTGTTGATGTTTGAGCGGTAGTTGTTGTTTGGGCAGCAGTTGTTGATGTCAGGACAGCAGTTGTCGTTGGGACGACAGTTGTTGTTTGGGGGTCAGTTGTTGTTGGGGCGGCAGTTGTTGATGTCTGGACAGTAGTTGTTGATGGGATGACAGTTGTTGTTGGGGCTTCAGTTGTTGTCATTTGGGCGGCAGTTGTTGGGGCGGCAGTTGTTGATGTCAGGACAGCAGTTGTCGTTGGGACGACAGTTGTTGTTTGGGCGGCAGTTGTTGATGTCTGGACAGTAGTTGTTGATGGGATGACAGTTGTTGTTTGGGCTGCAGTTGTTGATGGGGCTGCAGTTGTTGATGTTTGGGCGGCAGTTGTTGTTGGTGAGGCAGTTGTTGATGGGGCAACAGCAGTTGTCGTTGGGACGACAGTTGTTGTTTGGGCGGCAGTTGTTGTGGCTGCAGTTGTCGTTGGTGCTGCAGTTGTTGATGTTTGGGCGGTAGTTGTTGTTGGTGAGGCAGTTGTTGATGGGGCAACAGCAGTTGTCGTTATTGCTGCAGTTGATGTTTGGGCGGTAGTTGTTGTTGGGGCAGCAGTTGTTGATGTCAGGACAGCAGTTGTCGTTGGGACGACAGTTGTTGTTTGGGCGGCAGTTGTTGCTGGGGCTGCAGTTGTTAGGGCGGCAGTTGTTAGGGCGCCAGTTGTTGTGGCTGCAGTTGTTGATGTTTGAGCGGTAGTTGTTGTTGGGGCTGCAGTTGTCGTTGGTGCTGCAGTTGTTGATGTCAGGACAGCAGTTGTTGTTGGGACGACTGTTGTTGTTTGGGCGGCAGTTGTTGATGTCTGGACAGTAGTTGTTGATGGGATGACAGTTGTTGTTTGGGTGGCAGTTGTTGTTGTGGCTGCAGTTGTCGTTGGGGCTTCAGTTGTTGTCATTTGGGTGGCAGTTGTTGTTTGGGGTGCAGTTGTTGATGTTTGGGTGGTAGTTGTTGTTTGGGCGGCAGTTGTTGATGTCAGGACAGCAGTTGTCGTTGGGACGACAGTTGTTGTTTGGGGGGCAGTTGTTGTTGGGGCGGCAGTTGTTGATGTCTGGACAGTAGTTGTTGATGGGATGAAAGTTGTTGTTTGGGGGTCAGTTGTTGTTGGGGCGGCAGTTGTTGATGTCTGGACAGTAGTTGTTGATGGGATGACAGTTGTTGTTTGGGCGGCAGTTGTTGTTGTGGCTGCACTTGTCGTTGGGGCTTCAGTTGTTGTCATTTGGGCGGCAGTTGTTGGGGCGGCAGTTGTTGATGTCAGGACAGCAGTTGTCGTTGGGACGGCAGTTGTTGTTGTGGCTGCAGTTGTTGATGTTTGAGCGGTAGTTGTTGTTTGGGCAGCAGTTGTTGATGTCAGGACAGCAGTTGTCGTTGGGACGACAGTTGTTGTTTGGACGGCAGTTGTTGTTGGGGCTGCAGTTGTTGATGGGGCTGCAGTTGTTGATGTTTGGGCGGCAGTTGTTGTTGGTGAGGCAGTTGTTGATGGGGCAACAGTAGTTGTCGTTGGGACGACAGTTGTTGTTTCGGCAGCAGTTGTTGTTGTGGCTGCAGTTGTTGTTGGTGCTGCAGTTGTTGATGTTTGGGCGGTAGTTGTTGTTGGGGCAGCAGTTGTTGATGTCAGGAAAGCAGTTGTCGTTGGGACGACAGTTGTTGTTTGGGCGGCAGTTGTTGCTGGGGCTGCAGTTGTTAGGGCGGCAGTTGTTAGGGCGGCAGTTGTTGTTGTGGCTGCAGTTGTTGATGTTTGAGCGGTAGTTGTTGTTGGGGCAGCAGTTGTTGATGTCAGGACAGCAGTTGTCGTTGGGACGACAGTTGTTGTTTGGGCGGCAGTTGTTGCTGGGGCTGCAGTTGTTGGTGAGGCAGTTGTTGATGGGGCAACAGCAGTTGTCGTTGGGACGACAGTTGTTGTTTGGGCGGCAGTTGTTGTTGTGGCTGCAGTTGTCGTTGGTGCTGCAGTTGTTGATGTCAGGACAGCAGTTGTCGTTGGGACGACTGTTGTTGTTTGGGCGGCAGTTGTTGATGTCTGGACAGTAGTTGTTGATGGGATGACAGTTGTTGTTTGGGTGGCAGTTGTTGTTGTGGCTGCAGTTGTCGTTGGGGCTTCAGTTGTTGTCATTTGGGTGGCAGTTGTTGTTTGGGGTGCAGTTGTTGATGTTTGGGCGGCAGTTGATGTTTGGGCGGCAGTTGTTGATGTCAGGACAGCAGTTGTCGTTGGGACGACAGTTGTTGTTTGGGGGGCAGTTGTTGTTGGGGCGGCAGTTGTTGATGTCTGGACAGTAGTTGTTGATGGGATGAAAGTTGTTGTTTGGGGGTCAGTTGTTGTTGGGGCGGCAGTTGTTGATGTCTGGACAGTAGTTGTTGATGGGATGACAGTTGTTGTTTGGGCGTCAGTTGTTGTTGTGGCTGCCCTTGTCGTTGGGGCTTCAGTTGTTGTCATTTGGGCGGCAGTTGTTGGGGCGGCAGTTGTTGATGTCAGGACAGCAGTTGTCGTTGGGACGGCAGTTGTGGCTGCAGTTGTTGATGTTTGAGCGGTAGTTGTTGTTGGGGCAGCAGTTGTTGATGTCAGGACAGCAGTTGTCGTTGGGACGACAGTTGTTGTTTGGGCGGCAGTTGTTGATGTCTGGACAGTAGTTGTCGTTGGGACGGCAGTTGTTGTTGTGGCTGCAGTTGTTGATGTTTGAGCGGTAGTTGTTGTTGGGGCAACAGTTGTTGATGTCAGGACAGCAGTTGTCGTTGGGACGACAGTTGTTGTTTGGGCGGCAGTTGTTGTTGGGGCTGCAGTTGTTGATGTCAGGACAGCAGTTGTCGTTGGGACGACAGTTGTTGTTTGGGCGGCAGTTGTTGTTGGGGCTGCAGTTGTTGATGGGGCTGCAGTTGTTGATGTTTGGGCGGCAGTTGTTGTTGGTGAGGCAGTTGTTGATGGGGCAACAGTAGTTGTCGTTGGGACGACAGTTGTTGTTTCGGCAGCAGTTGTTGTTGTGGCTGCAGTTGTCGTTGGTGCTGCAGTTGTTGATGTTTGGGCGGTAGTTGTTGTTGGTGAGGCAGTTGTTGATGGGGCAACAGCAGTTGTCGTTGGTGCTGCAGTTGTTGATGTTTGGGCGGTAGTTGTTGTTGGGGCAGCAGTTGTTGATGTCTGGACAGTAGTTGTTGATGGGATGACAGTTGTTGTTGGAATGACAGTTGTTGTTTGGGCTGCAGTTGTTGGTGTGACAGTTGTTGTTGGGGTGGCAGTTGTTGGGGCTGTAGTTGTCGTTGGGGCTGCAGTTGTTGATGTTTGGGCGGTAGTTGTTGTTGGTGAGGCAGTTGTTGATGGGGCAACAGCAGTTGTCGTTGGTGCTGCAGTTGTTGATGTTTGGGCGGTAGTTGTTGTTGGGGCAGCAGTTGTTGATGTCAGGACAGCAGTTGTCGTTGGGACGACAGTTGTTGTTTGGGCGGCAGTTGTTGCTGTCAGGACAGCAGTTGTCGTTGGGACGACAGTTGTTGTTTGGGCGGCAGTTGTTGTTGTTGGGACGACAGTTGTTGTTTGGGGGGCAGTTGTTGTTGGGGCGGCAGTTGTTGATGTCTGGACAGTAGTTGTTGATGGGATGACAGTTGTTGTTGGAATGACAGTTGTTGTTTGGGCTGCAGTTGTTGGTGTGACAGTTGTTGTTGGGGTGGCAGTTGTTGGGGCTGTAGTTGTCGTTGGGGCTGAAGTTGTTGATGTTTGGGCGGTAGTTGTTGTTGGTGCGGCAGTTGTTGATGGGGCGACAGTTGTTGTTTGGGTGGCAGTTGTTGTTTGGGCGGCAGTTGTTGATGTCAGGACAGCAGTTGTCGTTGGGACGACAGTTGTTGTTTGGGGGGCAGTTGTTGTTGGGGCGGCAGTTGTTGATGTCTGGACAGTAGTTGTTGATGGGATGACAGTTGTTGTTTGGGGGGCAGTTGTTGTTGGGGCGGCAGTTGTTGATGTCTGGACAGTAGTTGTCGTTGGGACGGCAGTTGTTGTTGTGGCTGCAGTTGTTGATGTTTGAGCGGTAGTTGTTGTTGGAGCAACAGTTGTTGATGTCAGGACAGCAGTTGTCGTTGGGACGACAGTTGTTGTTTGGGCGGCAGTTGTTGTTGGGGCTGCAGTTGTTGATGTCAGGACAGCAGTTGTCGTTGGGACGACAGTTGTTGTTTGGGCGGCAGTTGTTGTTGGGGCTGCAGTTGTTGATGGGGCTGCAGTTGTTGATGTTTGGGCGGCAGTTGTTGTTGGTGAGGCAGTTGTTGATGGGGCAACAGTAGTTGTCGTTGGGACGACAGTTGTTGTTTCGGCAGCAGTTGTTGTTGTGGCTGCAGTTGTCGTTGGTGCTGCAGTTGTTGATGTTTGGGCGGTAGTTGTTGTTGGTGAGGCAGTTGTTGATGGGGCAACAGCAGTTGTCGTTGGTGCTGCAGTTGTTGATGTTTGGGCGGTAGTTGTTGTTGGGGCAGCAGTTGTTGATGTCAGGACAGCAGTTGTCGTTGGGACGACAGTTGTTGTTTGGGCGGCAGTTGTTGCTGTCAGGACAGCAGTTGTCGTTGGGACGACAGTTGTTGTTTGGGCGGCAGTTGTTGTTGTTGGGACGACAGTTGTTGTTTGGGGGGCAGTTGTTGTTGGGGCGTCAGTTGTTGATGTCTGAAAAGTAGTTGTTGATGGGATGACAGTTGTTGTTGGAATGACAGTTGTTGTTTGGGCTGCAGTTGTTGGTGTGACAGTTGTTGTTGGGGTGGCAGTTGTTGGGGCTGTAGTTGTCGTTGGGGCTGCAGTTGTTGATGTTTGGGCGGTAGTTGTTGTTGGTGCGGCAGTTGTTGATGGGGCGACAGTTGTTGTTTGGGTGGCAGTTGTTGTTTGGGCGGCAGTTGTTGATGTCAGGACAGCAGTTGTCGTTGGGACGACAGTTGTTGTTTGGGGGGCAGTTGTTGTTGGGGCGGCAGTTGTTGATGTCTGGACAGTAGTTGTTGATGGGATGACAGTTGTTGTTTGGGGGGCAGTTGTTGTTGGGGCGGCAGTTGTTGATGTCTGGACAGTAGTTGTTGATGGGATGACAGTTGTTGTTTGGTCGGTAGTTGTTGTTGTGGCTGCACTTGTCGTTGGGGCTTCAGTTGTTGTCATTTGGGCGGCAGTTGTTGGGGCGGCAGTTGTTGATTTTAGGACAGCAGTTGTCGTTGGGACGGCAGTTGTTGTGGGTGCAGTTGTTGATGTTTGAGCGGTAGTTGTTGTTGGGGCAGCAGTTGTTGATGTCAGGACAGCAGTTGTCGTTGGGACGACAGTTGTTGTTTGGGGGGCAGTTGTTGATGTCTGGACAGTAGTTGTTGATGGGATGAAAGTTGTTGTTTGGGGGTCAGTTGTTGTTGGGGCGGCAGTTGTTGATGTCTGGGCAGTAGTTGTTGATGGGATGACAGTTGTTGTTTGGGCGGCAGTTGTTGTTGTGGCTGCACTTGTCGTTGGGGCTTCAGTTGTTGTCATTTGGGCGGCAGTTGTTGGGGCGGCAGTTGTTGATGTCAGGACAGCAGTTGTCGTTGGGACGGCAGTTGTTGTTGTGGCTGCAGTTGTTGATGTTTGAGCGGTAGTTGTTGTTGGGGCAACAGTTGTTGATGTCAGGACAGCAGTTGTCGTTGGGACGACAGTTGTTGTTTGGGCGGCAGTTGTTGTTGGGGCTGCAGTTGTTGATGTCAGGACAGCAGTTGTCGTTGGGACGACAGTTGTTGTTTGGGCGGCAGTTGTTGTTGGGGCTGCAGTTGTTGATGGGGCTGCAGTTGTTGATGTTTGGGCGGCAGTTGTTGTTGGTGAGGCAGTTGTTGATGGGGCAACAGTAGTTGTCGTTGGGACGACAGTTGTTTCGGCAGCAGTTGTTGTGGCTGCAGTTGTCGTTGGTGCTGCAGTTGTTGATGTTTGGGCGGTAGTTGTTGGGGCAGCAGTTGTTGATGTCAGGACAGCAGTTGTTGTTGGGGCTGCAGTTGTTGATGGGGCTGCAGTTGTTGATGTTTGGGCGGCAGTTGTTGTTGGTGAGGCAGTTGTTGATGGGGCAACAGCAGTTGTCGTTGGTGCTGCAGTTGTTGATGTTTGGGCGGTAGCTGTTGTTGGGGCAGCAGTTGTTGATGTCAGGACAGCAGTTGTCGTTGGGACGACAGTTGTTGTTTGGGCCGCAGTTGTTGCTGGGGCTGCAGTTGTTAGGGCGGCAGTTGTTGTGGCTGCAGTTGTTGATGTTTTAGCGGTAGTTGTTGTTGGGGCAGCAGTTGTTGATGTCAGGACAGCAGTTGTTGTTGGGGCTGCAGTTGTTGATGGGGCTGCAGTTGTTGATATTTGGGCGGCAGTTGTTGTTGGTGAGGCAGTTGTTGATGGGGCAACAGCAGTTGTCGTTGGTGCTGCAGTTGTTGATGTTTGGGCGGTAGCTGTTGTTGGGGCAGCAGTTGTTGATGTCAGGACAGCAGTTGTCGTTGGGACGACAGTTGTTGTTTGGGCGGCAGTTGTTGCTGGGAATGCAGTTGTTGTTGGTGAGGCAGTTGTTGATGGGGCAACAGCAGTTGTCGTTGGGACGACAGTTGTTGTTTGGGCGGCAGTTGTTGTTGTGGCTGCAGTTGTCGTTGGTGCTGCAGTTGTTGATGTCAGGACAGCAGTTGTCGTTGGGACGACTGTTGTTGTTTGGGCGGCAGTTGTTGTTGGGGCGGCAGTTGTTGATGTCAGGACAGCAGTTGTCGTTGGGACGACAGTTGTTGTTTGGGGGGCAGTTGTTGTTGGGGCGGCAGTTGTTGATGTCTGGACAGTAGTTGTTGATGGGATGACAGTTGTTGTTTGGGGGGCAGTTGTTGTTGGGGCGGCAGTTGTTGATGTCTGGACAGTAGTTGTTGATGGGATGACAGTTGTTGTTTGGTCGGCAGTTGTTGTTGTGGCTGCACTTGTCGTTGGGGCTTCAGTTGTTGTCATTTGGGCGGCAGTTGTTGGGGCGGCAGTTGTTGATGTCAGGACAGCAGTTGTCGTTGGGACGGCAGTTGTTGTGGCTGCAGTTGTTGATGTTTGAGCGGTAGTTGTTGTTAGGGCAGCAGTTGTTGATGTCAGGACAGCAGTTGTCGTTGGGACGACAGTTGTTGTTTGGGTGGCAGTTGTTGGGGCTGCAGTTGTTGATGGGGCTGCAGTTGTTGATGTTTGGGCGGCAGTTGTTGTTGGTGAGGCAGTTGTTGATGGGGCAACAGCAGTTGTCGTTGGGACGACAGTTGTTGTTTGGGCGGCAGTTGTTGTTGTGGCTGCAGTTGTCGTTGGTGCTGCAGTTGTTGATGTTTTGGCGGTAGTTGTTGTTGGGGCAGCAGTTGTTGATGTCAGGACAGCAGTTGTCGTTGGGACGACAGTTGTTGTTTGGGCGTCAGTTGTTGCTGGGGCTGCAGTTGATGTTGGTGAGGCAGTTGTTGATGGGGCAACAGCAGTTGTCGTTGGGATGACAGTTGTTGTTTGGGCGGCAGTTGTTGTGGCTGCAGTTGTCGTTGGTGCTGCAGTTGTTGATGTCAGGACAGCAGTTGTTATTGGTGCGGCAGTTGTTGATGGGGCGGCAGTTGTTGATGGGGCGACAGTTGTTGTTTGGGTGGCATTTGTTGTTTGGGCGGCAGTTGTTGATGTCAGGACAGCAGTTGTCGTTGGGACGACAGTAGTTGTTGTTTGGGCGGCAGTTGTTGTGGCTGCAGTTGTCGTTGGTGCTGCAGTTGTTGATGTTTGGGCTGCAGTTGTTATTGGTGCGGCAGTTGTTGATGGGGCGGCAGTTGTTGATGGGGCGACAGTTGTTGTTTGGGTGGCATTTGTTGTTTGGGCGGCAGTTGTTGATGTCAGGACAGCAGTTGTCGTTGGGACGACAGTTGTTGTTTGGGCGGCAGTTGTTGATGTCTGGACAGTAGTTGTTGATGGGATGACAGTTGTTGTTTGGGTGGCAGTTGTTGTTGTGGCTGCAGTTGTCGTTGGGGCTTCAGTTGTTGTCATTTGGGGTGCAGTTGTTGATGTTTGGGCTGCAGTTGTTATTGGTGCGGCAGTTGTTGATGGGGCGGCAGTTGTTGATGGGGCGACAGTTGTTGTTTGGGTGGCATTTGTTGTTTGGGCGGCAGTTGTTGATGTCAGGACAGCAGTTGTCGTTGGGACGACAGTTGTTGTTTGGGCGGCAGTTGTTGATGGGGCTGCAGTTGTTGATGTTTGGGCGGCAGTTGTTGTTGGTGAGGCAGTTGTTGATGGGGCAACAGCAGTTGTCGTTGGGACGACAGTTGTTGTTGTGGCTGCAGTTGTCGTTGGTGCTGCAGTTGTTGATGTTTGGGCGGTAGTTGTTGTTGGGGCAGCAGTTGTTGATGTCAGGACAGCAGTTGTCGTTGGGACGACAGTTGTTGTTTGGGCGGCAGTTGTTGCTGGGGCTGCAGTTGATGTTGGTGAGGCAGTTGTTGATGGGGCAACAGCAGTTGTCGTTGGGACGACAGTTGTTGTTTGGGCGGCAGTTGTTGTGGCTGCAGTTGTCGTTGGTGCTGCAGTTGTTGATGTCAGGACAGCAGTTGTCGTTGGGACGACTGTTGTTGTTTGGGCGGCAGTTGTTGATTTCTGGACAGTAGTTGTTGATGGGATGACAGTTGTTGTTTGGGTGGCAGTTGTTGTTGTGGCTGCAGTTGTCGTTGGGGCTTCAGTTGTTGTCATTTGGGGTGCAGTTGTTGATGTTTGGGCGGCAGTTGTTGTTGGTGCGGCAGTTGTTGATGGGGCGGCAGCTGTTGATGGGGCGACAGTTGTTGTTTGGGTGGCAGTTGTTGTTTGGGCGGCAGTTGTTGATGTCAGGACAGCAGTTGTCGTTGTGACGACAGTTGTTGTTTGGGTTGCAGTTGTTGTTGGGGCTGCAGTTGTTGATGGGGCTGCAGTTGTTGATGTTTGGGCGGCAGTTGTTGTTGGTGAGGCAGTTGTTGATGGGGCAACAGCAGTTGTCGTTGGGACGACAGTTGTTGTTTGGGCGGCAGTTGTTGTTGTGGCTGCAGTTGTCGTTTGTGCTGCAGTTGTTGATGTTTGGGCGGTAGTTGTTGTTGGGGCAGCAGTTGTTGATGTCAGGACAGCAGTTGTCGTTGGGACGACAGTTGTTGTTTGGGTGGCAGTTGTTGCTGGGGCTGCAGTTGATGTTGGTGAGGCAGTTGTTGATGGGGCAACAGCAGTTGTCGTTGGGACGACAGTTGTTGTTTGGGCGGCAGTTGTTGTGGCTGCAGTTGTCGTTGGTGCTGCAGTTGTTGATGTCAGGACAGCAGTTGTCGTTGGGACGACTGTTGTTGTTTGGGCGGCAGTTGTTGATGTCTGGACAGTAGTTGTTGATGGGATGACAGTTGTTGTTTGGGTGGCAGTTGTTGTTGTGGCTGCAGTTGTCGTTGGGGCTTCAGTTGTTGTCATTTGGGGTGCAGTTGTTGATGTTTGGGTGGCAGTTGTTGTTGGTGAGGCAGTTGTTGATGGGGCAACAGCAGTTGTCGTTGGGACGACAGTTGTTGTTTGGGCGGCAGTTGTTGTTGTGGCTGCAGTTGTCGTTGGTGCTGCAGTTGTTGATGTTTGGGCGGTAGTTGTTGTTGGGGCAGCAGTTGTTGATGTCAGGACAGCAGTTGTCGTTGGGACGACAGTTGTTGTTTGGGCGGCAGTTGTTGCTGGGGCTGCAGTTGATGTTGGTGAGGCAGTTGTTGATGGGGCAACAGCAGTTGTCGTTGGGATGACAGTTGTTGTTTGGGCGGCAGTTGTTGTGGCTGCAGTTGTCGTTGGTGCTGCAGTTGTTGATGTCAGGACAGCAGTTGTCGTTGGGACGACTGTTGTTGTTTGGGCGGCAGTTGTTGATGTCTGGACAGTAGTTGTTGATGGGATGACAGTTGTTGTTTGGGTGGCAGTTGTTGTTGTGGCTGCAGTTGTCGTTGGGGCTTCAGTTGTTGTCATTTGGGGTGCAGTTGTTGATGTTTGGGCTGCAGTTGTTGTTGGTGCGGCAGTTGTTGATGGGGCGGCAGTTGTTGATGGGGCGACAGTTGTTGTTTGGGTGGCAGTTGTTGTTTGGGCGGCAGTTGTTGATGTCAGGACAGCAGTTGTCGTTGGGATGACAGTTGTTGTTTGGGCGGCAGTTGTTGATGGGGCTGCAGTTGTTGATGTTTGGGCGGCAGTTGTTGTTGGTGAGGCAGTTGTTGATGGGGCAACAGCAGTTGTCGTTGGGACGACAGTTGTTGTTGTGGCTGCAGTTGTCGTTGGTGCTGCAGTTGTTGATGTTTGGGCGGTAGTTGTTGTTGGGGCAGCAGTTGTTGATGTCAGGACAGCAGTTGTCGTTGGGACGACAGTTGTTGTTTGGGCGGCAGTTGTTGCTGGGGCTGCAGTTGATGTTGGTGAGGCAGTTGTTGATGGGGCAACAGCAGTTGTCGTTGGGTCGACAGTTGTTGTTTGGGCGGCAGTTGTTGTGGCTGCAGTTGTCGTTGGTGCTGCAGTTGTTGATGTCAGGACAGCAGTTGTCGTTGGGACGACTGTTGTTGTTTGCGCGGCAGTTGTTGATGTCTGGACAGTAGTTGTTGATGGGATGACAGTTGTTGTTGGAATGACAGTTGTTGTTTGGGCTGCAGTTGTTGGTGTGACAGTTGTTGTTGGGGCGGCAGTTGTTGGGGCTGTAGTTGTCGTTGGGGCTGCAGTTGTTGATGTTTGGGCGGTAGTTGTTGTTGGTGCGGCAGTTGTTGATGGGGCGACAGTTGTTGTTTGGGTGGCAGTTGTTGTTTGGGCGGCAGTTGTTGATGTCAGGACAGCAGTTGTCGTTGGGACGACAGTTGTTGTTTGGGGGGCAGTTGTTGTTGGGGCGGCAGTTGTTGATGTCTGGACAGTAGTTGTTGATGGGATGACAGTTGTTGTTTGGGGGGCAGTTGTTGTTGGGGCGGCAGTTGTTGATGTCTGGACAGTAGTTGTTGATGGGATGACAGTTGTTGTTTGGTCGGCAGTTGTTGTTGTGGCTGCACTTGTCGTTGGGGCTTCAGTTGTTGTCATTTGGGCGGCAGTTGTTGGGGCGGCAGTTGTTGATGTCAGGACAGCAGTTGTCGTTGGGACGAAAGTTGTTGTGGGTGCAGTTATTGATGTTTGAGCGGTAGTTGTTGTTGGGGCAGCAGTTGTTGATGTCAGGACAGCAGTTGTCGTTGGGACGACAGTTGTTGTTTGGGTTGCAGTTGTTGTTGGGGCTGCAGTTGTTGATGGGGCTGCAGTTGTTGATGTTTGGGCGGCAGTTGTTGTTGGTGAGGCAGTTGTTGATGGGGCAACAGCAGTTGTCGTTGGGACGACAGTTGTTGTTTGTGCGGCAGTTGTTGTTGTGGCTGCAGTTGTCGTTGGTGCTGCAGTTGTTGATGTTTGGGCGGTAGTTGTTGTTGGGGCAGCAGTTGTTGATGTCAGGACAGCAGTTGTTGTTGGGACGACAGTTGTTGTTTGGGCGGCAGTTGTTGCTGGGGCTGCAGTTGATGTTGGTGAGGCAGTTGTTGATGGGGCAACAGCAGTTGTCGTTGGGACGACAGTTGTTGTTTGGGCGGCAGTTGTTGTGGCTGCAGTTGTCGTTGGTGCTGCAGTTGTTGATGTCAGGACAGCAGTTGTTGTTGGGAGGACTGTTGTTGTTTGGGCGGCAGTTGTTGATGTCTGGACAGTAGTTGTAAATGGGATGACAGTTGTTGTTTGGGTGGCAGTTGTTGTTGTGGCTGCAGTTGTCGTTGGGGCTTCAGTTGTTGTCATTTGGGGTGCAGTTGTTGATGTTTGGGTGGCAGTTGTTGTTGGTGCGGCAGTTGTTGATGGGGCGGAAGTTGTTGATGGGGTGACAGTTGTTGTTTGGGTGGCAGTTGTTGTTTGGGCGGCAGTTGTTGATGTCAGGACAGCAGTTGTCGTTGGGACGACAGTTGTTGTTTGGGGGGCAGTTGTTGTTGGGGCGGCAGTTGTTGATGTCTGGACAGTAGTTGTTGATGGGATGACAGTTGTTGTTGGAATGACAGTTGTTGTTTGGGCTGCAGTTGTTGGTGTGACAGTTGTTGTTGGGGCGGCAGTTGTTGGGGCTGTAGTTGTCGTTGGGGCTGCAGTTGTTGATGTTTGGGCGGTAGTTGTTGTTGGTGCGGCAGTTGTTGATGGGGCGACAGTTGTTGTTTGGGTGGCAGTTGTTGTTTGGGCGGCAGTTGTTGATGTCAGGACAGCAGTTGTCGTTGGGACGACAGTTGTTTTTTGGGGGGCAGTTGTTGTTGGGGCGGCAGTTGTTGATGTCTGGACAGTCGTTGTTGATGGGATGACAGTTGTTTGGTCGGCAGTTGTTGTTGTGGCTGCACTTGTCGTTGGGGCTTCAGTTGTTGTCATTTGGGCGGCAGTTGTTGGGGCGGCAGTTGTTGATGTCAGGACAGCAGTTGTCGTTGGGACGGCAGTTGTTGTGGCTGCAGTTTTTGATGTTTGAGCGGTAGTTGTTGTTGGGGCAGCAGTTGTTGATGTCAGGACAGCAGTTGTCGTTGGGACGACAGTTGTTGTTTGGGTGGCAGTTGTTGTTGGGGCTGCAGTTGTTGATGGTGCTGCAGTTGTTGATGTTTGGGAGGCAGTTGTTGTTGGTGAGGCAGTTGTTGATGGGGCAATAGCAGTTGTCGTTGGGACGACAGTTGTTGTTTGGGCGGCAGTTGTTGTTGTGGCTGCAGTTGTCGTTGGTGCTGCAGTTGTTGATGTTTGGGCGGTAGTTGTTGTTGGGGCAGCAGTTGTTGATGTCAGGACAGCAGTTGTCGTTGGGACGACAGTTGTTGTTTGGGCGGCAGTTGTTGCTGGGGCTGCAGTTGATGTTGGTGAGGCAGTTGTTGATGGGGCAACAGCAGTTGTCGTTGGGACGACAGTTGTTGTTTGGGCGGCAGTTGTTGTGGCTGCAGTTGTCGTTGGTGCTGCAGTTGTTGACGTCAGGACAGCAGTTGTCGTTGGGACGACTGTTGTTGTTTGGTTGGCAGTTGTTGATGTCTGGACAGTAGTTGTTGATGGGATGACAGTTGTTGTTTGGGTGGCAGTTGTTGTTGTGGCTGCAGTTGTCGTTGGGGCTTCAGTTGTTGTCATTTGGGGTGCAGTTGTTGATGTTTGGGCGGCAGTTGTTGTTGGTGCGGCAGTTGTTGATGGGGCGGCAGTTGTTGATGGGGCGACAGTTGTTGTTTGGGTGGCAGTTGTTGTTTGGGCGGCAGTTGTTGATGTCAGGACAGCAGTTGTCGTTGGGATGACAGTTGTTGTTGGAATGACAGTTGTTGTTTGGGCTGCAGTTGTTGGTGTGACAGTTGTTGTTGGGGCGGCAGTTGTTGGGGCTGTAGTTGTCGTTGGGGCTGCAGTTGTTGATGTTTGGGCGGTAGTTGTTGTTTGGGCGGCAGTTGTTGATGTCTGGACAGTAGTTGTTGATGGGATGACAGTTCTTGTTTGGGTGGCAGTTGTCGTTGTGGCTGCAGTTGTCGTTGGGGCTTCAGTTTTTGTCATTTGGGTGGCAGTTGTTGTTTGGGGTGCAGTTGTTGATGTTTGGGCAGCAGTTGTTGTTGGTGCGGCAGTTGTTGATGGGGCGACAGTTGTTGTTTTGGCCGCAGTTGTTGATGTCAGGACAGCAGTTGTCGTTGGGACGACAGTTGTTGTTTGGGCGGCAGTTGTTGTTGTTGGGACGACAGTTGTCGTTGGTGCTGCAGTTGTTGATGTTTGGGCGGTAGTTGTTGTTGTGGCTGCACTTGTCGTTGGGGCTTCAGTTGTTGTCATTTGGGCGGCAGTTGTTGGGGCGGCAGTTGTTGATGTCAGGACAGCAGTTGTCGTTGGGACGGCAGTTGTTGTGGCTGCAGTTGTTGATGTTTGAGCGGTAGTTTTTGTTGGGGCAGCAGTTGTTGATGTCAGGACAGCAGTTGTCGTTGGGACGACAGTTGTTGTTTGGGTGGCAGTTGTTGTTGGGGCTGCAGTTGTTGATGGTGCTACAGTTGTTGATGTTTGGGAGGCAGTTGTTGTTGGTGAGGCAGTTGTTGATGGGGCAATAGCAGTTGTCGTTGGGACGACAGTTGTTGTTTGGGCGGCAGTTGTTGTTGTGGCTGCAGTTGTCGTTGGTGCTGCAGTTGTTGATGTTTGGGCGGTAGTTGTTGTTTGGGCGGCAGTTGTTGATGTCTGGACAGTAGTTATTGATGGGATGACAGTTCTTGTTTGGGTGGCAGTTGTCGTTGTGGCTGCAGTTGTCGTTGGGGCTTCAGTTTTTGTCATTTGGGTGGCAGTTGTTGTTTGGGGTGCAGTTGTTGATGTTTGGGCAGCAGTTGTTGTTGGTGCGGCAGTTGTTGATGGGGCGACAGTTGTTGTTTTGGCCGCAGTTGTTGATGTCAGGACAGCAGTTGTCGTTGGGACGGCAGTTGTTGTGGCTGCAGTTGTTGATGTTTGAGCGGTAGTTTTTGTTGGGGCAGCAGTTGTTGATGTCAGGACAGCAGTTGTCGTTGGGACGACAGTTGTTGTTTGGGTGGCAGTTGTTGTTGGGGCGGCAGTTGTTGTTGTTGGGACGACAGTTGTCGTTGGTGCTGCACTTGTCGTTGGGGCTTCAGTTGTTGTCATTTGGGCGGCAGTTGTTGGGGCGGCAGTTGTTGATGTCAGGACAGCAGTTGTCGTTGGGACGGCAGTTGTTGTGGCTGCAGTTGTTGATGTTTGAGCGGTAGTTTTTGTTGGGGCAGCAGTTGTTGATGTCAGGACAGCAGTTGTCGTTGGGACGACAGTTGTTGTTTGGGTGGCAGTTGTTGTTGGGGCTGCAGTTGTTGATGGTGCTACAGTTGTTGATGTTTGGGCGGTAGTTGTTGTTGGGGCAGCAGTTGTTGATGTCAGGACAGCAGTTGTCGTTGGGACGACAGTTGTTGTTTGGGTTGCAGTTGTTGTTGGGGCTGCAGTTGTTGATGGGGCTGCAGTTGTTGATGTTTGGGCGGTAGTTATTGTTTGGGCGACAGTTGTTGGGGCTGCAGTTGTTGATGTTTGGGCGGCAGTTGTTGTTGGTGCGGCAGTTGTTGATGGGGCGACAGTTGTTGTTTGGGTGGCAGTTGTTGTTTGGGCGGCAGTTGTTGATGTCAGGACAGCAGTTGTCGTTGGGACGACAGTTGTTGTTGGGGCGGCAGTTGTTGTTGTTGGGACAGTAGTTGTTGATGGGATAACAGTTGTTGTTGGAATGACAGTTGTTGTTTGGGCTGCAGTTGTTGGTGTGACAGTTGTTGTTGGGGTGGCAGTTGTTGGGGCTGTAGTTGTCGTTGGGGCTGCAGTTGTTGATGTTTGGGCGGTAGTTGTTGTTTGGGCGACAGTTGTTGTTGTGGCTGCAGTTGTCGTTGGTGCTGCAGTTGTTGATGTCAGGACAGCAGTTGTCGTTGTGACGACTGTTGTTGTTTGGGCCGCAGTTGTTGATGTCTGGACAGTAGTTGTTGATGGGATGACAGTTGTTGTTTGGGTGGCAGTTGTTGTTGTGGCTGCAGTTGTCGTTGGGGCTTCAGTTGTTGTAATTTGAGTGGCAGTTGTTGTTTCGGGTGCAGTTGTTGATGTTTGGGCGTCAGTTGTTGTAATTTGAGTGGCAGTTGTTGTTTCGGGTGCAGTTGTTGATGTTTGGGCGTCAGTTGTTGTTGGTGCGGCAGTTGTTGATGGGGCGACAGTTGTTGTTTGGGTGGCAGTTGTTGTTTGGGCAGCAGTTGTTGATGTCAGGACAGCAGTTGTCGTTGGGACGACAGTTGTTGTTTGGGCGGCAGTTGTTGTTGTTGGGACGACAGTTGTTGTTTGGGGGGCAGTTGTTGTTGGGGCGGCAGTTGTTGATGTCTGGAAAGTAGTTGTTGATGGGATGACAGTTGTTGTTGGAATGACAGTTGTTTGGGCTGCAGTTGTTGGTGTGACAGTTGTTGTTGGGGCGGAAGTTGTTGGGGCTGTAGCTGTCGTTGGGACGACAGTTGTTGTTTGGGCGGCAGTTGTTGTTGTGGCTGCAGTTGTTGATGTTTGGGCGGTAGTTGTTGTTGGGGCAGCAGTTGTTGATGTCAGGACAGCAGTTGTCGTTGGGACGACAGTTGTTGTTTGGGCGGCAGTTGTTGCTGGGGCTGCAGTTGTTGTTGGTGAGGCAGTTGTTGATGGGGCAACAGCAGTTGTCGTTGGGACGACAGTTGTTGTTTGGGTGGCAGTTGTTGTTGTGGCTGCAGTTGTCGTTGGGGCTTCAGTTGTTGTCATTTGGGTGGCAGTTGTTGTTTGGGGTGCAGTTGTTGATGTTTGGGCGGCAGTTGTTGTTGGTGCGGCAGTTGTTGATGGGGCGACAGTTGTTGTTTGGGTGGCAGTTGTTGTTTGGGCGGCAGTTGTTGATGTCAGGACAACAGTTGTCGTTGGGACGACAGTTGTTGTTTGGGCGGCAGTTGTTGTTGTTGGGACGACAGTTGTTGTTTGGGGGACAGTTGTTGTTGGGGCGGCAGTTGTTGATGTCTGGACAGTTGTTGTTGGGATGACAGTTGTTGTTTGGGCGGCAGTTGTTGTTGTGGCTGCAGTTGTCGTTGGGGCTTCAGTTGTTGTCATTTGGGCGGCAGTTGTTGGGGCGGCAGTTGTTGATGTCAGGACAGCAGTTGTCGTTGGGACGGCAGTTGTTGTTGTGGCTGCAGTTGTTGATGTTTGAGCGGTAGTTGTTGTTGGGGCAGCAGTTGTTGATGTCAGGACAGCAGTTGTCGTTGGGACGACAGTTGTTGTTTGGGCGGCAGTTGTTGTTGGGGCTGCAGTTGTTGATGGGGCTGCAGTTGTTGATGTTTGGGCGGCAGTTGTTGTTGGTGAGGCAGTTGTTGATGGGGCAACAGCAGCTGTCGTTGGGACGACAGTTGTTGTTTGGGCGGCAGTTGTTGTTGTGGCTGCAGTTGTCGTTGGTGCTGCAGTTGTTGATGTCAGGACAGCAGTTGTCGTTGGGACGACTGTTGTTGTTTGGGCGGCAGTTGTTGATGTCTGGAGAGTAGTTGTTGATGGAATGACAGTTGTTGTTTGGGTGGCAGTTGTTGTTGTGGCTGCAGTTGTCGTTGGGGCTTCAGTTGTTGTCATTTGGGTGGCAGTTGTTGTTTGGGGTGCAGTTGTTGATGTTTGGGCGGCAGTTGTTGTTGGTGCGGCAGTTGTTGATGGGGCGACAGTTGTTGTTTGGGTGGCAGTTGTTGTTTGGGCGGCAGTTGTTGATGTCAGGACAGCAGTTGTCGTTGGAACGACAGTTGTTATTTGGGCGGCAGTTGTTGTTGTTGGGACGACAGTTGTTGTTTGGGGGGCAGTTGTTGTTGGGGCGGCAGTTGTTGATGTCTGGACAGTAGTTGTTGATGGGATGACAGTTGTTGTTTGGGCTGCAGTTGTTGGTGTGACAGTTGTTGTTGGGGCGGCAGTTGTTTGGGCGGTAGTTGTTGTTTGGGCGACAGTTATTGTTGTGGCTGCAGTTGTCGTTGGTGCTGCAGTTGTTGATGTCAGGACAGCAGTTGTCGTTGGGACGACTGTTGTTTGGGCGGCAGTTGTTGATGTCTGGACAGTAGTTGTTGATGGGATGACAGTTGTTGTTTGGGTGGCAGTTGTTGTTGTGGCTGCAGTTGTCGTTGGGGCTTCAGTTGTTGTCATTTGGGTGGCAGTTGTTGTTTGGGGTGCAGTTGTTGATGTTTGGGCGGCAGTTGTTGTTGGTGCGGCAGTTGTTGATGGGGCGACAGTTGTTGTTTGGGTGGCAGTTGTTGTTTGGGCGGCAGTTGTTGATGTCAGGACAGCAGTTGTCGTTGGGACGACAGTTGTTGTTTGGGCGGCAGTTGTTGTTGTTGGGACGACAGTTGTTGTTGGGGCGGCAGTTGTTGATGTCTGGACAGTAGTTGTTGATGGTATGACAGTTGTTGTTGGAATGACAGTTGTTGTTTGGGCTGCAGTTGTTGGTGTGACAGTTGTTGTTGGGCCGGATGTTGTTGGGGCTGGAGTTGTCGTTGGGTCTGCAGTTGTTGATGTTTGGGCGGTAGTTGTTGTTTGGGCGACAGTTGTTGGGGCTGCAGTTGTTGATGTTTGGAAGGCAGTTGTTGTTGGTGCGGCAGTTGTTGATGGGGCGACAGTTGTTGTTTGGGTGGCAGTTGTTGTTTGGGCGGCAGTTGTTGATGTCAGGACAGCAGTTGTCGATGTCAGGACAGCAGTTGTCGTTGGGACGACAGTTGTTGTTTGGGGGCCAGTTGTTGTTTGGGCGGCAGTTGTTAGGGCGGCAGTTGTTGTTGTGGCTGCAGTTGTTGATGTTTGAGCAGTAGTTGTTGTTTGGGCAGCAGTTGTTGATGTCAGGACAGCAGTTGTTGTTGGGACTGCAGTTGTTGATGGGTATGCAGTTGTTGATGTTTGGGCGGCAGTTGTTGTTGGTGAGGCAGTTGTTGATGGGGCAACAGCAGTTGTCGTTGGGGCTGCAGTTGTTGATGTTCGGGCGGCAGTTGTCGTTGGGACGGCAGTTGTTGTGGCTGCAGTTGTCGTTGGGGCTTCAGTTGTTGTCATTTGGGTGGCAGTTGTTGTTTGGGGTGCAGTTGTTGATGTTTGGGCGGCAGTTGTTGTTGGTGCGGCAGTTGTTGATGGGGCGACAGTTGTTGTTTGGGTGGCAGTTGTTGTTTGGGCCGCAGTTGTTGATGTCAGGACAGCAGTTGTCGTTGGGACGACAGTTGTTGTTTGGGCGGCAGTTGTTGTTGTTGGGACGACAGTTGTTGTTTGGGGGGCAGTTGTTGTTGGGGCGGCAGTTGTTGATGTCTGGACAGTAGTTGTTGATGGTATGACAGTTGTTGTTGGAATGACAGTTGTTGTTTGGGCTGCAGTTGTTGGTGTGACAGTTGTTGTTGGGGCGGAAGTTGTTGGGGCTGGAGTTGTCGTTGGGTCTGCAGTTGTTGATGTTTGGGCGGTAGTTGTTGTTTGGGCGACAGTTGTTGGGGCTGCAGTTGTTGATGTTTGGAAGGCAGTTGTTGTTGGTGCGGCAGTTGTTGATGGGGCGACAGTTGTTGTTTGGGTGGCAGTTGTTGTTTGGGCGGCAGTTGTTGATGTCAGGACAGCAGTTGTCGATGTCAGGACAGCAGTTGTCGTTGGGACGACAGTTGTTGTTTGGGGGGCAGTTGTTAGGGCGGCAGTTGTTGTTGTGGCTGCAGTTGTTGATGTTTGAGCAGTAGTTGTTGTTTGGGCAGCAGTTGTTGATGTCAGGACAGCAGTTGTTGTTGGGACTGCAGTTGTTGATGGGTATGCAGTTGTTGATGTTTGGGCGGCAGTTGTTGTTGGTGAGGCAGTTGTTGATGGGGCAACAGCAGTTGTCGTTGGGGCTGCAGTCGTTGATGTTCGGGCGGCAGTTGTCGTTGGGACGGCAGTTGTTGTGGCTGCAGTTGTTGATGTTTGAGCTGTAGTTGTTGTTGGGGCAGCAGTTGTTGTTGTGGCTGCAGTTGTTGTTTGGGCGGCAGTTGTTGCTGGGGCTGCAGTTGTTGTTGGTGAGGCAGTTGTTGATGGGGCAACAGCAGTTGTCGTTGGGACCACAGTTGTTGTTTGGGCGGCAGTTAGTGTTGTGGCTGCAGTTGTCGTTGGTGCTGCAGTTGTTGATGTCAGGACAGCAGTTGTCGTTGGGACGACAGTTGTTGTTTGGGTGGCAGTTGTTGTTGTGGCTGCAGTTGTCGCTGGGGCTTCAGTTGTTGTCATTTGGGTGGCAGTTGTTGTTTGTGGTGCAGTTGTTGATGTTTGGGCGGCAGTTGTTGTTGGTGCGGCAGTTGTTGATGGGGCGACAGTTGTTTTTTGGGTGGCAGTTGTTGTTTGGGCGGCAGTTGTTGATGTCAGGACAACAGTTGTCGTTGGGACGACAGTTGTTTGGGCGGCAGTTGTTGTTGTTGGGACGACAGTTGTTGTTTGGGGGGCAGTTGTTGTTGGGGCGGCAGTTGTTGATGTCTGGACAGTAGTTGTTGATGGGATGACAGTTGTTGTTTGAATGACAGTTGTTGTTTGGACTGCAGTTGTTGGTGTGACAGTTGTTGTTGGGGCGGCAGTTGTTGGGGCTGTAGTTGTCGTTGGGGTTGCAGTTGTTGATGTTTGGGCGGTAGTTGTTGTTCGGGCGACAGTTGTTGGGGCTGCAGTTGTTGATGTTTGGGCGGCAGTTGTTGTTGGTGCGGCAGTTGTTGATGGGGCGACAGTTGTTGTTTGGGTGGCAGTTGTTGTTTGGGCGGCAGTTGTTGATGTCAGGACAGCAGTTGTCGTTGGGATGACAGTTGTTGTTTGGGGGCCAGTTGTTGTTGGGGCGGCAGTTGTTAGGGCGGCAGTTGTTGTAGCTGCAGTTGTTGATGTTTGAGCAGTAGTTGTTGTTGGGGCAGCAGTTGTTGATGTCAGGACAGCAGTTGTTGTTGGGGGTGCAGTTGTTGATGGGGCTGCAGTTGTTGATGTTTGGGCGGCAGTTGTTGTTGGTGAGGCAGTTGTTGATGGGGCAACAGCAGTTGTCGTTGGGGCTGCAGTTGTTGATGTTTGGGCGGCAGTTGTCGTTGGGACGGCAGTTGTTGTGGCTGCAGTTGTTGATGTTTGGGCGGCAGTTGTCGTTGGGACGGCAGTTGTTGTTGTGGCTGCAGTTGTTGATGTTTGAGCGGTAGTTGTTGATGGGGCAACAGCAGTTGTCGTTGGGGCTGCAGTTGTTGATGTTTGGGCGGCAGTTGTCGTTGGGGCTGCAGTTGTTGATGTCAGGACAGCAGTTGTCGTTGGGACGACAGTTGTTTGCGGGCCAGTTGTTGTTGGGGCGGCAGTTGTTAGGGCGGCAGTTGTTGTGGCTGCAGTTGTTGATGTTTGAGCGGTAGTTGTTGTTGGGGCAGCAGTTGTTGTTGGGGCTGCAGTTGTTGATGGGGCTGCAGTTGTTGATGTTTGGGCGGCAGTTGTTGTTGGTGAGGCAGTTGTTGATGGGGCAACAGCAGTTGTCGTTGAGGCTGCAGTTGTTGATGTTTGGGCGGTAGTTGCTGTTGGGGCGGCAGTTGTTGATGTCTGGACAGTAGTTGTTGTTGGAATGACAGTTGTTGTTTGGGGGGCAGTTGTTGTTGTGGATGCAGTTGTTGTTGGTGCTGCAGTTGTTGATGTTTGGGCGGTAGTTGTTTGAGCGACAGTTGTTGGGGCTGCAGTTGTTGATGTTTGGGCGGCAGTTGTTGTTGGTGCGGCAGATGTTGATGGGGCGACAGTTGTTGTTTGGGTGGCAGTTGTTGTTTGGGCGGCAGTTGTTGATGTCAGGACAGCAGTTGTCGTTGGGACGACAGTTGTTGTTTGGGCGGCAGTTGTTGTTGTGGCTGCAGTTGTTGATGTTTGGGCGGCAGTTGTCATTGGGACGGCAGTTGTTGTTGTGGCTGCAGTTGTTGATGTTTGAGCGGTAGTTGTTGGGGCAGCAGTTGTTGATGTGGCTGCAGTTGTCGTTGGTGCTGCAGTTGTTGATGTTTCGGCGGTAGTTGTTGTTGGGGCAGCAGTTGTTGATGTCAGGACAGAAGTTGTCGTTGGACCGACAGTTGTTGTTTGGGCGGCAGTTGTTGTTGTGGCTGCAGTTGTCGTTGGTGCTGCAGTTGTTGATGTTTGGGCGGTAGTTGTTGGGGCAGCAGTTGTTGATGTCAGGACAGAAGTTGTCGTTGGACCGACAGTTGTTGTTTGGGCGGCAGTTGTTGCTGGGGCTGCAGTTGTTGTTGGTGAGGCAGTTGTTGATGGGGCAACAGCAGTTGTCGTTGGGACGACAGTTGTTGTTTGGGCGGCAGTTGTTGTGGCTGCAGTTGTCGTTGGTGCTGCAGTTGTTGATGTCAGGACAGCAGTTGTCGTTGGGACGACTGTTGTTGTTTGGGCGGCAGTTGTTGATGTCTGGACAGTAGTTGTTGATGGGATGACAGTTGTTGTTGGAATGACAGTTGTTGTTTGGGCTGCAGTTGTTGATGTTTGAGCGGTAGTTGTTGTTGGGGCAGCAGTTGTTGATGTCAGGACAGCAGTTGTCGTTGGGACGACAGTTGTTGTTTGGGCGGCAGTTGTTGTGGCTGCAGTTGTCGTTGGTGCTGCAGTTGTTGATGTCAGGACAGCAGTTGTCGTTGGGACGACTGTTGTTGTTTGGGCGGCAGTTGTTGATGTCTGGACAGTAGTTGTCGTTGGGACGACAGTTGTTGTTTGGGTGGCAGTTGTTGTTGTGGCTGCAGTTGTCGTTGGGGCTTCAGTTGTTGTCATTTGGGTGGCAGTTGTTGTTTGGGGTGCAGTTGTTGATGTTTGGGCGGCAGTTGTTGTTGGTGCGGCAGTTGTTGATGGGGCGACAGTTGTTGTTTGGGTGGCAGTTGTTGTTTGGGCGGCAGTTGTTGATGTCAGGACAGCAGTTGTCGTCTGGGGGGCAGTTGTTGTTGGGGCGGCAGTTGTTGATGTCTGGACAGTAGTTGTTGATGGGATGACAGTTGTTGTTGGAATGACAGTTGTTGTTTGGGCTGCAGTTGTTGATGTTTGAGCGGTAGTTGTTGTTGGGGCAGCAGTTGTTGATGTCAGGACAGCAGTTGTCGTTGGGACGACAGTTATTGTTTGGGCGGCAGTTGTTGTTGTGGCTGCAGTTGTCGTTGGTGCTGCAGTTGTTGATGTTTGGGCGGTAGTTGTTGTTGGGGCAGCAGTTGTTGATGTCAGGACAGAAGTTGTCGTTGGACCGACAGTTGTTGTTTGGGCGGCAGTTGTTGCTGGGGCTGCAGTTGTTGTTGGTGAGGCAGTTGTTGATGGGGCAACAGCAGTTGTCGTTGGGACGACAGTTGTTGTTTGGGCGGCAGTTGTTGGTGTGACAGTTGTTGTTGGGGCGGCAGTTGTTTGGGCTGTAGTTGTCGTTGGGGTTGCAGTTGTTGATGTTTGGGCGGTAGTTGTTGTTTGGGCGACAGTTGTTGGGGCTGCAGTTGTTGATGTCTGGACAGTAGTTGTTGATGGGATGACAGTTGTTGTTGGAATGACAGTTGTTGTTTGGGCTGCAGTTGTTGGTGTGACAGTTGTTGTTGGGGCGGCAGTTGTTGGGGCTGTAGTTGTCGTTGGGGTTGCAGTTGTTGATGTTTGGGCGGTAGTTGTTGTTTGGGCGACAGTTGTTGGGGCTGCAGTTGTTGATGTTTGGGCGGCAGTTGTTGTTGGTGCGGCAGTTGTTGATGGGGCGACAGTTGTTGTTTGGGTGGCAGTTGTTGTTTGGGCGGCAGTTGTTGATGTCAGGACAGCAGTTGTCGTTGGGACGACAGTTGTTGTTTGGGGGCCAGTTGTTGTTGGGGCGGCAGTTGTTAGGGCGGCAGTTGTTGTTGTGGCTGCAGTTGTTGATGTTTGAGCAGTAGTTGTTGTTGGGGCAGCAGTTGTTGATGTCAGGACAGCAGTTGTTGTTGGGGGTGCAGTTGTTGATGGGGCTGCAGTTGTTGATGTTTGGGCGGCAGTTGTTGTTGGTGAGGCAGTTGTTGATGGGGCAACAGCAGTTGTCGTTGGGGCTGCAGTTGTTGATGTTTGGGCGGCAGTTGTCGTTGGGACGGCAGTTGTTGTGGCTGCAGTTGTTGATGTTTGAGCGGTAGTTGTTGTTGGGGCAGCAGTTGTTGTTGTGGCTGCAGTTGTTGATGTTTGAGCGGTAGTTGTTGTTAGGGCAGCAGTTGTTGATGTCAGGACAGCAGTTGTCGTTGGGACGACAGTTGTTGTTTGGGTGGCAGTTGTTGTTGTGGCTGCAGTTGTCGTTGGTGCTGCAGTTGTTGATGTTTGCGCGGTAGTTGTTGTTGGGGCAGCAGTTGTTGATGTCAGGACAGCAGTTGTCGTTGGGACGACAGTTGTTGTTTGGGCGGCAGTTGTTGTTGTGGCTGCAGTTGTCGTTGGTGCTGCAGTTGTTGATGTCAGGACAGCAGTTGTCGTTGGGACGACTGTTGTTGTTTGGGCGGCAGTTGTTGATGTCTGGACAGTAGTTGTTGATGGGATGACAGTTGTTGTTTGGGTGGCAGTTGTTGTTGTGGCTGCAGTTGTCGTTGGGGGTTCAGTTGTTGTCATTTGGGTGGCAGTTGTTGTTTGGGGTGCAGTTGTTGATGTTTGGGCGGCAGTTGTTGTTGGTGCGGCAGTTGTTGATGGGGCGACAGTTGTTGTTTGGGTGGCAGGTGTTGTTTGGGCGGCAGTTGTTGATGTCAGGACAGCAGTTGTCGTTGGGACGACAGTTGTTGTTTGGGCGGCAGTTGTTGTTGTTGGGACGACAGTTGTTGTTTGGGGGACAGTTGTTGTTGGGGCGGCAGTTGTTGATGTCTGGACAGCAGTTGTCGTTGGGACGACAGTTGTTGTTTGGGCGGCAGTTGTTGTTGGGGCTGCAGTTGTTGAAGGGGCTGCAGTTGTTGATGTTTGGGCGGTAGTTGTTGTTTGGGCGAAAGTTGTTGTTGTGGCTGCAGTTGTCGTTGGTCCTGCAGTTGTTGATGTTTGGGCGGTAGTTGTTGTTGGGGCAGCAGTTGTTGATGTCAGGACAGAAGTTGTCGTTGGACCGACAGTTGTTGTTTGGGCGGCAGTTGTTGCTGGGGCTGCAGTTGTTGTTGGTGAGGCAGTTGTTGATGGGGCAACAGCAGTTGTCGTTGGGACGACAGTTGTTGTTTGGGCGGCAGTTGTTGGTGTGACAGTTGTTGTTGGGGCGGCAGTTGTTGGGGCTGTAGTTGTCGTTGGGGTTGCAGTTGTTGATGTTTGGGCGGTAGTTGTTGTTTGGGCGACAGTTGTTGGGGCTGCAGTTGTTGATGTCTGGACAGTAGTTGTTGATGGGATGACAGTTGTTGTTGGAATGACAGTTGTTGTTTGGGCTGCAGTTGTTGGTGTGACAGTTGTTGTTGGGGCGGCAGTTGTTGGGGCTGTAGTTGTCGTTGGGGTTGCAGTTGTTGATGTTTGGGCGGTAGTTGTTGTTTGGGCGACAGTTGTTGGGGCTGCAGTTGTTGATGTTTGGGCGGCAGTTGTTGTTGGTGCGGCAGTTGTTGATGGGGCGACAGTTGTTGTTTGGGTGGCAGTTGTTGTTTGGGCGGCAGTTGTTGATGTCAGGACAGCAGTTGTCGTTGGGACGACAGTTGTTGTTTGGGGGCCAGTTGTTAGGGCGGCAGTTGTTGTTGTGGCTGCAGTTGTTGATGTTTGAGCAGTAGTTGTTGTTGGGGCAGCAGTTGTTGATGTCAGGACAGCAGTTGTTGTTGGGGGTGCAGTTGTTGATGGGGCTGCAGTTGTTGATGTTTGGGCGGCAGTTGTTGTTGGTGAGGCAGTTGTTGATGGGGCAACAGCAGTTGTCGTTGGGGCTGCAGTTGTTGATGTTTGGGCGGCAGTTGTCGTTGGGACGGCAGTTGTTGTGGCTGCAGTTGTTGATGTTTGAGCGGTAGTTGTTGTTGGGGCAGCAGTTGTTGTTGTGGCTGCAGTTGTTGATGTTTGAGCGGTAGTTGTTGTTAGGGCAGCAGTTGTTGATGTCAGGACAGCAGTTGTCGTTGGGACGACAGTTGTTGTTTGGGTGGCAGTTGTTGTTGTGGCTGCAGTTGTCGTTGGTGCTGCAGTTGTTGATGTTTGGGCGGTAGTTGTTGTTGGGGCAGCAGTTGTTGATGTCAGGACAGCAGTTGTCGTTGGGACGACAGTTGTTGTTTGGGCGGCAGTTGTTGTTGTGGCTGCAGTTGTCGTTGGTGCTGCAGTTGTTGATGTCAGGACAGCAGTTGTCGTTGGGACGACTGTTGTTGTTTGGGCGGCAGTTGTTGATGTCTGGACAGTAGTTGTTGATGGGATGACAGTTGTTGTTTGGGTGGCAGTTGTTGTTGTGGCTGCAGTTGTCGTTGGGGGTTCAGTTGTTGTCATTTGGGTGGCAGTTGTTGTTTGGGGTGCAGTTGTTGATGTTTGGGCGGCAGTTGTTGTTGGTGCGGCAGTTGTTGATGGGGCGACAGTTGTTGTTTGGGTGGCAGGTGTTGTTTGGGCGGCAGTTGTTGATGTCAGGACAGCAGTTGTCGTTGGGACGACAGTTGTTGTTTGGGCGGCAGTTGTTGTTGTTGGGACGACAGTTGTTGTTTGGGGGACAGTTGTTGTTGGGGCGGCAGTTGTTGATGTCTGGACAGCAGTTGTCGTTGGGACGACAGTTGTTGTTTGGGCGGCAGTTGTTGTTGGGGCTGCAGTTGTTGAAGGGGCTGCAGTTGTTGATGTTTGGGCGGTAGTTGTTGTTTGGGCGAAAGTTGTTGTTGTGGCTGCAGTTGTCGTTGGTCCTGCAGTTGTTGATGTTTGGGCGGTAGTTGTTGTTGGGGCAGCAGTTGTTGATGTCAGGACAGAAGTTGTCGTTGGACCGACAGTTGTTGTTTGGGCGGCAGTTGTTGCTGGGGCTGCAGTTGTTGTTGGTGAGGCAGTTGTTGATGGGGCAACAGCAGTTGTCGTTGGGACGACAGTTGTTGTTTGGGCGGCAGTTGTTGGTGTGACAGTTGTTGTTGGGGCGGCAGTTGTTGGGGCTGTAGTTGTCGTTGGGGTTGCAGTTGTTGATGTTCGGGCGGTAGTTGTTGTTTGGGCGACAGTTGTTGGGGCTGCAGTTGTTGATGTCTGGACAGTAGTTGTTGATGGGATGACAGTTGTTGTTGGAATGACAGTTGTTGTTTGGGCTGCAGTTGTTGGTGTGACAGTTGTTGTTGGGGCGGCAGTTGTTGGGGCTGTAGTTGTCGTTGGGGTTGCAGTTGTTGATGTTTGGGCGGTAGTTGTTGTTTGGGCGACAGTTGTTGGGGCTGCAGTTGTTGATGTTTGGGCGGCAGTTGTTGTTGGTGCGGCAGTTGTTGATGGGGCGACAGTTGTTGTTTGGGTGGCAGTTGTTGTTTGGGCGGCAGTTGTTGATGTCAGGACAGCAGTTGTCGTTGGGACGACAGTTGTTGTTTGGGGGCCAGTTGTTGTTGGGGCGGCAGTTGTTAGGGCGGCAGTTGTTGTTGTGGCTGCAGTTGTTGATGTTTGAGCAGTAGTTGTTGTTGGGGCAGCAGTTGTTGATGTCAGGACAGCAGTTGTTGTTGGGGGTGCAGTTGTTGATGGGGCTGCAGTTGTTGATGTTTGGGCGGCAGTTGTTGTTGGTGAGGCAGTTGTTGATGGGGCAACAGCAGTTGTCGTTGGGGCTGCAGTTGTTGATGTTTGGGCGGCAGTTGTCGTTGGGACGGCAGTTGTTGTGGCTGCAGTTGTTGATGTTTGAGCGGTAGTTGTTGTTGGGGCAGCAGTTGTTGTTGTGGCTGCAGTTGTTGATGTTTGAGCGGTAGTTGTTGTTAGGGCAGCAGTTGTTGATGTCAGGACAGCAGTTGTCGTTGGGACGACAGTTGTTGTTTGGGTGGCAGTTGTTGTTGTGGCTGCAGTTGTCGTTGGTGCTGCAGTTGTTGATGTTTGGGCGGTAGTTGTTGTTGGGGCAGCAGTTGTTGATGTCAGGACAGCAGTTGTCGTTGGGACGACAGTTGTTGTTTGGGCGGCAGTTGTTGTTGTGGCTGCAGTTGTCGTTGGTGCTGCAGTTGTTGATGTCAGGACAGCAGTTGTCGTTGGGACGACTGTTGTTGTTTGGGCGGCAGTTGTTGATGTCTGGACAGTAGTTGTTGATGGGATGACAGTTGTTGTTTGGGTGGCAGTTGTTGTTGTGGCTGCAGTTGTCGTTGGGGGTTCAGTTGTTGTCATTTGGGTGGCAGTTGTTGTTTGGGGTGCAGTTGTTGATGTTTGGGCGGCAGTTGTTGTTGGTGCGGCAGTTGTTGATGGGGCGACAGTTGTTGTTTGGGTGGCAGGTGTTGTTTGGGCGGCAGTTGTTGATGTCAGGACAGCAGTTGTCGTTGGGACGACAGTTGTTGTTTGGGCGGCAGTTGTTGTTGTTGGGACGACAGTTGTTGTTTGGGGGACAGTTGTTGTTGGGGCGGCAGTTGTTGATGTCTGGACAGCAGTTGTCGTTGGGACGACAGTTGTTGTTTGGGCGGCAGTTGTTGTTGGGGCTGCAGTTGTTGAAGGGGCTGCAGTTGTTGATGTTTGGGCGGTAGTTGTTGTTTGGGCGACAGTTGTTGGGGCTGCAGTTGTTGATGTTTGGGCGGTAGTTGTTGTTGGTGCGGCAGTTGTTGATGGGGCGACAGTTGTTGTTTGGGTGGCAGTTGTTGTTTGGGCGGCAGTTGTTGATGTCAGGACAGCAGTTGTCGTTGGGACGACAGTTGTTGTTTGGGGGCCAGTTGTTGTTGGGGCGGCAGTTGTTAGGGCGGCAGTTGTTGTTGTGGCTGCAGTTGTTGATGTTTGAGCAGTAGTTGTTGTTGGGGCAGCAGTTGTTGATGTCAGGACAGCAGTTGTTGTTGGGGGTGCAGTTGTTGATGGGGCTGCAGTTGTTGATGTTTGGGCGGCAGTTGTTGTTGGTGAGGCAGTTGTTGATGGGGCAACAGCAGTTGTCGTTGGGGCTGCAGTTGTTGATGTTTGGGCGGCAGTTGTCGTTGGGACGGCAGTTGTTGTGGCTGCAGTTGTTGATGTTTGAGCGGTAGTTGTTGTTGGGGCAGCAGTTGTTGTTGTGGCTGCAGTTGTTGATGTTTGAGCGGTAGTTGTTGTTGGGGCAGCAGTTGTTGATGTCAGGACAGCAGTTGTCGTTGGGACGACAGTTGTTGTTTGGGTGGCAGTTGTTGTTGTGGCTGCAGTTGTCGTTGGTGCTGCAGTTGTTGATGTTTGGGCGGTAGTTGTTGTTAAGGCAGCAGTTGTTGATGTCAGGACAGCAGTTGTCGTTGGGACGACAGTTGTTGTTTGGGCGGCAGTTGTTGTTGTGGCTGCAGTTGTCGTTGGTGCTGCAGTTGTTGATGTCAGGACAGCAGTTGTCGTTGGGACGACTGTTGTTGTTTGGGCGGCAGTTGTTGATGTCTGGACAGTAGTTGTTGATGGGATGACAGTTGTTGTTTGGGTGGCAGTTGTTGTTGTGGCTGCAGTTGTCGTTGGGGGTTCAGTTGTTGTCATTTGGGTGGCAGTTGTTGTTTGGGGTGCAGTTGTTGATGTTTGGGCGGCAGTTGTTGTTGGTGCGGCAGTTGTTGATGGGGCGACAGTTGTTGTTTGGGTGGCAGGTGTTGTTTGGGCGGCAGTTGTTGATGTCAGGACAGCAGTTGTCGTTGGGACGACAGTTGTTGTTTGGGCGGCAGTTGTTGTTGTTGGGACGACAGTTGTTGTTTGGGGGGCAGTTGTTGTTGGGGCGGCAGTTGTTGATGTCTGGACAGCAGTTGTCGTTGGGACGACAGTTGTTGTTTGGGCGGCAGTTGTTGTTGGGGCTGCAGTTGTTGAAGGGGCTGCAGTTGTTGATGTTTGGGCGGTAGTTGTTTGAGCGACAGTTGTTGGGGCTGCAGTTGTTGATGTTTTGGCGGCAGTTGTTGTTTGGGCGGCAGTTGTTGATGGGGCGACAGTTGTTGTTTGGGTGGCAGTTGTTGTTGTGGCTGCAGTTGTTGATGTTTGAGCAGTAGTTGTTGTTGGGGCAGCAGTTGTTGATGTCAGGACAGCAGTTGTTGTTGGGGGTGCAGTTGTTGATGGGGCTGCAGTTGTTGATGTTTGGGCGGCAGTTGTTGTTGGTGAGGCAGTTGTTGATGGGGCAACAGCAGTTGTCGTTGGGGCTGCAGTTGTTGATGTTTGGGCGGCAGTTGTCGTTGGGACGGCAGTTGTTGTGGCTGCAGTTGTTGATGTTTGAGCTGTAGTTGTTGTTGGGGCAGCAGTTGTTGTTGTGGCTGCAGTTGTTGATGTTTGAGCGGTAGTTGTTGTTGGGGCAGCAGTTGTTGATGTCAGGACAGCAGTTGTCGTTGGGACGACAGTTGTTGTTTGGGTGGCAGTTGTTGTTGTGGCTGCAGTTGTCGTTGGTGCTGCAGTTGTTGATGTTTGGGCGGTAGTTGTTGTTGGGGCAGCAGTTGTTGATGTCAGGACAGCAGTTGTCGTTGGGACGACAGTTGTTGTTTGGGCGGCAGTTGTTGTTGTGGCTGCAGTTGTCGTTGGTGCTGCAGTTGTTGATGTCAGGACAGCAGTTGTCGTTGGGACGACTGTTGTTGTTTGGGCGGCAGTTGTTGATGTCTGGACAGTAGTTGTTGATGGGATGACAGTTGTTGTTTGGGTGGCAGTTGTTGTTGTGGCTGCAGTTGTCGTTGGGGGTTCAGTTGTTGTCATTTGGGTGGCAGTTGTTGTTTGGGGTGCAGTTGTTGATGTTTGGGCGGCAGTTGTTGTTGGTGCGGCAGTTGTTGATGGGGCGACAGTTGTTGTTTGGGTGGCAGGTGTTGTTTGGGCGGCAGTTGTTGATGTCAGGACAGCAGTTGTCGTTGGGACGACAGTTGTTGTTTGGGCGGCAGTTGTTGTTGTTGGGACGACAGTTGTTGTTTGGGGGGCAGTTGTTGTTGGGGCGGCAGTTGTTGATGTCTGGACAGCAGTTGTCGTTGGGACGACAGTTGTTGTTTGGGCGGCAGTTGTTGTTGGGGCTGCAGTTGTTGAAGGGGCTGCAGTTGTTGATGTTTGGACGGTAGTTGTTGTTTGGGCGACAGTTGTTGGGGCTGCAGTTGTTGATGTCAGGACAGCAGTTGTCGTTGGGACGACAGTTGTTGTTTGGGGGCCAGTTGTTGTTGGGGCGGCAGTTGTTAGGGCGGCAGTTGTTGTTGTGGCTGCAGTTGTTGATGTTTGAGCAGTAGTTGTTGTTGGGGCAGCAGTTGTTGATGTCAGGACAGCAGTTGTTGTTGGGGGTGCAGTTGTTGATGGGGCTGCAGTTGTTGATGTTTGGGCGGCAGTTGTCGTTGGGACGGCAGTTGTTGTGGCTGCAGTTGTTGATGTTTGAGCGGTAGTTGTTGTTGGGGCAGCAGTTGTTGTTGTGGCTGCAGTTGTTGATGTTTGAGCGGTAGTTGTTGTTGGGGCAGCAGTTGTTGATGTCAGGACAGCAGTTGTCGTTGGGACGACAGTTGTTGTTTGGGTGGCAGTTGTTGTGGCTGCAGTTGTCGTTGGTGCTGCAGTTGTTGATGTTTGGGCGGTAGTTGTTGTTAAGGCAGCAGTTGTTGATGTCAGGACAGCAGTTGTCGTTGGGACGACAGTTGTTGTTTGGGCGGCAGTTGTTGTTGTGGCTGCAGTTGTCGTTGGTGCTGCAGTTGTTGATGTCAGGACAGCAGTTGTCGTTGGGACGACAGTTGTTGTTTGGGCGGCAGTTGTTGTTGTGGCTGCAGTTGTCGTTGGTGCTGCAGTTGTTGATGTCAGGACAGTAGTTGTCGTTGGGACGACTGTTGTTGTTTGGGCCGCAGTTGTTGATGTCTGGACAGTAGTTGTTGATGGGATGACAGTTGTTGTTTGGGTGGCAGTTGTTGTTGTGGCTGCAGTTGTCGTTGGGGGTTCAGTTGTTGTCATTTGGGTGGCAGTTGTTGTTTGGGGTGCAGTTGTTGATGTTTGGGCGGCAGTTGTTGTTGGTGCGGCAGTTGTTGATGGGGCGACAGTTGTTGTTTGGGTGGCAGGTGTTGTTTGGGCGGCAGTTGTTGATGTCAGGACAGCAGTTGTCGTTGGGACGACAGTTGTTGTTTGGGCGGCAGTTGTTGTTGTTGGGACGACAGTTGTTGTTTGGGGGGCAGTTGTTGTTGGGGCGGCAGTTGTTGATGTCTGGACAGCAGTTGTCGTTGGGACGACAGTTGTTGTTTGGGCGGCAGTTGTTGTTGGGGCTGCAGTTGTTGAAGGGGCTGCAGTTGTTGATGTTTGGGCGGTAGTTGTTGTTTGGGCGACAGTTGTTGGGGCTGCAGTTGTTGATGTTTGGGAGGCAGTTGTTGTTGGTGCGGCAGTTGTTGATGGGGCGACAGTTGTTGTTTGGGTGGCAGTTGTTGTTTGGGCGGCAGTTGTTGATGTCAGGACAGCAGTTGTCGTTGGGACGACAGTTGTTGTTTGGGGACCAGTTGTTGTTGGGGCGGCAGTTGTTAGGGCGGCAGTTGTTGTTGTGGCTGCAGTTGTTGATGTTTGAGCAGTAGTTGTTGTTGGGGCAGCAGTTGTTGATGTCAGGACAGCAGTTGTTGTTGGGGGTGCAGTTGTTGATGGGGCTGCAGTTGTTGATGTTTGGGCGGCAGTTGTTGTTGGTGAGGCAGTTGTTGATGGGGCAACAGCAGTTGTCGTTGGGGCTGCAGTTGTTGATGTTTGGGCGGCAGTTGTCGTTGGGACGGCAGTTGTTGTGGCTGCAGTTGTTGATGTTTGAGCGGTAGTTGTTGTTGGGGCAGCAGTTGTTGTTGTGGCTGCAGTTGTTGATGTTTGAGCAGTAGTTGTTGTTGGGGCAGCAGTTGTTGATGTCAGGACAGCAGTTGTCGTTGGGACGACAGTTGTTGTTTGGGTGGCAGTTGTTGTTGTGGCTGCAGTTGTCGTTGGTGCTGCAGTTGTTGATGTTTGGGCGGTAGTTGTTGTTAAGGCAGCAGTTGTTGATGTCAGGACAGCAGTTGTCGTTGGGACGACAGTTGTTGTTTGGGCGGCAGTTGTTGTTGTGGCTGCAGTTGTCGTTGGTGCTGCAGTTGTTGATGTCAGGACAGCAGTTGTCGTTGGGACGACTGTTGTTGTTTGGGCGGCAGTTGTTGATGTCTGGACAGTAGTTGTTGATGGGATGACAGTTGTTGTTTGGGTGGCAGTTGTTGTTGTGGCTGCAGTTGTCGTTGGGGGTTCAGTTGTTGTCATTTGGGTGGCAGTTGTTGTTTGGGGTGCAGTTGTTGATGTTTGGGCGGCAGTTGTTGTTGGTGCGGCAGTTGTTGATGGGGCGACAGTTGTTGTTTGGGTGGCAGGTGTTGTTTGGGCGGCAGTTGTTGATGTCAGGACAGCAGTTGTCGTTGGGACGACAGTTGTTGTTTGGGCGGCAGTTGTTGTTGTTGGGACGACAGTTGTTGTTTGGGGGGCAGTTGTTGTTGGGGCGGCAGTTGTTGATGTCTGGACAGCAGTTGTCGTTGGGACGACAGTTGTTGTTTGGGCGGCAGTTGTTGTTGGGGCTGCAGTTGTTGAAGGGGCTGCAGTTGTTGATGTTTGGGCGGTAGTTGTTTGAGCGACAGTTGTTGGGGCTGCAGTTGTTGATGTTTTGGCGGCAGTTGTTGTTGGTGCGGCAGTTGTTGATGGGGCGACAGTTGTTGTTTGGGTGGCAGTTGTTGTTTGGGCGGCAGTTGTTGATGTCAGGACAGCAGTTGTCGTTGGGACGACAGTTGTTGTTTGGGTGGCAGTTGTTGTTGGGACAACAGTTGTTGTTTGGGGGGCAGTTGTTGTTTGGGCGGCAGTTGTTGATGTCTGGACAGTAGTTGTTGATGGGATGACAGTTGTTGTTGGAATGACAGTTGTTGTTTGGGCTGCAGTTGTTGATGTTTGAGCGGTAGTTGTTGTTGGGGCAGCAGTTGTTGATGTCAGGACAGCAGTTGTCGTTGGGACGACAGTTATTGTTTGGGCGGCAGTTGTTGTTGTGGCTGCAGTTGTCGTTGGTGCTGCAGTTGTTGATGTTTGGGCGGTAGTTGTTGTTGGGGCAGCAGTTGTTGATGTCAGGACAGAAGTTGTCGTTGGACCGACAGTTGTTGTTTGGGCGGCAGTTGTTGCTGGGGCTGCAGTTGTTGTTGGTGAGGCAGTTGTTGATGGGGCAACAGCAGTTGTCGTTGGGACGACAGTTGTTGTTTGGGCGGCAGTTGTTGTTGTTGGGACGACAGTTGTTGTTTGGGGGGCAGTTGTTGTTGGGGCGGCAGTTGTTGATGTCTGGACAGCAGTTGTCGTTGGGACAACAGTTGTTGTTCGGGCGGCAGTTGTTGTTGGGTCTGCAGTTGTTGATGGGGCTGCAGTTGTTGATGTTTGGGCGGTAGTTGTTTGAGCGACAGTTGTTGGGGCTGCAGTTGTTGATGTTTTGGCGGCAGTTGTTGTTGGTGCGGCAGTTGTTGATGGGGCGACAGTTGTTGTTTGGGTGGCAGTTGTTGTTTGGGCGGCAGTTGTTGATGTCAGGACAGCAGTTGTCGTTGGGACGACAGTTGTTGTTTGGGGGCCAGTTGTTGTTGGGGCGGCAGTTGTTAGGGCTGCAGTTGTTGTTGTGGCTGCAGTTGTTGATGTTTGAGCGGTAGTTGTTGTTGGGGCAGCAGTTGTTGTTGGGGCTGCAGTTGTTGATGGGGCTGCAGTTGTTGATGTTTGGGCGGCAGTTGTTGTTGGTGAGGCAGTTGTTGATGGGGCAACAGCAGTTGTCGTTGAGGCTGCAGTTGTTGATGTTTGGGCGGCAGTTGTTGTTGGTGAGGCAGTTGTTGATGGGGCAACAGCAGTTGTCGTTGGGGCTGCAGTTGTTGATGTTTGGGCGGCAGTTGTCATTGGGACGGCAGTTGTTGTGGCTGCAGTTGTTGATGTTTGAGCGGTAGTTGTTGTTGGGGCAGCAGTTGTTGTTGTGGCTGCAGTTGTTGATGTTTGAGCGGTAGTTGTTGTTGGGGCAGCAGTTGTTGATGTCAGGACAGCAGTTGTCGTTGGGACGACAGTTGTTGTTTGGGTGGCAGTTGTTGTTGTGGCTGCAGTTGTCGTTGGGGCTTCAGTTTTTGTCATTTGGGTGGCAGTTGTTGTTTGGGGTGCAGTTGTTGATGTTTGGGCGGCAGTTGTTGTTGGTGCGGCAGTTGTTGATGGGGCGACAGTTGTTGTTTGGGTGGCAGTTGTTGTTTGGGCGGCAGTTGTTGTTGTTGGGACGACAGTTGTTGTTTGGGGGGCAGTTGTTGTTGGGGCGGCAGTTGTTGATGTCTGGACAGTAGTTGTTGATGGGATGACAGTTGTTGTTGGAATGACAGTTGTTGTTTGGGCTGCAGTTGTTGGTGTGACAGTTGTTGTTGGGGCGGCAGTTGTTTGGGCGGTAGTTGTTGTTTGGGCGACAGTTGTTGTTGTGGCTGCAGTTGTCGTTGGTGCTGCAGTTGTTGATGTCAGGACAGCAGTTGTCGTTGGGACGGCAGTTGTTGTGGCTGCAGTTGTTGATGTTTGAGTGGTAGTTGTTGTTGCGGCAGCAGTTGTTGTTGTGGCTGCAGTTGTTGATGTTTGAGCGGTAGTTGTTGTTGGGGCAGCAGTTGTTGATGTCAGGACAGCAGTTGTCGTTGGGACGACAGTTGTTGTTTGGGCGGCAGTTGTTGATGTCTGGACAGTAGATGTTGATGGGATGACAGTTGATGTTTGGGCGGCAGTTGTTGTTGTGGCTGCAGTTGTCGTTGGGGCTTCAGTTGTTGTCATTTGCGTGGCAGTTGTTGTTTGGGGTGCAGTTGTTGATGTTTGGGCGGCAGTTGTTGTTGGTGCGGCAGTTGTTGATGGGGCGACAGTTGTTGTTTGGGTGGCAGTTGTTGTTTGGGCGGCAGTTGTTGATGTCAGGACAGCAGTTGTCGTTGGGACGACAGTTGTTGTTTGGGGGGCAATTGTTGTTGGGGCGGCAGTTGTTGATGTCTGGACAGTAGTTGTTGATGGGATGACAGTTGTTGTTGGAATGACAGTTGTTGTTTGGGCTGCAGTTGTTGGTGCTGTAGTTGTCGTTGGGGCTGCAGTTGTTGATGTTTGGGCGGTAGTTGTTGTTTGGGCGACAGTTGTTGGGGCTGCAGTTGTTGATGTTTGAGCAGTAGTTGTTGATGGGGCAGCAGTTGTTGATGTCAGGACAGCAGTTGTTGGGGCTGCAGTTGTTGATGGGGCTGCAGTTGTTGATATTTGGGCGGCAGTTGTTGTTGGTGAGGCAGTTGTTGATGGGGCAACAGCAGTTGTTGTTGGTGCGGCAGTTGTTGATGGGGCGACAGTTGTTGTTTGGGTGGCAGTTGTTGTTTGGGCGGCAGTTGTTGATGTCAGGACAGCAGTTGTCGTTGGGACGACAGTTGTTGTTTGGGCAGCAGTTGTTGATGTCTGGACAGTAGTTGTTGATGGGATGACAGTTTTTGTTTGGGCGGCAGTTGTTGTGGCTGCAGTTGTCGTTGGGGCTTCAGTTGTTGTCATTTGGGTGGCAGTTGTTGTTTGGGGTGCAGTTGTTGATGTTTTGGCGGTAGTTGTTGTTGGGGCAGCAGTTGTTGATGTCAGGACAGCAGTTGTCGTTGGGACGACTGTTGTTTGGGCGGCAGTTGTTGGGGCTGCATTTGTTGATGGGGCTTCAGTTGTTGATGTTTGGGCGGCAGTTGTTGTTGGTGGGGCAGTTGTTGATGGGGCGACAGCAGTTGTCATTGGGACGACAGTTGTTGTTTGGCCGACAGTTGTTGTTGTGGCTGCAGTTGTCGTTGGTGCTGCAGTTGTTGATGTTTGGGCGGTAGTTGTTGTTGGGGCGGCAGTTGTTGATGTCTGGACAGTAGTTGTTGTTGGAATGACAGTTGTTTGGGGTGCAGTTGTTGATGTCAGGACTGCAGTTGTCGTTGGGACGACAGTTGTTGTTTGGGGGGCAGTTGTCGTTGGGGTTTCAGTTGTCATTTGGGCGGCAGTTGTTGTTTGGGCGGCAGTTGTTTTTGGGGCGGCAGTTGTTGATGTCAGGACAGCAGTTGTCGTTGGGACGACAGTTGTTGTCATTTGGGTGGCAGTTGTTGTTTGGGGTGCAGTTGTTGATGTTTGGGCGGCAGTTGTTGTTGGTGAGGCAGTTGTTGATGGGGCGACAGTTGTTGATGTCTGGACAGTAGTTGTTGTTGGAATGACAGCTGTTGTTTGGGGTGCAGTGGTTGATGTCAGGACTGCAGTTGTCGTTAGGACGACAGTTGTTGTTTGGGGGGCAGTTGTTGTTGGGGCGGCAGTTGTTGATGTCTGGACAGTAGTTGTTGTTGGGATGACAGTTGTTGTTTGGGCGGCAGTTGTTGTTGTGGCTGCAGTTGTTGATGTTTGAGCGGTAGTTGTTGTTGGGGCAGCAGTTGTTGTTGGGGCTGCAGTTGTTGATGGGGCTGCAGTTGTTGATGTTTGGGCGGCAGTTGTTGTTGGTGAGGCAGTTGTTGATGGGGCGACAGCAGTTGTCGTTGGGACGACAGTTGTTGTTTGGGCGGCAGTTGTTGATGTTTGGGCGGTAGTTGTTGTTTGGGCGACAGTTGTTGGGGCTGCAGTTTTTGATGTTTGGGAGGCAGTTGTCGTTGGGACGACAGTTGTTGTTTGGGCGGCAGTTGTTGTGGCTGCCGTTGTTGATGTTTGAGCGGTAGTTGTTGTTGGGACGACAGTTGTTGTTTGTGTCGTAGGTGAAACTGTCGTAGGTGCTGTAGTCGTAGGTGCGGCTGTTGTAGTTGCATCAGTCATAGGTGAGGCACTCGTAGGTGCCGCTGTTGTTGGTATGGCTGTTGTAGCTGCGGCTGTTGTAGTTGCTGCAGTCGTAGTTGCTGCTGTTGTAGGTGCAACTGTCCTAGGTGCTGCAGTCGTAGGTGCTGCTGTTGTCGGTGCTGCAGTTGTAGCTGCGGCTGTTGTAGGTGCAGCAGTCGTAGGTGCCGCTGTTGTTGGTGCTGCTGTTGTAGTTGCAGTTGTTGGGGCGGCAGTTGTTATTTGAGCCGCAGTTGTTGTTGGTGCGGCAGTTGTTGATGTTAGGGCAGCAGTTGTTGTTGGTGCGGCAGTTGTTGATGTTAGGGCAGCAGTTGTTGTTGGGGCTGCAGTTGTTGTCATTTCTGCCGCTGTTGTCGTCGGTGCAGCAGTTGTTGTTACTGGTATTGCGGTTGTTGTTGGAGCTGCAGTTGTTGATGTCGGGGGAGCAGTTGTTGTGGCGGCAGTATTACAAAAACTGGTTCCACAACAGGATGGTCCACTGCTTATGCTTCCAACGCTTTGCATGAAAGGAAGGCTACCCAGGCTTGCAGCAGCTGCACACAGGTTTGTAGATGCACAGCCAAAAGCTGGAGAAGTGCTGGACCCACTTGTCACTGTAGAGGAAAAATCATCGTTTAACTACACAGCCTTCATTGTCTTAAGTTTGCTAATTGATTAAAATAAGTAATACCACAATGTAGAACATACTTACAATATCAGAAATAAAAGTATTTTCACTTTGTATGTGTTTATTAGTATACTTTGAATACTATTGAATTATGACATGTAACATTCTGGGAATATTAGAACATCAAAACTTAAGATTATTGACTTTTCCTGAAGTAACTAGTCACTATAGCTGTCATATGAATGTAGTGCAGTAAAAAGTACACTAATTACTTTTGATATTTAGTGGACTATACGTATTAAGTAGCACATCATAGAAATACTACAAAAACTATAGAACAGCAGTTCAGGACATGTACTTCTTTACTTTCCTCCACTGGTTGATTTTCCAGATCTCAAATGTAGTTGATTTGAGATACTTTAAGCTTGTAACATACTGTACTTTTTGGAAACCACGTATGATTAAGACTCACCACTCGCTTGAAAGCAGAGCTCCTCCTCCCCCTTACATTGTAATGTAGAAGTACATTGAGAGGTGAGACAAGTGAAACACTCTAGGGCATTTTCTGTCTGAACAGCAGGGACTGAAACAAAAAAGAACATAATTTGTTTGACCAAGAGAGAACATTTAAGCTTCACAAAATGAAAATGTAACTTGTCAGAAGATGGCAGGATGTCAATGTTATTTTTTTAAATCTATTTTTATCTTTAATCATCTTAAATGAGCTACTTATCCGTCTGTACTTACACGATAGAGTTTCTGTGTTGCAATTATCTGTGTTGCAGCACTTAACAGATGCAACTGCACTCGAAACACCCAAGTTGGCTGAAAATGTCCGAGAGCCTGTGGCTGGACACAGGGAGGATGATGCACACGCCTTGAATATTTGCTGTGCTGGAGTTCCAAGTGAAGTGGCTACAAAATAAAAAGTTGAGTTTGTCAATATTAACGGAAAGAACACATAACTTTGAAGTACATTTATTTTACTCAAAAGTAAAACATGGTGTAAAAAAATGCCTACCTTGAATGGAAGCTGTTACACACATCGTCTCTGAGGAACAGTTGGCTAGCGTTGTGTTTGAACACTGATCATCTGTGCAAGTCTGACACTGAAGTGCCCGAGCTGCAATTGGGAGAATAAATTGTCAATGAATAATGATCACATCTCAAATGTCAAATCAAATATCTGAAGTGTATTGATGGTTTGTAAAGACTGAAAAGTCCTCTTCTTCTACTTCTTCCCCTTCTTCTGAAACAGGATTGTAAATAATATGAGGTTGTAATTTAAAAAAATGGTTGAAGTGTCTAATATACACTACTTGACTCTTTACTCCAGCACCCATATTCATATACTTTCACAGCCAAGTCTTGTCATGTATATTGTCTTAGAACTGTAATGTATCAAATGCAGTGGCGACTGGTGGAACATTTTCTAGGTAGGGCTGTGCCACATCCAATCAATTTCAGCAAACATCCCAGTATGATTTAATGCAAAACAATTAAGGTATCAAACACGCATTACTACTTTGCAGTTAAATATTTAACCTTTATTCCAACATGAAAAAAAGCAGTAAATAACACTTTGATAAACACATCAGGACATCTTATTTTTGTCACCCTCACAAGCAATTCAGTATAATATAATAATATATATATCATATAATAATATTCTGTATAATATAATAATATATATGTCATATAATAATATTCACTATAATATAAAACACACACACATTATATATATATATATATATAATTATTTATTTATATATCCATTTCTCAGACAGGTGCTTCATGTCCCTCACTCCCGTAACTGTCCATGCTGGATCCGCCCCGTTGTTTTAAAAAGCTAAATAAGTTATTGGCATGACTGCATCCAGCTAGCCAAACCTGTCTGGTGTACAGCTAGTAGAGAAGCTTCGCATGTACTACTTCCCTTTCCCGCTAGTCTGCTGTCTGATTGTGATTTCAGGCTGATCTGGGATCAGCTCTTTCACTGCAGTTTCTCCTCCAAAGTCCTCCTATCAAACGCGTCTTGGAGGAGCAGTGCCCGCGCTCGCCTGTAGAGACTAGTCCTGACGAGAACGCGCAATTTGGGGCAGAATCGATTCTGCAATTGGCTAAACTGCTTCATAGACCCGCCTCCTGTGGGCAGATTCTCCAGCGCCCCAGCTCCGCTGAGACAGACAGAGAGGACGTGCAGGAAAAGCATATATTTTGCGCAGATATCATATTTTACACGTATTTCTGGGTGATTCCATATTTCAAAAACACAAATATTGACAATTTGTATAGTTAATTATTATTATTTATTTTTTTTTAATTTGTTTTGGCTCAAGGGGGGGCGGCGGCGCCCTAGCGCCCTCTATTGACCAGCCGCCACTGATCAAATGTATATTGATTTTGTATACAATTTTGTCATTTACTCATTTTTATTTTTCCTTTTGCTGTATTCTAAACTACGGCCCATTGGGCTTTTTAATCCGGCCCGTCGAATATTGGTACATAATTGTCCAAATTATAGTAAAGACCGCAATACCCGCCGCTTTAGTTGATCCCACTAGATAGCTCACTCCAGACACAATTTACCTTTGCTGGAGTCTGGTCTATTCTCTCTATTGGTTCTTAGCAGTCACGACGTGTCCTTCCCTGGTTCGTCACACCCCTATCACGTGACCCGTCCCCGGAAGATCACAAACAACAACATTGATTACCGATCGACTACCGGGTTAATTTAACATGGACAACTGATTACAGGCGTTACTGACCTTGTTGTCTTTACTAGCAGCTATTGTTCAGTTAAAGTCTGCATTATTACTGAGGAACCAGCTGTTACTGGAGCGATCAGTGAGCGGCGTGACCAACGGCGTGATCAGCGGCGTGACCAGTGGTGTTATCAGCGCTACGGAGCGGCCATCTGAAGTCACGGTTATCGGCTTTGAGGAGGACGGACACAAAACGTTGCACTTTCCTTTTCTTATTAATGCTTATTTTGTTTTGCACAACTATTGTGAAGTCCACACACATAAACTATAAAGGAACAAAACATGAATTGCTCTCCAGTACGACAGAGACTTCAGCAGCAAAGCTACGAGTGAGAACAGACAACGAAACCGAGAAAACGAGTGAGAGACGTGTGTTGACCATATTTATGGACCGATAATCTAGTAAACCATTGTGTGTCAGTGTTAATTTTAAAGTAAATTTGATGTGTGAGAGAGAGAGACAGAAACCCGCAGCGCTGTAAGTAAGTCTGAAAAATAAAACTTCTAAAACTTTCCACGAAATGTGTCTGAGTTAATAGAGGAAGACTTTACAAACACGACCTTTCATTAATAAAGTACTTCATTATTCTGTCGTATTTTGTTTAGCTAAGCAACCAATCTACTTCCTGTTTACACGGCACCAACCCGCATGCCCAGTGTACGTAATATTCACCTTTGACACTGCATTGAGCCCTTCTGTAACAATAAGCGGACCAAAGAAAAGTCGACAAGTGTTTAATGAGGAGTGGACAGCTAAATATTTTACCATTGACGGTTGAAAAACGACTATGCACTGGCAAAAAAGGGTGACCAACAACTCTGTTCCCACTGAAATTAAATGTAAGTATTCTTTACTTTTTAGGTAATGGCTTTTACTTGTAATTTATATTAGTTCACACAAACACACTCCATCCATCTGCTACTGGCCCGGGCCGTTTGTCAAATTTTAAAAGTCATTGTGGCGCCTGAGCCAAAAAGTTTGCCCACCCCTGTTCTAAATGGTCTTTATCCATTTCCTGCCCTTTTAGACTGCTTCTCCTGCTACGGTATTGTGACATGTGAATTTACCCTCTCGGGATCAATTAAGTCAAATATTATCTTATCCATCTTAACCATAATTTGTCTTGTTTAATTAAAATATACCTTCCGGAGATATCCACAGTGAGATTTAAAATCCTTTCTAAAAAATCTGTTCTGGTAATTTTGAAATGTATGAAACGTTGTTCATATGCTCTATTGTTTTTTCAGAAAATATATTTGAAGAATAAGTACAACTGTACAAAAGTACATTTACCTGTGCTGGAGAGTGCCCAGATGAGAGTCAGAGAAAGGATAAGCTTCTTCATGATGACCAGGTAAGTACTGTAGATTACTATCCTTAGACGGTGATACTAAACCTTATTATGGACGCTACACTTGTAAACTGCACAGGTGTTATAGAAATGTACCACACCTTTTAATGGCATTGGCAGTGATCCAATTTTTACAACGTGACTATTCAGACTCTCAAACTTATCACATGGAAAAGCATCCTGTCAACTCACCCTCCCACACCCTTTCTTAAATTTTGGCAATATTTCGTAGTATAAATACATTCTTAAGTGCTACATTTACATGAAAATTATTATTATCTTTTTGTGTCTTTAATACAGTATTTTGCTTTCAGAAAGAAAGTGCAGGAATGCACAGTACTTTTTTCTTAAACAACTGGTTTGTTGTTTGGTTTCATGCGTCAGTGAGCCTCGCTGTGGTAGGCATTGTTCTAACAGGGTGGAAACAGTCCGACAGAATGGAATGTTCTTACCTAACACTATTATTACACAGCTGGCTTTGCAGGTTCTTATTGTATTCCATCAATGTTGTAAAACTGGTAACTTGACATTCTGTTCAATTTAATTGACTGTATTGTATTCCTTTGTAATTTAAATTTAGAACTATTTATTCATATCTTGCATTCTACCCTGGTTTGTCCTGTTTTATCTCATTTTAATCCTTACTTCTTTAAATTCTTTTGAATCCTATGTGTGTCTTATTTACTGTTTGTATATATATAACAGGTAACTAGTGCAGCCAACATTTCAAACCCACACGAACAATGGAATCCTATTGTAAATTGGAAAAATCAATCAAAGATGAATCATAAATTGAATCATCAATAGATATACACTTTGGTCTTGCATATGCTTTACATAGCCTTTTGTTTTCATTCAATTTAAATGTGTGTGTGTGTGTGTGTGTGTGTGTGTGTGTGTGTGTGTGTGTGTGTGTGTGTGTGTGTGTGTGTGTGTGTCTGTGAGTTTGCATCTCTGTCTGTCTCTCTGTCCATGGCTAATTTCGCATACTACTGGACCCATCAGCCTAATATGTTTTGTGCTCATTCATGACTGTGTGCATTCAACACCTAACGTCGTTGCAGCAATTCATACTTTTGACACAATTAGCCAAAGTGTATAAGAAAACGCAAAAAACTGTAACAGGCTTCTGGGTTTCAGTACACATCGCTACAGCCGACGGGGCTAATACAGCTAACAGAACTAAACACACAGCAGGACTGTTAGTTTCTGTCTAACATTACTGAAATCGTTATTTGTTTATTTATTTATTTGTATTATCTTTTTAAATGACACTGTCTGATACATGAGATGTGCGAGTGAAAATGTGTCTGATACACTTACAGTTTTGGCGGGATGAAATTTTGGTTTGTATTCATTCGATCAAACATTACAGCAGTGGTCGTTAAAGCACTGGGTGGAGATCTGCACTCTACTGAATGCACTTTCTAGTTTTTGTTGGCAGTGCGGTCTCGTTGATGTTCTCTGGCTACATTGCCACACCTGCTCTTGTTGAATTGATGCCAATGCCTCAGTCTATTTTTGTCGGGAATCTTCATGTATTAGCAAAGAAAAAACAAAGGAGGCTGTGTTTCATTTCAAGTCAAATAAATTGTATTTATATAGTGCAATATCACAAATTTATCTCAGGGGGCTTTATGATCTGTACAGCCATACGGGCACCATCTGTCCTTAGACCCTAACGAAAAAATTAAGAGATGGTTAAAATTCTCAGGAAGAACAACTGAGGAGGGATCCCTCTCTCCGGATGGACAGACAAGCAATAGATGTCATATGTACTGAATAGACCAACATAATAAAATTAGAATATATACAACCATATGACAAAATGATACATCCAATGTGAACATAAATGGAAAAGATGTCAAGCAGCTTCCAAGTGTCGCTAAACAGGTTGAACCCGAGCCACAAAACTTCCTCTCCAGCATGCAACCTGGAAAGAGCAGGCTACACAAACGTACAGGACTGTTCACTGCTTATGTTACCAACATTTTGTATGAAAGGTAGGCCAGGCTTGCAACAACTGCAGACAGGTTTGTAGATGCCAAAGGTTGGAGAAGAGCTTGACCTATTTGTCACTGTAGATGAAAATAATGTTATGACACAGCTTCTTTTGTTGTCAGTTAGCAATTTTCTGAAATACATTTTCAGATACTTTGCTGAATTAAAACGAGTAATACAAAAATCTTAAGTAAAAGTACTTCCTCTATCACAGTGCTTTGTAGTTGTAACCGATTGAGGTGGAGCTAACTTTAACATCTTTATCTATTTAATGGCTGAATTTGTGGGAGATTAAGTAAAGAGTCACTATTATGGTAATATAAATGTAGTAGTGCTGTTTGTGTGACCTATTAGTACTGTAGTGTAGTTTAAAGTAATAAATATACCTCTCCTTTGTAACATCAGTAACAAATAACAATATTAAAATTGTTCTGTAAAGTTCAATACATTTACTTGATTACTTTCCTCCACAATTGATTTTCCAGATCTGACATGTAGTAATTAGCTTGAACTATATTGTAAGTTTATTAGAGTTACCTGTACTGGAGAGTGCCCAGATGAGAGTCAGATAAAAGATAAGCTTTATCAGGATAAACTTGAAGGTGATACTACACCTTAGCAGCACCACTAGACTTTATACTGTACAGGGGATGAATAAATGACACATGAATGTGTAACAACCTCAGGGATTGGGTGTGATCCCATTTTTACAGCTCTTTCGAAAACTCTTGAAAACCATAATGTAAACAAATCTTCCCACACTCTTTTGAATTTGTTAATATTGACAAGATAGTAAAGATATAATACTTAATTATTACGTTGTACGATTAAATGAGTATTATTTCTTCTTTGGGTGTTACTCTTCTCTCCATTCTGCTTTCTGAAAATATTTTTTATCATTTTTTTCGGTTAAGTTTTCTTGTTCTCTTCTTTTTTACACACACACAACACATTATATTTCTGTCATACATTGAATGCATGTCTAGTTCTTGATAAAGAATGGTGGATTAATAATCACCAGGGACAACAATGAAAATAAGTCCTTTATCATATAATACCATTTGGGTGCCTTATAATACATCTTACAAAGCAGCAGGAATGCACAGCATACAGTTCTTTATTCATAATTGGTTTGTAATTTTGTGTCATGTGTCAATGAGCTCATAACGAAAGAAAAACAAGATAAAGATTTCCTTGACAACAAACCAATGATAGTGTAACTGTGATAGAAATTGTTTTAACATGGATGAAATAGTCTGACATACTGTGTTAAGTCCTTTTCTCACACATTATCACACACTGGCTTTGCATGAGCTTCTTGTCTTTCATCATCTGGAATGTTGTGGAACTGGCAGCCGAATGTTCAACGGCAATTCATTGAGGTGACTGTACTGTTTTCTATTGTAAGTTGGGTTTAGAGCTATTTATTCATATCTTGCACTGCACTGTAGCAGCACTGTCATTTTAATTTTACTGTTTAATTTAGTTTGTTGCATTGTATCCTATTTTAATCTTCTTCGGGTGCTTTCACAAGCCATAGCAAAACAAGTCAGTTGCATTATGATATTACCGATTGTGAAATGATATAGATTTCTTAAAAATATATGAACATAGAAGTAAGCACAAATATATTAGTCTTTTAAATATATTTGTATTTACCTCCTTAAGTGTAAATTGTGTCTTTACCTTCTTAAGGTACATGAGGTCTTTGTCTAATGTATGATTTTTGTTGTTCATTGCCATTTTGAACAGATAGATGGGATGGTCATGCTAAATAATACAAATAGTAATCAGTAAATCAGAGTTTCAGAAATCTTTGCAAGTCATTTTGTGTCATGTTTGTGTCCACATTATGAATGTAAGTCCAATATAGTCAAATAGTATAGCTCTGAGAGAAACATCTGACTCTTTAGACTCATTAAAGAAGAAGTACTTTCATTCGTCACAAACTGACAGACCAATGATTGTATCCAATCAGCAACGAGGAATCCAATACATACCTACCTTTTCCGGTATGAGTCTCACCTGATGCCGTTATGCTTTTTTAAATGTTTTGTTTATTCAAATATAGTGTTTTGTAAAATGTTGTGTTTTCTGAAATGTTGTGTTTTACCATCAGGGCAACCATCAGGACATTCCCCAATCCAAGAAGAGAGTTCCTGTCCACAGCCAACTTCTCTTTGAATGCCTGAAATAGCCCTATTAGCTGTATTAGCCCCATTAGATGTTAGCCAAACACATCTCAGGACTCTGCTGTGCACCGGCTGCTAACAGATAACAAGCTCTCCTCCTATCGACATGATACGACGTGCTCCGTTGTGGTCAGTGCTCGGTTGTTTATCATTTGCTTAGCGATAGGTATACATACCTGTGTCAGCTGGTGACTCAAAAAGTTAGTGAGAACCAGAAGAAAACCAACCCACGGGGTCATGTTATTTCACACTAAACGCATGGAATAAAAGCCTTGTTTCCACTCAAGTGAGTTTCAATAGAAGGCCTAAATGCAGGTCATAATAAAGGAGGGATGAAGTAAATTACACAATTAATTAATTCATTTTAATTAATTAAAATCAACAAATGAACAACCAAAGAAAATAAACAATGTGGGGCTAAACTGCACCATCATGGAGGTCAGTGTAGAATTATGTGTAAAAAGAGGACATGGTCACAAAATATGAAGACAAATTATTAATAAAACACCATTGCACACGAACCAAATCAAATGTACCTACTCACAGCAAGTTAAGGTGACTCAAACCACACAATAATATAAATATGCAAGATGGCTACTCTACCACTCGGTCCTCCGTTCAGCATAGCACAAAGCCCCACAAGAAAAATAAAACAGAAAATGGCCCATTCAATTGATTAGATGAAAGGCACACTGAAATGTAATACGGCTGGGAAAAACATTGGTTGGCTCCTCTGGTGTCTTGGTTTAAAAACTTGCTAGACTGGAAAACAGTTCCCTCCCCCAGTTGAAAGACATGCAGGTGACTGGAATCTTGTTTCTTGGATGATGTGCCAAAGCAGTCACTCACAAGTTTTAGTCCCTCACCAAACCTGAATAATCAAATCAGTCACTAAACAAAGGCTTAGGTGTGTCTCAGTTCAGGAAGAAAGGCCCAGGTGAGCTTCCCACGCCATTTTATAGACTAAAATTCAACTATAATTCATAAAAAGAAAATCCAGGATGTTCTGATATAATCTGAGTGATACTCTGAGGTGGTTTTCTGTCAATCCCATTTAAAAATAGTCTGTATCTGTGGCAGCTGGTGGAAAATTTTCTAGGTAGGGCCATCCAATGAATTTCAGCAAACATCCCAGTAGGGCTGGGCGGTATACCGGTGTTAATTTCTCGTACGATATGAATTTTTCACATACCGGTGCAAAGCCGGAACAACTGCTGTCTGTCTTCAACAGGCAGCTAAATGGATTATTCACCGCTATGAGCGATGCAGTCGGAGCTAGTTATGTTATATGTATTGGGAGGGACCCCTAGTCATGGTCATAACTTTATAACTTTTAACCCACAATTAACAACCCACAACTAACGCTCTTTAACAGAGCAAAACACCACGACACAACAGTCTGTGACACATAAACAATTTGTAACACTAATAATTATACATTTATACAATTTTACCGCCGAACTGCATGCTGGGTGCAGCTCACTCGCCTGCTAGCAGTCTGCTAACAGCTTGGAGGCTCCGTTGCTACAGTAACGTTACATTAAAGAACAATGAATGAACAAAGACAGACAGACAGACCGGAGATGCACCGATAGAGTTTGACACATATGCAACGCTGATTACCGTGTAATATGTGTGGTATTTGTTTTAAATTTACGTTGGTACATAGAGGGTGATACGAAGCTGTACTGGAGGGGCTTAGGACCCAGGGGAATGTAGGTGAAGGAAACCGGAAGAGATGGAAGACACGCCAAAACAGCTGTTCACCGCTTGAAGGATCATGAACAGACCAGACTCAACTGGTGGGTCGTCGCGGACCCGTTTTCAGTGGGTCGTGGGCCTTTACTTTATGCAGCGGAGTTATTCACGCTCCTTTCCAGAATTGACGGCACTTGTTCAGTGGTGCAGGAAAAACACCGACCAATGTGTTATAAATCACGTCACGTGATGCAGTTTAGCCAATCAAATAAGGGTATTCTGAGATGTACCCACACCGTGACACGGGGGAGAGACGAGGAAAGACTTCACAGAGCAGAGCTCTTATAATATCAGATGTGAGAGTTAAATATCTTTATGATCTCTTCAAAGAATCAAATTGCTAAAAAGACCACAGTCCTTGACCTATACACTAAAAACACTGTGATAAAAATGTCTGCTCCATGTATTAACGCGAGATAAACTATGCATTAATGTGAGAAAAAAATACCGTGATATACCGTGAAACCGGTATAATCTTACAAAATACCGCAATATACATTTTTGTTCATACCGCCCAGCCCTACATCCCAGTATGATTTAATGCAAACAAATTAAGGTATCAAACACGCATTACTACTTTGCAGTTAAATATTTAACATTTATTCCAACACGAAAAAAAAGCAGTAAATAACACTGATAAACACGTCAGGACATCTTATTTTAGTCACCCTCACAGGGAATTCAGTATAATATATATACAGTATAATATATATCATATAATAATATTCAGTATAATATAAAACACACACATACATATAACGCAACAGTGCAACAACATAGGATAATTAAATGTGGACTCTTAAATATCAGATCTTTGTCATCTAAAGCTGTATTAGTGAATGAGTTAATATCAGATAATCATATTGATTTATTTTGTCTTACTGAAACCTGGCTGTGTAATGAAGAATATGTCAGCCTAAATGAATCAACTCCTCCAAGTCATATTAATACTCATATTCCTCGAGGCACCGGCCGAGGAGGTGGAGTAGCAGCCATCTTTGACTCAAGCCTATTATTGAACCCGAAACCTAAATTAGACTATAACTCGTTTGAAAGCCTGGTTCTTAGTCTTTCACACCCAACGTGGAAAACAATACAGCCAGTTATATTTGTTATAGTGTACCGAGCCCCAGGTCCGTATTCTGAATTTTTATCAGAGTTTTCTCAGTTTCTGTCAAGCCTGGTCCTTAAAACAGATAAAGTAATTATTGTAGGTGACTTTAATATTCATGTGGATGTTGAGAATGATAGCCTTAGTACTGCGTTTATCTTATTATTAGATTCGATTGGTTTCTGTCAGAGTGTACAGAAACCCACTCACTGTTTTAATCACACCCTTGACCTGGTTCTGACTTATGGCATCTTAATAGAAGATTTGGTGGTCTTTCCGCAGAACCCTCTCTTGTCGGACCATTGTCTAGTGGCTTTTGAGTTCCTACTAACTGAGTGTGCGCCATTAAGCAAGAGCTATTACACTAGATGTCTATCTGATGGTGCCGTAGCTCAGTTTAAAGAAGCGATTCCATCTTTATTCAACTCAATACCATGCTTTGATGTAACAGAGGACTCCTGTGATAACTTTAGTCCGACCCAGATTGATCATCTTGTCGATAGTGCTACTAGCTCACTGAGAAGGACACTAGACTCTATTGCTCCTCTAAAAAAGAAGTTAGTAAAACAAAGGAGGTTCGCCCCATGGTATAACCCTCAAACCCGTAAATTAAAGCAGACATTGCGAAAACTTGAAAGGACATGGCGTTCCACTAACTTGGAAGAATCTCGGTTAGTCTGGCGAGACAGTCTTAAGATATATAAGAAGGTCCTCCGTAATGCCAGAGCAGCCTATTACTCATCGTTAATAGAGAAAAATAAGAACAACCCGAGGTTTCTCTTCAGCACTGTAGCCAGGCTGACAGAGAGTCACAGCTCTGTTGAGCCGTGTATTCCTATAGACCTCAGTAGTAATGACTTCATGAACTTCTTTAATGATAAGATCATAACTATTAGAGAGAGCATTAACAATGTACTGCCCTCGACTAGTACCGATCTTTCCTCAAATAGGGTACCCTTAGAAACAGCTGCAAACCATGATATATGTTTAGATGGCTTTACTCCCATCGATCTTGATAAATTAACTTCAACAATCTCTAAGTCTAAACCTTCTACCTGTCTCTTGGATCCTATACCGACTAGACTGCTTAAAGAAGTGCTACCAATAATTAGCACGTCTCTACTAGATATGATCAACCTGTCTCTACTAACAGGCCATGTACCACAGTCCTTCAAAGTAGCTGTAATTAAACCTCTTCTTAAGAAGCCCACTCTCGACCCAGAGGTGTTGGCTAACTATAGACCGATCTCCAACCTTCCATTCCTCTCTAAGATCCTTGAGAAAGCAGTAGCTAATCAGTTGTGTGACTTTCTACATAACAATAGTTTATTTGAGGATTTTCAGTCAGGATTTAGAAAGCATCACAGCACTGAGACAGCTCTGGTAAAAATTACTAATGACCTTCTAATTGCATCAGACAAAGGACTTGTCTCTGTTCTTGTCTTGTTAGACCTTAGTGCTGCGTTCGACACCATAGACCATTATATCCTGTTACAGAGACTAGAACATTATATTGGTATCAAAGGAACCGCACTGAACTGGTTTGGATCCTATTTATCGGATCGATCTCAGTTTGTATATGTAAACGATGAAGCCTCGATGAGGACCAACGTTAGTTATGGAGTTCCACAAGGTTCTGTGCTTGGACCAATTTTGTTCACCTTATATATGCTTCCTTTAGGTAATATTATCAGAGAACACTCCATAAAGTTTCATTGTTATGCAGATGATACTCAATTGTATATATCGATTAAACCTGATGAAACCAACCAGCTCACTAAACTGCAAGCATGTCTAAAGGACATAAAAACCTGGATGACCTGCAACTTCCTGATGTTAAACGCAGACAAAACTGAAGTTATTCTACTAGGCCCAGAACACCTTCGAAATCAGTTATCTAATGACATAGTTTCTCTAGATGGCATTGCGCTGACATCCAGCTGCACCGTAAAGAATCTTGGAGTCATTTTTGATCAGGATTTGTCTTTTAATTCTCAGATAAAACAAATTTCTAGGACTGCCTTTTTTCACCTACGTAATATTTCAAAAATCAGACACATCTTGTCTCATAGCGATGCAGAGAAATTAGTTCATGCATTTGTTACCTCTAGACTAGATTACTGCAATTCCTTATTTTCAGGCTGCTCTAATAAATCTCTTAAATCTCTCCAGCTGATTCAGAATGCTGCAGCTCGTGTACTAACAAGAACTAAGAAAAGAGATCATATTAGTCCTGTATTAGCTTCTCTGCACTGGCTCCCCGTAAAATCTAGAATAGAATTTAAAATTATTTTACTCACCTACAAAGCCCGAACTGGTCGGGCACCATCATATCTTAAAGAGCTTATAGTACCATATTATCCTACTAGGGAGCTGCGCTCCACTAATTCAGGGTTACTTGTAGTTCCTAGAGTCTTAAAGAGTAGGATGGGAGCCAGAGCCTTCAGTTACCAAGCTCCTCTTTTGTGGAACAAGCTTCCCGTTTCAGTCCGGGGGGCAGACACACTCACCACATTTAAGAGTAAACTTAAGACTTTCCTTTTTGATAGTGCTTATAGTTAGGGCTGGCTCAGGTTTGCCTTGGACCACCCCTTAGACAAACTGGTATAGGCTTAGATTACAGGGGGACTTCCTAGGATACACTGAGCTCCTCTCTCCTCTTCTTCATCTCTGTCTGTATGAATTGATGTCCCATTAATGCTCACTACTAACTCTACTTCTTCCCCGGAGTCTTTGTGCTTTCTCGCCTCACAGGTTCCCATGGATCGTGGTTTCATCTGGACTCTGGTCCTTCCACCCGCCATGGCCCTGCAGATACCTACTACCTATTTTATTATTAACATTATCAACCATATTACCGTTACCACTAAATGCACATTACTGACTTTGTTTCTTCCCCGGAGTCCCTGTGCTTTCTCTCCTCACAGGTTTCCATGTATCGTGGTTTCATCTGGACCCTGGTCCTTCCACCCGCTTTAACCCTGCTGACTCCCACTAATAAATAACACTCTTATTATTACTTACATTACTATTTCATATTACCGGTCCCATTAATGCACATTATTGACCAGCTTTTTCACCAGAGTATCTGTGCTTTATCGCCTCGCAGGTACCTCTGGATCCGGGTTGTACCTGGACCTGGTCTTTCCACCTGCCGTAGTTCTGTCATACATTGAATGTGTTGAAATTACATTGCATGTGTTGTAATTTTGTTATGCTGTTCAACACTTGACATCTATTGCACTTCTGTCCATCCTGGGAGAGGGATCCCTCCTCTGTTGCTCTCCCTAAGGTCTCTTCCTCTTTTCTCCCCGTTAAAGGGGTTTTTTGGGGGAGTTTTTCCTGTTCCGATGTGAGGGTTCCGGGACAAGAGGATGTCATGTGTACATATTGTAAAGCCCTCTGAGGCAAATTTGTAATTTGTGATTTTGGGCTATACAAAATAAATTTGAATTGAATATAAGCTATGATGAGTTTTCACTGTTAATTTACCATCTCTATTAAATGTTGATGCCTCCATGACCAAGTGAAGCAGATGAGACTGAGGACAACTATGTAGAAGAACAGATGTTCACTTTGCCTAATATGTAGCTGACAGAGTTCTCTATGTGTGCCCTGGTGTTCTCATGTCTCCTTACCTCCTCATCCCTCACTCCCTAACTGTCTGTGCTGGATCTGTCCCCGTTGTTTTAAAAAGATAAATAAGTTATTAGCATGACTGCATCCAGCTAGCCAAACCTGTCTGGTGTACAGCTAATAGAGAAGCTTCGCATGTACTGCTTCCCTTTCCCGCTAGTCTGCTGTCTGATTGTGAGGTCAGGCTGATCTGGGATCAGCTCTTTGGCCTGCAGAATCTCCACCAAAGTTCTCCTCTCAAACGGGTCTTAGAGGAGTAGTGCTCGCGCTAGCGCTCCCCTGTAGAGACTTCTCCTGACGAGAACGCGCAGCTAGGGGGGCCAAATCGTTTTGGCCCCAAGCTGAATCTATTTGAGGACGCTGATTGGCTAAATTGTATGTCACTCATTTATATCTTTAATTAGCAATTGGCTAAACTGCTTCATAGACCCACCTCCTGTGGGCCAAAACGATTTGGCCCCCCTTGCTGCGCGTTCTGAGACGTGTCGTGCACACAGGCGGAGAGGGCGAGCATGAAAAGCATATATTTACCGCAGATATCGTATTTGACACATATTACTGGGTACATTCCATAGTTCAAAAACACAAATATTGACAATTTGTATGATTTATTATTATTATAATTTTTATTTTTATTTTTTTTAGTGGCTCAAGGTGGGGCCAGGCCCCATGGCCCTCTATTGACCAGCCGCCACTGGTCTGTATGAATCCTGTTGCCACTCTGACGGCCCGCCCGCGGACCGCCGAATGTTTAGTGTACATTTGCTTCATGTACAGAACTGCTATGTATAGGTAGGTACTAATGCGATATATCGTTAGAAAGCTAAGCTTCTTCTAAGTCGATTGATGTAACCCATTTCAAGATACAATCACAACAGCAGGTACACTCAACGTCTCTGTCAGACCACCAACCCCCAAATCACCTCTGGCCAAATCAATCGCAAAACTATAACACCGTTACTCTGTAGTTTGTTTGTTGTTTGGTTAAATCTTTGCACTACTGTTTAGTTAGTTAATTTAATATTATTCTATTTCATTGTATGTATTGTGCATTTTTATATCTAATATATTTACTCTGTTATTTTATTTACCTGTACCATAGTTGCTACTGTAGTGAAAAAATGTCCCCTTCCAGGATTAATAAAGTATCTATCTATCTATCTATCTATCTATCTATCTATCTATCTATCTATCTATCTATCTATATATCTATCTATCTATCTATCTATCTAAATGTAATAAATAATAAAACCTAAAAAAACCTATATGAATCAGTCAAAATATATATTGCCATGGACATACAGACATAGAGATGGACACGCATGCATGCACACACCCTCACACACACAGACACACAGGCCAAATGCATAATCTCCTGGCGCAGATAATAATATGTATTTATTTGATAAATTACACCATTGCAATACTCGATCTTGATAGGCCAGAGGGCTGTGCTTTATTTTCACAGCTCTCAAAAAGCAACCTCATTCAATAATCACATGGAACATTTGGATTATTCCTTGATGTTGATGATCCAATGTGACAAGTGACATGAAATTGTTTTCCAGTTTTTAGTGGGCAAAAAAAGTAGTATTCTGTTGTGTACATGTATGTGTGTGTTACATTGCTGCCTACTTGTCGCACCTCAGATTCACCAAGACTCCATCCACTTTTCAATTAGTGTTTATACAGATTTTGACATTTAAATTTCATTTTAGCTTAGTCTTTGTTAGTTTATCAGAGTGCTTTGCTAGTTTTAGCTTAGTTTAAGGTTTTCAGAAAGGTTACGTTTTGTTATCTATTTAGTTTTATAGTAGAATTTGTTTATTTTTGTGAGGGCCAGGTATAATGTCTCAGAAATATTTAGCTAGCCACATAGACACACAAAATGCACGGTTAAAACTGTGCAAGAATGGCCATAATGTTTAAATCGTGTGATGTGTCATTAACACACTCGGAAGAAAACTTGTTATCGGCAATTTTAACCAACCCGTCGGTTAACATTAGACCATGGCTCAATTGCTTGGTTTAGATGCATTTGAGCTGCTACAAGGATTAAATCATGTTCTTGTCATTCACTTCTACAAGTCTACACTGCATGTGAAAAACTATAGGGATTGATTGTGGATCAATTGCGGCATAGGGTCATCTCCTGGAGTGTCAAATCTGTTTCAGTTCTGTGGTTCAATGTCAAAAGAGTTGAAGGCAATTCATGCTGTAGTGAAATATTAGAACTCAAACTGAAAATAATTTAAGTTTATATTTATCTAATATTGGTTCGATAAAAATAAAGGGCAATATCATTTCAGTTTAGTTTTAGATTTTGTTAAAAAGAATTCGACAGTATTTGTCATTGCTTATTTTAGTTTTATTTTTAAAATAAAAACCCTGTTTCAGAGGCCTTGTGGTGGCTTTATAGGTGCTTTGACCCAGCCCCGTTGTTCTAACAGATAGTAAAGATAATGAGTCAGAGCAACACATGAATCACATGGTTATTGTAGTGGCAGTTGTTGTTGTTTTTATAGGCTGCACTTGTTAAAGTCGGGGTGGAGATTGTTTTCATGACAGTAGTTGTTGATGTCACTGCTGGAGTTGTTGTTGAGGTGGCAGTCGTTTGCATTGGGGCTGCAGTTGTTGTTGTGGCTGCAACAGTTGTGGTTGGGGCTACAGTTGTTTTTTTGTTTCTTTGGTGTTCGGGTTAGATTTAAAGATATAAACTGAACACATTAATTGTGCTTGTACAGCCAGACTTTGTCAGACTAATCCATTACCAAGTCGCATAGCAAAAGCAAGTTTTACTTGCTTACTGAAAGCACTGATGAAACACCACAATTTTTTTCAATTTCAATATCACGTTTTATATCAGGTGGATGTCATTTGAAGCTGCAGCTTTGAGCCAAAGAGCTCCTGTTTTCCGTGACATTTGTTTGTCACGTGGATTATGTGTTTTGCTGTTTTATTCAGTCTGATTTGTTGAATAAACTTTTACTGTGATGAGAGAGGTATACCTGGCTACTAAGTTCTTGTAATCTTGTTTTATTTACTAGACATTTTCAGAACAAAAACTTTAACTTATATAAAACATAACTATTTCTTCGTGATTTCACTACATTGGGTGCAGTGAAGACGACATAACATTTTCAACTTGGGTCTGCTGTTTTGATTTTACTGCTGAATCACCCTATTTACAATAAAGATAAGGGCTTAAAGCAGACTATAATGTAGTTGGTCTTTTCAGTTTGTATAGGTGTAGTTTTAAATAACTTGAACTCCTGTGAAGCTTTCAAAATTGGAAGCTGGTATATAAACAGAAAATAAATGCCATGTAACACAGTTGTAATAATGTACAATGCGTCTTCATAGGAGAAGTTACAATTGTTGATTTTATACTACGCATTATTAAACATTTAAAATGTATTTGTATCTGCTTAAAACTACATTATAATGTGTAAAAACATTTATTATAACTAAAGTCAATGATATTAAGGGTAAGGTGAGTAGGGTGGGTTGATTTTAGAAACATTTTTTGTTATATTTGCTGAAATTCTCATTACATCCCCAAAAATCTGGTATCTGTGGCTATCACAGTACTGTAATAAGCATGTGAAAGGATTGGATTGCATACCTGCCTTGCACTCATTGAGCCTTCCACAAGCTGCTATAGCTTCACAGCTTTCAGTACTGACAATAGCCATGTTTGTGAGAGAGAGAGGGAGGCCTAATTTTAGCGTCTTTTTGAGATATTGCTGCTTGTTGCTTTCATTGTTTACCCAAGCTTTAAACAGTTAATTAATGAGGCATTTTTGGTACAAAATAAAAATACATTTTACATTCTTCATGTCTTGTATAGCCATGTTTAAGATATCTCGACTTACATTTCATCTCAAATCACATGACAAGTTGAAACATTAAAAACAAAAAATCTTGATTCGATATCCAGTTAGTCAATGTTAACCCTTTAGAGTTCTTCAAATTGTACAGTCGCTCCATCACCGTGAGAACATTGCCACACCTGCTTTTGCTGAATTGCCACACCTACATACCAACACTAAACAATAGTTATCCTATTATGAACACAATAATGATTCAACAAGTAAGACAGTATGACGGGTATAACATTGTCACTACCTCTGCTTCTCTGCCACTCCATTCTGCCGTTCCCACTTCCCCAGGCCCTTACATTTCTTTAACACCTTGCAGTCATTGCCATTCCATAACTGTCCACCAGATGCTCTTTGACTTTTCCACCTGTCGTAGTCACCTGCCATTCACAGTCACCTGTGGATTGTCTTTCACTTCTCTTTGTACTTGCTCCCTATGCCAGTAAGCCTACCTTCGTTTTTTTTATAAATCACTGAGCTGTTCTTGTCCGCCTGGATTGTCGGTATTTAGGCCCTTTCCATGCTGCCTCGCACTCACCTGCCTCATAAAAGCCATACCATCAGTCCCATTATTTACGGTTTTGGGGCAGTCCAATTTTCATCATTATCCTAATGCCATGGTTATTTATCATAGTGAAAACAGGGGAAGCTGTATTTAATACCATTCATGGATAACTTTGAATTGCTTTGACACAAAATGCATTCGATGACAGTGACATGACTCAACCACCACCAAAACTGTATTTACAATCCATTTTACACATATTTACATACTAATTTACAACATGACACAAAATTACTATAAAGTATTTCCTACACTCTGCTTCATCTCAACAATTAAAAAAAATAAAAAATAAAAAGGACCACAGCTACTCCCCAGCATGATATTACTTTTCCTTCCGGCAGTTGCAATTCATTAACCATATATTATAATTATTTTCCTCATGGAGGAAAGTTCAGAGACAAGAGGGTTACCGATTGTGTGGCATTTAGGTTGCATTAGTGCATTTTGGATGTGAGATGAACTGTTGCGTTGAGAGGCATGTGGATAAAGATAAAAAACTGTAGGCTATCACTGCCTAATATAAAAATTGAATATGAACTATTTAAATTTGTTTCCATATGTGTCATGTATAAAAAGACCCAAAATGAACACTCAAAGCGGACTACTTGATTACCATAAGGAAATTATTAATTTATATAGTAATGATTCTCTCCTAAACTTTTTGATCAATATATGTGACAAATCAATGTGATCACTATCAGCAGTTTCCACTGTAATGTAAATTCTTATTAAAACCTATTATAAATGAAAAAATATTGTAATATGAATCCTATGTATTACAACTGTACAATTGAAGATTGTGTTGAAGATACAAATTATTTTGAACAAACATGTCACCACTCAAATGTGCTCTTCAGTGTCAGTAGATGTTGTTCTTATACCTGAGAACAAATCCCAAATAAGAAAACATTGGTGGATGTCAGAGTCTTCATCAAAACTATGTAGGTGAGTTTTAGGAAGAAATTACATATAACAGTTGGTGAATGACGCCCATTTATTGTTAATACTGATGCACCCAGTTATAATAAGCATTTAACTGTTGTAGCTGGTGGAGGTGGGGCTAGTTAAAATGCTCCATACTGTATATGCAGTTAGGTAGTTTAGTGTTTACTGTTAGCACCAATAGCTCAAAGATGACAGATTAGGCGCTGCCACGTTGACAGCCGTTGACAGGCAATCAAAATGCTCCCGATCTTGTATTATGCACATTAAATGGAGTAAGAAGAAGACAAAACAAAGTTCTGATGAACATTTGTAGTCATATGTTGGGCTTTCGACTGAATTATTGCTACATGATGGGAAAGCTATTTAAATTAGAGATTTTTCATGAGAGAAATTTAGTGGGGAAGTCACTTGGTGGAACTGCTAACATGCATTTTGTAAGCGAATCATATTTGCTTTGATATAGAATCTTTCACTGCAAAGTAATCAACAACTGCAGCTGTCAGGTAAATGCAATGGCGTAAAAGTACAATATAACCGTATGAGATGTAGTGAAGTGAAGAAATACTCAAGTAAGTTAAAGGTACCTAAGAATTGTTCTTAAGTACAGTACTTGAGTAAATGTAGTTACTTTCCATTGCTTTGCTAAACTACTCACAGTGGCAGCGTGGGTGTGCCAGTACACCGTGACATCACTGAAGAGTGCAAGAGGTTACATGTGCAACAAAACAACCACGCCCTGAGGTGAAACAGCCATGAAACAATCAACCAGAAAGGTTGATTGTTTTGTTATCACAAGAACAACTGGATATCGGCTCACAAGAGATGCAGCAAGAGGGGATTGAATTATCCCACTCAGGAAAAGTGCTTTCAGTCGGTCTGCATTTTCAGTACAAGCTGCACTACAATGGAACTCGGTCCCAGTGACCATTAGAGAACTACAAACATACAGTTCATTTAAAGCTCAATTAAAGAAATGGTTAGTTCGTACCCAGCTCTGTCAGCACTAGAATGTAACTGCACCTCTGTCTGTGTTGAACTTTCCCTTGATCTGTCTGTTGTCACCTGTCTGTCTGTCTTGAAATTTAGAAACTTGAAATTTTGTTAGTTTTACCCTTCACAGGTTACCCCAAGCCATACCATCAGTCCCATTATTTACGGTTTTGAGGCAGTCCAATTTTCATCATTATCCCAATGCCATGGTTATTTATCATAGTGAAAACAGGGGAAGCTGTATTTAATACCATTCATGGATAACTTTTAATTGGAAAGTTCAGAGACAAGAGGGCTACCGGTTGTGTGTCATTTAGGTTGCATTAGTGCATTTTGGATGTGAGATGAACTGTTGCGTTGAGAGGCATGTGGATAAAGATAACTTTGTAAAGAGTTTGAAACAAGAACTCTATATATATATATAGAACTTTATTTTTCTTTTGCTCTCATTTGGTTCTTAACCAGGCAATGTTTTAGCTTAGTTTTAGTTTTCTTATAGGTTATCGTTTTTATTTTGTTTTAGTTGAAAACAATATTTTTCACTGCTTATTTTCATTTTTATTTTACGATAATAATCTTGTTTCAGAGTCCTTCTGGTAGCTTCATAGGTGCTTTGTCGAAGCAAAGATAATGAGTCCGAGCAGCAGATGGATCATACTCAGTCTGAAACAGCAGGCATCACTGGTAGTAGTTGTAAATGTGGCTGATTGGGTTGCTGGGGTGGTGGGGTGGTGGCTGTTGTAGATGTTGCGGGAGCAGTTGTTGTGGCAGTATTACAAAAACTGGTTCCACAACAGGATGGTCCACTGCTTATGCTTCCAACGCTTTGCATGAAAGGAAGGCTACCCAGGCTTGCAGCAGCTGCACACAGGTTTGTAGATGCACAGCCAAAAGCTGGAGAAGTGCTGGACCCACTTGTCACTGTAGAGGAAAAATCATTGTTTAACTACACAGCCTTCATTGTTGTAAGTTTGCTAATTGATTAAAATATGTAATACCACAATGTAGAAAAATACAAGTATTTTCACTTTGTACGTGTTTATTACTATACTTTGAATACTATTGAATTTTGACATATAACATTTTGGAATATTAGAACATCAAAACTTAAGCGTATTGACTTTTCTTGAAGTAACTAGTCACTATAGCTGTCATATGAATGTAGTGCAGTAAAAAGTACAATAATTACCAATGATATTTAGTGGACTATAAGTACCTTGTGGGCCCGAAACCGCCCCAGCTGGGGCAGTTCCAGTTCCAAACAGTACCAAGCAGAACTGCAGAATGCAATTTTCAGTAACAAATATAATATTTCCACAACCATGCAGCATACCGTTTGAACAATGAATTTCTCATGAACAGAAGCATGTGTAACACTTTACACACTCAAAACACAATAAAACACGATCTTCAACAACATTTCTAGCCTCGTGCTAAATATCGTCACTTTTTCACGTTCATTTTCCCAAGATACGCAACTGAAAAAGTCTAGCGAAAGACGTTAATTTGCCGTCCAAGCTAAAGCTACCTACTTAGCAACATTAGCATTCGACCACGCTTTGAATGTACATTTCGGATTTACTCTCCGGCAAACACTTCAAACGTTACCCGGGGAGGAGCACCCCGGCAGCCAGTGACACCGCTAAAGAATTCTGGTTCTGCACTCACCATTTAGATGCAAAATTATTAAAGAAGTCCTCAAAAATCCAGTTCGACAGCTGAATCGCCATTTGTCATCTGTTTACGGTCTAATAAAGGTTTTTTTTAAAGAAGGGGGGGGTCAAATAAGCCCGGGGATCACGTTTCACATTAGGTACATCGGCTTTTTCCGGAAAACTAAAGACTTCCTGGAAATTCCGTTGACACCACTCCATTGGCCAGATCCAGACACGTGCATAGACATGTCATACGAAGAAATCGACCAACCAGAGGCTGTACAAAGGCCACTCAAACACCCGCTATGGCGCATTCTGCTGTAGGTCGCCGGCACAGAGAGGCTTTGGAGAGGGTTCTAGCTCTCCAAAATGATTCCAAACTGCTGTATGTGATAGATTGTGCATGTACAAGGATAAAGGAAGTTAAATATATAGTTATTTAGGTTGTAAAAGTACAATGGAAAAGCTGGAGAGGCTGTTTCTCACATGACGACCTCTCGTGACCTCTCGTACGTTTATGTCTCTTGCTCTGGCCTACTTCACTCTATTCACTCCAATTCTTTTGTGTGTGACTACTGCCATCGTTTGATATGATGTTGGGATAAGGCTTTACTGAGCCTCATTTAATATAGTATTATGAATAATAGTGCTTTTTCACCATACAAACCTGACATTTTCAAAAGTGGAGCTGTGTTCCATCTTCATCTGCTATTAACCAGTAACATATACACAATATTTACACAATTCATATGAGCAAACCGTTCTTAGTGTTATTAATCCATTGAAATTATTCAAATAGACCTTGTAGTTAGAGAGTAAGGCCCCTTTGAGTATGGGTATAGTATTTTCGAGAATAAGCCAAAAAAAAGTCCTAGGGAGGATAGGGTCCAAAGAGTACCATATCATAGAAATACTACAAATTCTTTAGAACAGCAGTTCAGGACATGTACTTCTTTACTTTCCTCCACTGGTTGATTTTCCAGATCTCACATGTAGTTGGTTTAAGATACTTTAAGGTTGTAACATATTTCTTGGCAACTTCGTATGAATAAGACTCACCACTTGCTTGAAAGCAGAGGTTCTCTTGCCCTCTACATTGTAATGGAGAAGTACATTGAGAGGTCACAGGGTTACAAGTGTAACACTTTAGGGTGTTATCTGTCTGAGCAGCAGGGACTGAAAGAGAAAAGAACATAATTTGTTTGAGGAAGAGAGAACATTTAAAAGTCAAAAAATGTAAGCTTGTCAAAGTCTATTTTGTATTTTTTCATCTTAAATTAGGTATATATTTATCTGTACTTACATGGTAGAGTGTCTGTGTTGCAATTATCTGTGTTGCAGCACTTAGCAGATGCAACTGCACCCGAAACACCCAAGTTGGCTGAAAATGTCTGAGAGCCTGTGGCTGGACACAGGGAGGATGATGAAACACGCCTTGAATATTTGCTGTGCTGTAGTTCCAGATGAAGTGGCTGCAAAATAAAAAGTGCAGTTCGTCAATATTGACGGAAAGAACACATAACGCTGCAGTACATTTTCTTCACTCAAAAGTAGAACACGGTGTAAAGAAATGCCTACCTTGAATGGAAGCTGTTACACACATCGTCTCTGAGGAACATGTGACTAGCATTGTGTTTGAACACTGCTGATCTGTGCATGTCTGACACTGAAGTGCACGAGCTGCATTTGGGAGAAAAACAGTCAATGAGTGATGATCACATCTCAAATGTCAAATCAAATATCTGAAGTTTATTGATTTTCTATAAAGGCTGAAAACTGTTCTTCATCTTGTGTAAATGGATTTTAAATGACATGAGGTTGTTATGGTTAAAAGTGTTTTAAGTGTCTAATTTGCACCACAAGACTCTTCTGCACTACTTGCACAGCCAAGTCTTGTCATGTGTATTGCCCAAGTATTGTATTATATACAATAGAAGTTGAAATACATTTTGTAATTTACTTATTTTTCACATTTTGTTGTATTTATTATTTTAAATTGCCTTTATTTGTTTCCTACATCTGTAGACTGCTTCTTCTGCTGTTCTATCATTTACCCGCTGTGGATCATTTAAATCTTATCCATATTCATCTTCTCTAGAATATTTGTACGGATTTAAAAAGATTCTTGGTAAATTAAACAACAATTTTAAGAAAAAGTAAAGTTACCTGTGCTGTAGAGTACCAAGTAGAGGGTCAGAGAAAAGATCAGCTTCATCATGATGAACAGGTAAGTACTGTAGATTATTTTTATTGGATACTACGCCTTCATATCCACTATACTTTATATACTGCAAAGGTGTTATATAAATGTACAACTCATGCAGAAAAACCTTGGGGATTGGGTGTGTTCTCATATCTTCTTTTGTTACTTTGAAAAGCATCACATCAACAAACCCTCCCACACCCTTTTTCGTTTTTAATGTTTACTCAGATAGTAAAGTATAAATACTTAATTCTTAAGTTCTACATTTAAATAAGAATTATTTCTTGTTTGGGTGTCTTTGATAATCATTACCCTCTTCTGCTTTCTGAAAATATTTCTCATCCATTTTTTTCACCAGTTCTTTTCTAGTAACACATTACTTCTTTATTTTAGAGATTGAATGTCTAGGTCTTAATAAAGGATGGTGGATTGTGTAATTCCAAGGGACAATGAAAATAAGTCCATGGTCATGCAATGTAATTTAAGTGCCTTTTAATAGTTCTTTCAAAGTAGCAGGAATGCACAGCAGAAAGTTTATTTAAAATTTTTAATTGGTTTGTTGTTTTGTGTCATGCGTCAGTGAGCCAAAGAGAAAAGAAAAACTAGATATCCTTAACGCCAAAACCAATAATAGCGTCAATGTGATTGACGTTGTTCTGACAGGGAGGAAATAGTCTGACGTACTATGTAAAGGAATTACTCACACATTATTATACTCCTACTGGCTTTGCGTGTGCTTCTTGTTTTTCATCAGTTGAAATGTTGTGGAACTGACAACCCGACAAAACATTCCATTTAATGACTGTATCCATTTTCAATTCAAGTTCAATTTACAACTGTTTTACATATCTTGCACAGCACTGTAGCTACACTGTAATGTTTTTTTTTTTACTGTTCAATCTGGTTTGTTTTATTTCATCCTATCTTAATCTTCTTTGGGTGCTTTCACAAGCCATAGAAAAAAAAGTCAGTGGCAATATGATTTAGAAATTATTTTGTTTTCCTAAAAAATATTAAGGCAGCAGTAAGTACTGTGATGGGATTTAGTATGCTAGTACATTTATACTGTGATTTAGTTTATGGGCCTTACTCACTAACAAAACTATATGTGACATATGATTGTGTACTGAGAGAGTGGGAACAGGAACATATGGGGATCTCTGCCTTTGCCTTGATAAGGGGAAGTAACCAAATGGGGGTTGCAGGTTAATGTTGGTTAGGTGTGAAGATCCTAGGGATAATCAAAGGTAACAGAGAAAAATGTCTTTGTGTGACAAGGCTCAGAAGAGGAAGGGGCTGACGGAAGGTGTAAATGGGGAGCTTGAAACTGCTGATCAATGTAAAATACCTCATGTTCCCCCTGCTGTGTGCTGAGATGTTTAAGAGCAAGAGAGACACTGGATTCTTTGCTCATCCTCTGCAGACTGCGTTGCAGTCAGTATGACGGTGAAGCCTTCTCTGCGCAGAGAATAAATACTTTAAAGACAAACTTCTTTCCTCAATGTTTCTTGTTTCAGTATTCAGTATTATAGGACTCACTCGGTACTAATGAATAGTTTTTTCCACCACAAACTTGGCGTCACGAACAGGATCCCTTGAAAGATCATCGGGAACCAACTGCGGACGGGGACTGATCATCTAGGAGGCTTCTCCTCCTGCCTCTGTGCCTCCACACATTTTGGAGAGGACCGTTCAGTGGTTCCTGATCATCTTCACTGGGATCCTAAAGGACCTGATTGAGTCCAGATAGACTTCTAAATATCTGGTGAGATACTGAAATTTAGAAAATTGACTCTGAGAGATTGTTTTGTTTGTTTTTTGTTTTTTAAAGTCAAATTGGGATTTAAAAGTGCAATGATGCCAAGTCGCTCCATGTTGTCGAACTCGGCCTTGTGGATGGTGAGCTTTGATGGGTCTAGGTGCCGGGCCCGGGCATGTACCAGTGGGCCAGTGGCAGAGATGTGATGTTCCACCCCATGTTTGACAGTGGAGGATGAGAAAGTGGGCTGCGAGAGGTCTGGGAACACGGCCAGCAGACGAAGAAACTCATCAGCAGCTGAAAGCATGTTAGGCAGCCTGGTAGAATCAGCTCCACTTATTGTACATGAATAAGAACAAAAGGTCACAGCATTTATCAGACAACCAATTGTCCATAAGCACACAGGAAATCCGCGCCAAGTAGGGGAATGGCAACTTTAGCAGTAACAAAGTCCCAGCTGGAACGCTGCCCCATGAAACACAGCTCTATGCATCGTGTCCCAAAAGTGAGGATGGGGCTACCGTTCATTTACGATGCTCCTCTGTACCCCCCCCCCCCCCGTTCCTGTGTCGCACAAAAAGCGCTGCCCGAATATGTCGTCCTGGACCGTCCAGCACAGCCTGCCTTCTCGGCCGACGCTCACGGTAGCCATGTTGTAGCTTGGGGCGACAGCGTTGTTGACTGGCCAGAAAAAGCGTATCGGCCTCCTTGGCCAGCTCTCGACAATCGCTAATGATGGTGTTGGCCAAAGCGGCCCGCACCTGCAGAAGTAGCTGCTGCAGAAACAGTTAAATGAACAGAAAATCCGGCTTGCGTTTTTTCCAGGAGGACTAGCATTTTATCCATTAGTTCCGACGGCTTGTTTTCGCCGAGGCCATTCAGAGAGTGAAGCCGGCGAGCCCGCTCAGAGTCCGAAAGTCCGAAAATCTATAACAGGTGATCTTTCAAGGAACCGTACTTGTCATCTGGAGGATTTTCGAGGATGCTCACCAATCTCCCTGCTGTCGAACTGCCAATGGCTGCTACGACATACTAATGTTTCGTAGCATCCGCGGTAATGTCTCTGAGAGCGAACTGTGCTTCAGTTTGAGCAAACCACACCGATGCTTGCGTCTCCCAAAACTCCGGCAGCTTGAGCGAAACTGCGTGCGTTGTCTTTACTTTGGAAACGTCCAATAGATTCAGGGAACCAGTCCTGCTGACTTATGTCCTTAAGATCATGAAGAGTCCACTATATATATTTTTTTTTTTTTCAAAGTTTTCAATCTGCAAATGAGTGTATGAATTAAAGCCGTACTTTTAGCCCTTACAAATCCAGGTACACAAAACAAAGGGAAAGGGTTAATGTAAGTACAATACAGTATATGTCCCCTCATAATGATCTGCATCCTGATCCATATAGATTTTATACTTTGAAACAACTGTGATAAAAACGCAACTGTAAATGAAATGCAACTTTGACATTTGTGAAACTCATCTATGTTTCAATATAGTGTACAAAACTTTTATCAATGTGACATTCTGACAAAATACAGCAATCATAACAACCACATTGTAGTTGATTACAATTGACGTACATGCAAAACACTTCAATAAATCCATCACAACATTTGGAAGATTACCAGCAAATTCAGAAATCTAAGTAATTAGGGAGAGTGGCTATCATTTATAAGAACTCATTTCAGTTTCCTACAGCCAATGCAGTACAAAAGCAACAAGAAACCATGTCAAGTCTTCAGAATACAAAACTGAAAGCCAGTCCACCCATTTTATAACATCTCACTGAGGTAGGTTTTTCTTCCCATAGTTTAGTGTCTTTATACTATTCTTCATAAGATCTTATACAGGCGAGAGTCAATGGAATATACTGTACATATTACAAATTCAACCAGCAGAATACTTGAACAGATTGAGCACTGAGTGAGGAAACTGCTCTTTAACTGCTCTAAACAATCTGCGCAACTTTACACAACCATCAACCAAGCTGAAATGTCTTTGAGCAAAGCACTGAACAGGTGTGCTACAAGCTGACCCTGACCTCTGATTCCATGATGGAAAAGGACAAAAATATATTAAGAATAAAGGCTAATGATGTGAGTCATAGGCCAAACCTTTTTTTCAGCATGGCAGAAAATGCTGAACACCTTCGCAAGGCACAAAACAAAATCATAAGATACACGCTATCATCTTTCAATCTGTCAGTTTCTTGGCTCAGTATAATGGCATACTCCCTTGGTTTGTTGTGAGAAACAAGTTGCTGATGCATTCGACTATTTGAATATTACAAGAAGTTTCACCAGTGACACAACACAGTAAGTTATGACAAACAAATGAATATAGATTTCTAGTGAAGTAGTAATGGTATGGGAAAAAATGCAATAAAAAATAAAGATAATGACATAATCAAGCATATTGAATGAATATTTTATATTTGGAGTAATTGGAGTAAATATGTCCATATTTATAAAGTACAAAACAATAATGTGAATATGGACACATCAAAATAAAAGCATCCCAGCTTAATTTCCTCATATTCTTCTGAGTAAGTGTCTATATGGACTAGTATGAATCAAATAATCGAATAAATGGTGAACGTCTACCAGTATTTTTCCACCAACCTAAAACCTTAATGATAAGAATTGCAGCATATTGTTGAAATATAAGTAAAGTGCAGGTGCTTATACAGAGTTTCTCTAGGGTTCACCATGTTAAATGTCAGACTTTTAAAGGCCATTTTAATACCACACCAAATGTACTTTAATCCTTGTTTCATGATCACACTGGGCTATGAAAGTCAATCTGGAGCATAGAGCCTAAATAGGTGTTAACATTTTCAGAAATGTTGTGACACCTTAGCGATAAACCAGATGTCTCAGTGTCTTGGCTCAGTGTCATGGCACACTTCCATCTTTTGTCCTGTGAAACTGTTTCCTGGTGCATTCCAACTACGTGAATGTTGAAAGAAGTTTGACCAGTGCTACAGTGAGTTATGACAAACAAGAATTGCATATATAACAAATATTTTATATATTTGGAGTTATTGGTGTAGATAATACAATACGGTCAAAGTATAAAACATTAATATTCATAGTAGAAAATCTAAAATAAAAAGCATCTCAGCTTTTATATTCTTTTAAGTTAGTGTCAATTTGTGACATCAATATCTTCCAGTATGACATCAATTTATTTAATAAATGTTGAATACCCGTACCCGTATTTTTCTTCCAACCTCAAATTCAGTGGCAAACACAACATTTTTAAAGTTAGCAATTGCAGCAGATTGTTTAATTAACGTTAACTAAACTGCAGGTGCTTAAAAATACTTTCTGTCAGATTCACCATCATACTTTTTAAGACCTTATAAGAAGACTACACAATGCACTTTAATACCATGAGTTCATGATCATACTGGCATAAGTATGATGAAACACCAGTAGAGAGGACACAGCCTAAAATAATTTGACATTATATCACACCTTTTCAGTACTTCTCAAGAGTCCATAGGAATAATTCCTATTACTTCCTACTTAACACTTTTGCTACTTAACTAATCTTTCTTGATCAATTCATTATTTTTCCATGTTTGAATACACATAAATAAGATCAGTGTATTGATCATTTGACAAGACATTATTCTGACAGTGTAGTAATGAAAGGGTTAATGTTAGACTTTTACTCCAGTGAAATGAAAATGTTCTTTCACTGTCAACTGAACTATTACTTATTATTGATCACTTCTTTGTAAACTTAAAAAGGAGAATGTTGCATTCAATGAGTAAATGGCAAGAACATTTATGGTAAAGATTATGCTTACTGTGGTAGTCTTTTTCAACATAACTGTATTTTAAAATGCTTCTTTTTTTTCTACCACGTTTACTTGATATATATTTGTTGCAAAATTCTTAAAGAAAACACACTGTTAGTTAATTACGCCAGTTCATTTAGGCCTTCACAATTCCCACAACTGTCTCCCCATGTTTCTGATATATTTATTTGTGAATTTTCTCAGAGTACCTTATTAAAATTATACTTTCACAAACTTATTTTCATCTCATTAAATATTGAATATTGAGTGATGTTTTTGCTGGATGTAAATAATATATATGTCTATTACTTATTATTGACAACTTTCTTTGTCAACTTAAACAAAAGGAGAATGTTGCATTTAATGAGTAAATGGCAAGTTTCTAAAAACATTTATGGTAAAGATTATGCTTACTGTGGTAGCCTTACGTCTTTTTCAACATAGCTGTATTTTAAAATGCTTCTTTTTGGTGAGAGCCATTACGTAAATGGTTCGTCACCGGAGTCTTCCACAAGCTGCTAGCTTGACAGCTGAGAGTACTAACAATCACCATGTTTGTTATTTACGTTCATTATATGTTTGCGTTCATAATGCTAATTTTGGTGAAGTGACTTTTGAGGAAGGCCTGAAGGGACGGGCTGTCAGAGGTGGCGACTTAGCGACTTTCTTGCGAGATGTAGCAACTTTTAGAGCTAGCGTTGCTTGCTACTTTCATTGGAAAAGGGATGGCAACACTGTGCTGGGTTTATCGGCTGGATGATTATTTAAATCTAGCGTACTCTTGCTAGTTTCTCAAGATTACCAATCTTCAAAGCTCTTTTACATTAAATATGTCTTGAAACATTTTCTATTTACCCACCAAAATTGCAAAATATCACACGAGAGACGATTTCAATTCCTCAAACATTGTGTATTGTGATCATTGTAAATGTTTCGACAGAAATTGTACAAATTAAAAGACATTTCACAGAATACAGCTGTGCATGATTACATAAATACACTTTCTATAAATATGAAAATTGACAGTGCATTATTTTGACATATATGTATACCTTTGATATAACTTGCTTCAAACAAGGGTGAAAGTGATTTCCAGTGTGGCTAGTTTTACTTGTTTGGCAAACAAGCCTAAACAAGACAGCATTAGTAACTGTCATTATGTTAAATATTGCTAAAGCTCAGTGCTCACGGAAGCAAATGTAATTGTATTATTAATTGTGCAATCATTTTACAACATCCCAGGGTTTTCGACTATGTTGTTTAGCTCATTATTCTAGTGATGTCTCAAATAGACCTGGTGCTTAAAGTTGGCTCTGTCATTTCATCCGGTCCATGATCCTGGATATTCCCACACAGAAACAAAGTCATTTTTCATACCAGTGATGGCATTCATGTATTGATGTAAAGTAAAATGGAAATCAGCACTAATGCTATTGTTGGCTTGACAGTAGCCATGACAACACTACAAGACAGGATACGGTGATGAGACTCATCTCGTGGCTTACTCCACTTGAAGCTGTCGTAGGTGCAGCTGTTGTAGGTGCTGCAGTCGTAGTTGCAGCTGTTGTAGGTGATGCAGTCGTAGGTGCTGCTGTTGTAGTTGCTGCTGTCGTAGGTGCTGTAGTCGTAGGTGCTGCTGTTGTAGGTGCAGCTGTTGTCGGTGCAGCTGTTGTCGGTGCTGCAGTTGTAGGTGCCACTTTTGTTGGTGCCGCTGTTGTTGGTGCTGCTGTTGTAGGTGCAGCTGTTGTAATTGCAGCTGTTGTAGGTGCTGCAGTCGTAGGTGCTGCTGTTGTAGTAGCTGCTGTTGTAGGTGCTGCAGTCGTAGGTGCTGCAGTCGCAGGTGCTGCTGTTGTAGGTGCGGCAGTGAAACAAATCATTAGTTTGACAAACATTTGTGCAACTTTTGACATATTTGATCAAGTAGCACTCATTATTGCTTACATGAGACATTCACAGTGATTGAGCTGGTTTCAATGTCAAAGTTGATGACGTTTGGAGCTGTTGCGATCAATACTTGTCTAATCTCAGTTTTACTAGGAGTAGATGTCATGTTAAAGGTAACCTCCAACTCGTTGATGACTGATCCCGGTCTGCAGAAGGAGAAACAAAAGATTTAGTTTGATGTGTTGGATTTAAGCCACTTACCCTGAATTGTAACAATTGTAAAACTGTATCTCTCAACATAATACCTGAATCGCATCACTTTCATGGAGCGATAGGAGGAACGGAATCTGTTTTTGAACACAGGATCAAGCTGCAGAAACAGAAATAAAGTTGGATTTAAACGACTAGTGTGTAGGTTTGTGGGGATCTATCAGTAGAAATTAAGTAAAACATGCATAACTATGTTTAATGAGTTTCGTCTAAAATCAGATGTCACAAAGAATCTAACTAAGAATTAGTTTTTGTTGGCTTACAATGAGCCCTTCATACCTATATAGGGAATGGATCCTCCCCACGGAGTTTGCTGTGTTACAACACAGTGTTGAACAGTAGCCCAGAAAGGACAAATCAAATACTGGCTCTACAGAGAGCGCTTTTATGTTTGGTTGAGGTCATGTAGTTTTCCGACACGCTAGTGAGTCTGCAGTAATGTGAGGCGCGGTTTTGCAATCGCAAGTACGTTTTCAGTCCTTTGATTGTGTTCTTAAATTCTGTGATTAAATAATTCAGTAGTTGAACCAGCAGGTTTTATTCGAAGTGTGAGACTTACCTGTTTCGTTATCATTGAAGCTCGGTTTTTGAAAGCTTGAGATGATTTATTCTTCAAATCAGGTGTAAATGTGGATTGCAAAGATTTGAAGATCACGTCAGTTAATGTGAATGCTACAGTTGTAGGTGTGACTGTTGTCATTTCTGAAGTCGTAGGTGCTGCTGTTGTCGGTGCTGCAGTTGTAGATGCCGCAGTCGTAACTGCGGCTGTTGTCGGTGCTGCAGGCGTAGCTGCGGCTGTTGTAGGTGCAACTGTCGTAGGTGCTGCAGTTGTAGATGCGGCTGTTGTAGGTGCAGCTGTCGTAGGTGTTGCAGTTGTTGGTGCTGCTGTTGTAGGTGTGGCTGTTGTAGGCGCAGCTGTTGTTAGTGCTGCAGTTGTGGTTTCAGCAGTCGTAGGTGAGGCAGTCGTAGGGGCAGCTGTTGTCGGTGCAGCAGTTGTAGCTGCGACCGTTGTAGGTGCAGCAGTTGTAGGTGCCACTGTTGTAGCTGTTGCAGTTGTTGGTGCTGCTGTTGTAGGTGCAGCAGTTGTAGGTGCTGCTGTTGTTGGTGCAGCAGTTGTAGGTGCCACTGTTGTAGGTGTTGCAGTTGTTGGTGCTGCTGTTGTAGGTGCAGCAGTTGTTGGTGCTGCAGTCGTACCTGCAGCTGTTGTCGGCACTGCAGTTGTTGGTGCTGCAGACGTAATTGCGGATGTTGTAGGTGCTGCAGTCGTAGGTGCAGCTGTTGTAGGTTCTGCAGTCGTAGCTGCGGCTGTTGTAGTTGCTGCAGTCGTAGGTGCGGCTGTTGTGGGTGCGGCTGTTGTAGGTGCAGCTGTTGTTGGTACCGCTGTTGTTGCTGCTGTTGTTGGTGTGGCTGTTGTAGGTGCAGCTGTTGTCGGTACTGCAGTTGTAGCTATGGCTGTTGTAGGTGCAGCAGTTGTAGGTACCGCTGTTGTTGCCACTGTTGTTGGTGTGGCTGTTGTAGGTGCGGCTGTTGTTGGTGCTGCAGTCGTAGGTGCTGCTGTTGTAGGTGCAGCTGTTGTAGGTGCAACTGTTGTTGTAGATGCAGCTGTTGTGGTTGCGGCTGTTGTAGGTGCAGCTGTTGTCGGTGCAGCTGTTGTAGGTGCAGGTGTCGTTGGTGCTGCAGTCGTAGCTGCGGCTGTTGTAGTTGCAGCAGTCGTAGGTGAGGCAGTCCCAGGGGCAGCTGTTGTCGCTGCAGCAGTTGTAGCTATGACTGTTGCAGGTGCTGCAGTCGTAGGTGCGGCTGTTTTAGGTGCAACTGTCGTAGGTGTTGCAGTTGTAGGTGCAGCTGTTGTAGGTGTTGCAGTTGTTGGTGCTGCTGTTGTAGGTGTGGCTGTTGTAGGGGCAGCTGTTGTTAGTGCTGCAGTTGTAGCTGCGGCTGTTGTAGTTGCAGCAGTCGTAGCTGAGGCAGTCGTAGGTGTTGCTGTTGTAGGTGCAACTGTTGTAGGTGCAACTGTTGTGGGTGCGGCTGTTGTAGGTGCAGCTGTTGTCGGTGGAGCTGTTGTCGGTGCTGCAGTTGTAGCTATGGCTGTTGTAGGTGCAGCAGTTATAGGTACCGCTGTTGTTGGTGCCGCTGTTGTTGGTGTGGCTGTTGTAGGCGCAGCTGTTGTTGGTGCTGCAGTCGTAGCTGCGGCTGTTGTAGTTGCTGCAGTAGTAGGTGCGGCTGTTGTAGTTGCAGCAGTCGTAGGTGAGGCAATTGTAGGTGCCGCTGTTGTTGGTATGGCTGTTGTAGGTGCTACAGTCGTACCTGCAGCAGTTGTCGGCACTGCAGTTGTTGGTGCTGCAGACGTAATTGCGGATGTTGTAGGTGCTGCAGTCGTAGGTGCAGCTGTTGTAGGTGCTACAGTCATACCTGCAGCTGTTGTCGGCACTGCAGTTGTTGGTGCTGCAGACGTAATTGCGGCTGTTGTAGGTGCTGCAGTCGTAGGTGCTGCTGTTGTAGGTGCAGCTGTTGTAGGTGCGGCTGTTGTAGGTGCGGCTGTTGTCGGTGCAGCTGTTGTCGGTATCGCTGTTGTTGCCACTGTTGTTCGTGTGGCTGTTGTAGGTACGGCTGTTGTTGGTGCTGCAGTCGTAGGTGCAGCTGTTGTAGGTGCAGGTGTCGTTGGTGCTGCAGTTGTAGCCGCGGCTGTTGTAGGCGCAGCTGTTGTCGGTGCTGCAGTTGTAGGTATGGCTGTTGTAGGTGCAGCTGTTGTCGGTGCTGCAGTTGTAGCTATGGCTGTTGTAGGTGCAGCAGTTGTAGGTACCGCTGTTGTTGCCACTGTTGTTGGTGTGGCTGTTGTAGGTGCGGCTGTTGTTGGTGCTGCAGTCGTAGGTGCTGCTGTTGTAGGTGCAGCTGTTGTAGGTGCAACTGTTGTTGTAGATGCAGCTGTTGTGGTTGCGGCTGTTGTAGGTGCAGCTGTTGTCGGTGCAGCTGTTGTAGGTGCAGGTGTCGTTGGTGCTGCAGTCGTAGCTGCGGCTGTTGTAGTTGCTGCAGTCGTAGGTGCTGCTGTTGTTGGTATGGCTGTTGTAGGTGCTACAGTCGTACCTGCAGCTGTTGTCGGCACTGCAGTTGTTGGTGCTGCAGACGTAATTGTGGATGTTGTAGGTGCTGCAGTCGTAGGTGCAGCTGTTGTAGGTGCTACAGTCGTACCTGCGGCTGTTGTAGTTGCTGCAGTCGTAGGTGCGGCTGTTGTAGGTGCAACTTTCGTAGGTGCTGCTGTTGTTGGTGTGGCTGTTGTAGGCGCAGCTGTTGTCGGTGCTGCAGTTGTAGCTATGGCTGTTGTAGGTGCAGCTGTTGTCGGTGCGGCTGTTGTTGGTGCTGCAGTCGTAGGTGCTGCTGTTGTAGGTGCAGCTGTTGTAGGTGCAACTGTTGTTGTAGATGCAGCTGTTGTGGTTGCGGCTGTTGTAGGTGCAGCTGTTGTCGGTGCAGCTGTTGTAGGTGCAGGTGTCGTTGGTGCTGCAGTCGTAGCTGTGGCTGTTGTAGTTGCTGCAGTCATAGGTATTGCTGTTGTAGGTGCAGCTGTTGTAGATGCTGCTGTTGTAGTTGCAGCAGTCGTAGGTGAGGCAGTCATAGGGGCAGCTGTTGTCGCTGCAGCAGTTGTAGCTATGACTGTTGTAGGTGCTGCAGTCGTAGGTGCGGCTGTTTTAGGTGCAACTGTCGTAGGTGTTGCAGTTGTAGGTGCAGCTGTTGTAGGTGTTGCAGTTGTTGGTGCTGCTGTTGTAGGTGTGGCTGTTGTAGGGGCAGCTGTTGTTAGTGCTGCAGTTGTAGCTGCGGCTGTTGTAGTTGCAGCAGTCGTAGCTGAGGTAGTCGTAGGTGCTGCTGTTGTAGGTGCAACTGTTGTGGGTGCGGCTGTTGTATGTGCAGCTGTTGTCGGTGGAGCTGTTGTCGGTGCTGCAGTTGTAGCTATGGCTGTTGTAGGTACAGCAGTTATAGGTACCGCTGTTGTTGGTGCCGCTGTTGTCGGTGCGGCTGTTGTAGCTATGGCTGTTGTAGGTACAGCAGTTGTAGGTGCCGCTGTTGTCGGTGCGGTTGTTGTCGGTGCAGCTGTTGTCGGTGCAGCTGTTGTCAGGGCAGCTGTTGTCGGTGCTGCAGTTGTAGCTATGGCTGTTGTAGGTACAGCAGTTGTAGGTGCAGCTGTTGTAGGTGCAACTGTTGTTGTAGGTGCAGTTGTTGTAGGTGCCGCTGTTGTTTGTGTGGCTGTTGTAGGCGCAGCTGTTGTAGTTGCTGCAGTCGTAGCTGCGGCTGTTGTAGTTGCTGCAGTCGTAGGTGCTGCTGTTGTAGGTGCAGCTGTTGTAGGTGCAACTGTTGTTGTAGGTGCAGCTGTTGTAGGTGCAGCTGTTGTAGGTGCGGCTGTTGTAGGTGCGGCTGTTGTAGGTGCAGCTGTTGTAGGTGCAGCTGTTGTAGGCGCAGCTGTTGTCGGTGCTGCAGTTGTAGCTATGGCTGTTGTAGGTACAGCAGTTGTAGGTGCCGCTGTTGTTGGTGTGGCTGTTGTCGGTGCAGCTGTTGTAGGTGCAGGTGTCGTTGGTGCTGCAGTCGTAGCTGCGGCTGTTGTAGTTCCTGCAGTCATAGGTATTGCTGTTGTAGGTGCAGCTGTTGTTTGTGTGGCTGTTGTAGGCGCAGCTGTTGTAGTTGCTGCAGTCGTAGGTGCGGCTGTTGTGGTTGCAGCTGTTGTAGGTGCAACTGTTGTTGTAGGTGCAGTTGTTGTAGGTGCCGCTGTTGTTTGTGTGGCTGTTGTAGGCGCAGCTGTTGTAGTTGCTGCAGTCGTAGCTGCGGCTGTTGTAGTTGCTGCAGTCGTAGGTGCTGCTGTTGTAGGTGCAGCTGTTGTAGGTGCAACTGTTGTTGTAGGTGCAGCTGTTGTAGGTGCAGCTGTTGTAGGTGCGGCTGTTGTAGGTGCGGCTGTTGTAGGTGCAGCTGTTGTAGGTGCAGCTGTTGTAGGCGCGGCTGTTGTCGGTGCTGCAGTTGTAGGTGCGGCTGTTGTAGGTGCAGCTGTTGTAGGTGTTGCAATTGTTGGTGCTGCTGTTGTAATCGCGGCTGTTGTAGTTGCTGCAGTCGTAGGTGAGGCTGTTGTAGTTGCTGCAGTCGTAGGTGCTGCTGTTGTAGGTGCCGCTGTTGTTTGTGTGGCTGTTGTAGGAGCAGCTGTTGTAGTTGATGCAGTCGTAGCTGCGGCTGTTGTAGTTGCTGCAGTCGTAGGTGCTGCTGTTGTAGGTGCAGCTGTTGTAGGTGTTGCAGTTGTTGGTGCTGCTGTTGTAGGTCTGGCTGTTGTCGGTGCAACTTTTGTTGTAGGTGCAGCTGTTGTAGGTGCGGCTGTTGTAGGTGCTGCTGTTGTAGGTGCAGCTGTTGTAGGTGCAACTGTTGTTGTAGGTGCATCTGTTGTAGGTGTGGCTGTTGTCGGTGCAGCTGTTGTCGGTGTGGCTGTTGTCGGTGCAGCTGTTGTCAGGACAGCTGTTGTCGGTGCTGCAGTTGTAGATATGGCTGTTGTAGGTACAGCAGTTGTAGGTGCTGCTGTTGTAGGTGCGGCTGTTGTAGGTGCAGCTGTTGTAGGTGCAGCTGTTGTAGGTGCGGCTGTTGTAGGTGCGGCTGTTGTAGGTGCAGCTGTTGTAGGTGTTGCAGTTGTTGGTGCTGCTGTTGTAGGTCTGGCTGTTGTCGGTGCAACTGTTGTTGTAGGTGCAGCTGTTGTAGGTGCGGCTGTTGTAGGTGCGGCTGTTGTAGGTGCGGCTGTTGTAGGTGCAGCTGTTGTAGGTATTGCAGTTGTTGGTGCTGCTGTTGTAGCTTTGGCTGTATTAGTTGCTGCAGTCGTAGCTGCGGCTGTTGTAGTTGCTGCAGTAGTAGGTGCGGCTGTTGTAGTTGCAGCAGTCGTAGGTGAGGCAGTTGTAGGTGCCGCTGTTGTTGGTATGGCTGTTGTAGGTGCAGCTGTTGTCGGTGTTGCAGTTGTTGGTGCTGCTGTTGTAGCTGCGGCTGTTGTAGTTGCTGCAGTCGTAGGTGAGGCTGTTGTAGGTGCAGCTGTTGTAGGTACAACTGTTGTTGTAGGTGCAGCTGTTGTAGGCGCAGCTGTTGTTGGTGCTGCAGTCGTAGCTGCGGCTGTTGTAGTTGCAGCTGTTGTAGGTGCAACTGTTGTTGTAGGTGCAGCTGTTGTAGGTGCGGCTGTTGTAGGTGCGGCTGTTGTAGGTGCAGCTGTTGTAGGTACGGCTGTTGTAGGTGCGGCTGTTGTAGGTGCGGCTGTTGTAGGTGCAGCTGTTGAAGGTGTTGCAGTTGTTGGTGCTGCTGTTGTAGCTGCGGCTGTTGTAGTTGCTGCAGTCGTAGGTGCGGCTGTTGTAGGTGCTGCAGTCGTAGGTGCTGCTGTTGTAGGTGCAGCTGTTGTAGGTGCAACTGTTGTTGTAGGTGCAGCTGTTGTAGGTGCAGCTGTTGTAGGTGCGGCTGTTGTAGGTGCGGCTGTTGTAGGTGCAACTGTTGTTGTAGGTGCAGCTGTTGTAGGTGCAGCTGTTGTTGTAGGTGCAGCTGTTGTAGGTGCAGCTGTTGTAGGTGCGGCTGTTGTAGGTGCAGCTGTTGTAGGTGTTGCAGTTGTTGGTGCTGCTGTTGTAGCTGCGGCTGTTGTAGTTGCTGCAGTCGTAGGTGCGGCTGTTGTAGGTGCAGCTGTTGTAGGTACAACTGTTGTTGTAGGTGCAGCTGTTGTAGGTGCGGCTGTTGTAGGTGCGGCTGTTGTAGGTGCAGATGTTGTAGGTACGGCTGTTGTAGGTGCGGCTGTTGTAGGTGCGGCTGTTGTAGGTGCAGCTGTTGAAGGTGTTGCAGTTGTTGGTGCTGCTGTTGTAGCTGCGACTGTTGTAGTTGCTGCAGTCGTAGGTGCGGCTGTTGTAGGTGCTGCAGTCGTAGGTGCTGCTGTTGTAGGTGCAGCTGTTGTAGGTGCAACTGTTGTTGTAGGTGCAGCTGTTGTAGGTGCAGCTGTTGTAGGTGCGGCTGTTGTAGGTGCGGCTGTTGTAGGTGCAACTGTTGTTGTAGGTGCAGCTGTTGTAGGTGCAGCTGTTGTAGGTGCGGCTGTTGTAGGTGCAGCTGTTGTAGGTGTTGCAGTTGTTGGTGCTGCTGTTGTAGCTGCGGCTGTTGTAGTTGCTGCAGTCGTAGGTGCGGCTGTTGTAGGTGCAGCTGTTGTAGGTACAACTGTTGTTGTAGGTGCAGCTGTTGTAGGCGCAGCTGTTGTTGGTGCTGCAGTCGTAGCTGCGGCTGTTGTAGTTGCAGCTGTTGTAGGTGCAACTGTTGTTGTAGGTGCAGCTGTTGTAGGTGCGGCTGTTGTAGGTGCGGCTGTTGTAGGTGCAGCTGTTGTAGGTATTGCAGTTGTTGGTGCTGCCGTTGTAGCTGCGGCTGTAGTAGTTGCTGCAGTCGTAGCTGCGGCTGTTGTAGTTGCTGCAGTAGTAGGTGCGGCTGTTGTAGTTGCAGCAGTCGTAGGTGAGGCAGTTGTAGGTGCCGCTGTTGTTGGTATGGCTGTTGTAGGTGCAGCTGTTGTCGGTGCAGCTATTGTCGGCACTGCAGTTGTTGGTGCTGCAGACGTAATTGCGGCTGTTGTAGGTGCTGCTGTTGTAGGCGCATCTGTTGTAGGTATGGCTGTTGTAGGTGCGGCTGTTGTAGGTGCAGCTGTTGTTGGTGCTGCAGTCGTAGGTGCAGCTGTTGTAGGTGCAGCTGTTGTAGGTGCGGCTGTTGTAGGTGCGGCTGTTGTAGGTGCAGCTGTTGTAGGTGTTGCAGTTGTTGGTGCTGCTGTTGTAGGTCTGGCTGTTGTCGGTGCAACTGTTGTTGTAGTTGCTGCAGTCGTAGGTGCGGCTGTTGTAGGTGCTGCAGTCGTAGGTGCTGCTGTTGTAGGTGCAGCTGTTAAAGGTGCAACTGTTGTTGTAGGTGTTGCAGTTGTAGGTGCAGCTGTTGTCGGTGCGGCTGTTGTCGGTGCAGCTGTTGTAGGCGCAGCTGTTGTTGGTGCTGCAGTCGTAGCTGCGGCTGTTGTAGTTGCTGCAGTCTTAGGTGCGGCTGTTGTAGGTGCGGCTGTTGTAGGTGCAGCTGTTGTAGGTGCGGCTGTTGTAGGTGCGGCTGTTGTAGGTGCAACTGTTGTTGTAGGTGCAGCTGTTGTAGGTGCAGCTGTTGTAGGTGCGGCTGTTGTAGGTGCAGCTGTTGTAGGTGTTGCAGTTGTTGGTGCTGCTGTTGTAGCTGCGGCTGTTGTAGTTGCTGCAGTCGTAGGTGCGGCTGTTGTAGGTGCAGCTGTTGTAGGTACAACTGTTGTTGTAGGTGCAGCTGTTGTAGGCGCAGCTGTTGTTGGTGCTGCAGTCGTAGCTGCGGCTGTTGTAGTTGCAGCTGTTGTAGGTGCAACTGTTGTTGTAGGTGCAGCTGTTGTAGGTGCGGCTGTTGTAGGTGCGGCTGTTGTAGGTGCAGCTGTTGTAGGTATTGCAGTTGTTGGTGCTGCTGTTGTAGCTGCGGCTGTAGTAGTTGCTGCAGTCGTAGCTGCGGCTGTTGTAGTTGCTGCAGTAGTAGGTGCGGCTGTTGTAGTTGCAGCAGTCGTAGGTGAGGCAGTTGTAGGTGCCGCTGTTGTTGGTATGGCTGTTGTAGGTGCAGCTGTTGTCGGTGCAGCTGTTGTCGGCACTGCAGTTGTTGGTGCTGCAGACGTAATTGTGGCTGTTGTAGGTGCTGCTGTTGTAGGCGCAGCTGTTGTAGGTGCAGCTGTTGTAGGTGCTGCTGTTGTAGGTCTGGCTGTTGTCGGTGCAACTGTTGTTGTAGTTGCTGCAGTCGTAGGTGCGGCTGTTGTAGGTGCTGCAGTCGTAGGTGCTGCTGTTGTAGGTGCAGCTGTTAAAGGTGCAACTGTTGTTGTAGGTGTTGCAGTTGTAGGTGCAGCTGTTGTCGGTGCGGCTGTTGTCGGTGCAGCTGTTGTAGGCGCAGCTGTTGTTGGTGCTGCAGTTGTTGGTGCTGCAGTCGTAGCTGCGGCTGTTGTAGTTGCTGCAGTCTTAGGTGCGGCTGTTGTAGGTGCGGCTGTTGTAGGTGCAGCTGTTGTAGGTGTTGCAGTTGTTGGTGCTGCTGTTGTAGCTGCGGCTGTTGTAGTTGCTGCAGTCGTAGGTGAGGCTGTTGTAGGTGCAGCTGTTGTAGGTACAACTGTTGTTGTAGGTGCAGCTGTTGTAGGCGCAGCTGTTGTTGGTGCTGCAGTCGTAGGTGCAGCTGTTGTAGGTGCAGCTGTTGTAGGTGCGGCTGTTGTAGGTGCGGCTGTTGTAGGTGCAGCTGTTGTAGGTGTTGCAGTTGTTGGTGCTGCTGTTGTAGGTCTGGCTGTTGTCGGTGCAACTGTTGTTGTAGGTGCAGCTGTTGTAGCTTTGGCTGTAGTAGTTGCTGCAGTCGTAGCTGCGGCTGTTGTAGTTGCTGCAGTAGTAGCTTTGGCTGTAGTAGTTGCTGCAGTCGTAGCTGCGGCTGTTGTAGTTGCTGCAGTAGTAGGTGCAGCTGTTGTCGGTGCGGCTGTTGTCGGTGCAGCTGTTGTCGATGCAGCTGTTGTCAGGGCAGCTGTTGTCGGTGCTGCAGTTGTAGCTATGGCTGTTGTAGGTACAGCAGTTGTAGGTGCCGCTGTTGTTTCTGTGGCTGTTGTAGGCGCAGCTGTTGTAGGTGCAGCTGTTGTAGGTGCAACTGTTGTTGTAGGTGCAGCTGTTGTAGGTGCAGCTGTTGTAGGTGTGGCTGTTGTCGGTGCGGCTGTTGTCGTTGCAGCTGTTGTCAGGGCAGCTGTTGTCGGTGCTGCAGTTGTAGCTACGGCTGTTGTAGGTACAGCAGTTGTAGGTGCCGCTGTTGTTTGTGTGGCTGTTGTAGCTGCGGCTGTTGTAGTTGCTGCAGTCGTAGGTGCGGTTGTTGTAGGTGCTGCAGTCGTAGGTGCTGTTGTTGTAGGTGCAGCTGTTGTAGGTGCAACTGTTGTTGTAGGTGCAGCTGTTGTAGGTGCAGCTGTTGTAGGTGCAGCTGTTGTAGGCGCAGCTGTTGTCGGTGCTGCAGTTGTAGCTATGGCTGTTGTAGGTACAGCAGTTGTAGGTGCCGCTGTTGTTTGTGTGGCTGTTGTAGGCGCAGCTGTTGTAGTTGCTGCAGTCGTAGCTGCGGCTGTTGTAGTTGCTGCAGTCGAAGGTGCTGCTGTTGTAGGTGCAGCTGTTGTAGGTGCAGCTGTTGTAGGTGCAGCTGTTGTAGGTGCGGCTGTTGTAGGTGCGGCTGTTGTAGGTGCAGCTGTTGTAGGTGTTGCAGTTGTTGGTGCTGCTGTTGTAGGTCTGGCTGTTGTCGGTGCAACTGTTGTTGTAGGTACAGCTGTTGTAGGTGCAGCTGTTGTAGGTGCGGCTGTTGTAGGTGCGGCTGTTGTAGGTGCAGCTGTTGTAGGTGTTGCAGTTGTTGGTGCTGCTGTTGTAGCTGCGGCTGTTGTAGTTGCTGCAGTCGTAGCTGCAGTCGTAGGTGTTGCAGTTGTAGGTACAACTGTTGTTGTAGGTGCAGCTGTTGTAGGCGCAGCTGTTGTTGGTGCTGCAGTCGTAGCTGCGGCTGTTGTAGTTGCAGCTGTTGTAGGTGCAACTGTTGTTGTAGGTGCAGCTGTTGTAGGTGCGGCTGTTGTAGGTTCGGCTGTTGTAGGTGCAGCTGTTGTAGGTATTGCAGTTGTTGGTGCTGCTGTTGTAGCTTTGGCTGTAGTAGTTGCTGCAGTCGTAGCTGCGGCTGTTGTACTTGCTTCAGTAGTAGGTGCAGCTGTTGTCGGTGCGGCTGTTGTTTGTGTGGCTGTTGTAGGCGCAGCTGTTGTAGGTGCAGCTGTTGTAGGTGCAACTGTTGTTGTAGGTGCAGCTGTTGTAGGTGCAGCTGTTGTAGGTGTGGCTGTTGTCGGTGCGGCTGTTGTCGGTGCAGCTGTTGTCAGGGCAGCTGTTGTCGGTGCTGCAGTTGTAGCTATGGCTGTTGTAGGTACAGCAGTTGTAGGTACCGTTGTTGTTTGTGTGGCTGTTGTAGGCGCAGCTGTTGTAGTTGCTGCAGTCGTAGCTGCGGCTGTTGTAGTTGCTGCAGTCGTAGGTGCTGCTGTTGTAGGTGCAGCTGTTGTAGGTGCAGCTGTTGTAGGTGCAGCTGTTGTAGGTGCAGCTGTTGTAGGTACGGCTGTTGTAGGCGCAGCTGTTGTAGTTGCTGCAGTCATAGCTGCGGCTGTTGTAGTTGCTGCAGTCGTAGGTGCGGCTGTTGTAGGTACAACTGTTGGTGCTGCAGTTGAAGCTATGGCTATTGTAGGTACAGCAGTTGTAGGTGCCGCCGTTGTTGGTGTGGCTGTTGTAGGTGCAGCTGTTGTCGGTGCGGCTGTTGTCGGTGCAGCTGTTGTCGATGCAGCTGTTGTCAGGGCAGCTGTTGTCGGTGCTGCAGTTGTAGCTATGGCTGTTGTAGGTACAGCAGTTGTAGGTGCCGCTGTTGTTTGTGTGGCTGTTGTAGGCGCAGCTGTTGTAGGTGCAGCTGTTGTAGGTGTTGCAGTTGTTGGTGCTGCTGTTGTAGGTGTTGCAGTTGTTGGTGCTGCTGTTGTAGCTGCGGCTGTTGTAGTTGCTGCAGTCGTAGGTGCGGCTGTTGTAGGTGCAGCTGTTGTAGTTGCAACTGTTGTAGGTGCAGCTGTTGTAGGTGCAGCTGTTGTAGGTGCGGCTGTTGTAGGTTCGGCTGTTGTAGGTGCAGCTGTTGTAGGTATTGCAGTTGTTGGTGCTGCTGTTGTAGCTTTGGCTGTAGTAGTTGCTGCAGTCGTAGCTGCGGCTGTTGTAGTTGCTGCAGTAGTAGGTGCAGCTGTTGTCGGTGCGGCTGTTGTCGGTGCAGCTGTTGTCGATGCAGCTGTTGTCAGGGCAGCTGTTGTCGGTGCTGCAGTTGTAGCTATGGCTGTTGTAGGTACAGCAGTTGTAGGTGCCGCTGTTGTTTGTGTGGCTGTTGTAGGCGCAGCTGTTGTAGGTGCAGCTGTTGTAGGTGCAACTGTTGTTGTAGGTGCAGCTGTTGTAGGTGCAGCTGTTGTAGGTGTGGCTGTTGTCGGTGCGGCTGTTGTCGATGCAGCTGTTGTCAGGGCAGCTGTTGTCGGTGCTGCAGTTGTAGCTATGGCTGTTGTAGGTACAGCAGTTGTAGGTGCCGCTGTTGTTTGTGTGGCTGTTGTAGGCGCAGCTGTTGTAGTTGCTGCAGTCGTAGCTGCGGCTGTTGTAGTTGCTGCAGTCGTAGGTGCTGCTGTTGTAGGTGCAGCTGTTGTAGGTGCAGCTGTTGTAGGTGCAGCTGTTGTAGGTACGGCTGTTGTAGGCGCAGCTGTTGTAGTTGCTGCAGTCGTAGCTGCGGCTGTTGTAGTTGCTGCAGTCGTAGGTGCGGCTGTTGTAGGTACAACTGTTGGTGCTGCAGTTGAAGCTATGGCTATTGTAGGTACAGCAGTTGTAGGTGCCGCCGTTGTTGGTGTGGCTGTTGTAGGCGCAGCTGTTGTAGTTGCTGCAGTCGTAGGTGCGGCTGTTATAGTTGCTGCAGTCGTAGCTGCAGTCGTAGGTGTTGCAGTTGTAGGTGCAGCTGTTGTCGGTGCGGCTGTTGTCGGTGCAGCTGTTGTCGATGCAGCTGTTGTCAGGGCAGCTGTTGTCGGTGCTGCAGTTGTAGCTATGGCTGTTGTAGGTACAGCAGTTGTAGGTGCCGCTGTTGTTTGTGTGGCTGTTGTAGGCGCAGCTGTTGTAGGTGCAGCTGTTGTAGGTGTTGCAGTTGTTGGTGCTGCTGTTGTAGGTGCAGCTGTTGTAGGTGTTGCAGTTGTTGGTGCTGCTGTTGTAGCTGCGGCTGTTGTAGTTGCTGCAGTCGTAGGTGCGGCTGTTGTAGGTGCAGCTGTTGTAGTTGCAACTGTTGTAGGTGCAGCTGTTGTAGGTGCAGCTGTTGTAGGTGCGGCTGTTGTAGGTGCGGCTGTTGTAGGTGCAGCTGTTGTAGGTGTTGCAGTTGTTGGTGCTGCTGTTGTAGCTGCGGCTGTTGTAGTTGCTGCAGTCGTAGGTGCGGCTGTTGTAGGTGCAGCTGTTGTAGGTGTGGCTGTTGTCGGTGCTGCAGTCGTAGCTGCGGCTGTTGTAGTTGCTGCAGTCGTAGGTGCGGCTGTTGTAGGTGCAACTGTTGTTGTAGGTGTTGCAGTTGTAGGTGCAGCTGTTGTAGGTGTGGCTGTTGTCGGTGCTGCAGTCGTAGCTGCGGCTGTTGTAGTTGCTGCAGTCGTAGGTGCGGCTGTTGTAGGTGCAGCTGTTGTAGGTTCAACTGTTGTTGTAGGTGCCGCTGTTGTTGCTGTGGCTGTTGTAGGCGCAGCTGTTGTAGTTGCTGCAGTCGTAGCTGCTGCTGTTGTAGTTGCTGCAGACGTAGGTGCGGCTGTTGTAGGTACAACTGTTGGTGCTGCAGTTGAAGCTATGGCTATTGTAGGTACAGCAGTTGTAGGTGCCGCCGTTGTTGGTGTGGCTGTTGTAGGCGCAGCTGTTGTAGTTGCTGCAGTCGTAGGTGCGGCTGTTATAGTTGCTGCAGTCGTAGCTGCAGTCGTAGGTGTTGCAGTTGTAGGTGCAGCTGTTGTCGGTGCGGCTGTTGTCGGTGCAGCTGTTGTCGATGCAGCTGTTGTCAGGGCAGCTGTTGTCGGTGCTGCAGTTGTAGCTATGGCTGTTGTAGGTACAGCAGTTGTAGGTGCCACTGTTGTTTGTGTGGCTGTTGTAGGCGCAGCTGTTGTAGGTGCAGCTGTTGTAGGTGCAACTGTTGTTGTAGGTGCAGCTGTTGTAGGTGCAGCCGTTGTAGGTGTGGCTGTTGTCGGTGCGGCTGTTGTCGGTGCAGCTGTTGTCAGGGCAGCTGTTGTCGGTGCTGCAGTTGTAGCTATGGCTGTTGTAGGTACAGCAGTTGTAGGTGCCGCTGTTGTTTGTGTGGCTGTTGTAGGCGCAGCTGTTGTAGTTGCTGCAGTCGTAGCTGCGGCTGTTGTAGTTGCTGCAGTCGTAGTTGCTGCTGTTGTAGGTGCAGCTGTTGTAGGTGCAGCTGTTGTAGGTGCAGCTGTTGTAGGTACGGCTGTTGTAGTTGCGGCTGTTGTAGGTGCAGCTGTTGTAGGTGTTGCAGTTGTTGGTGCTGCTGTTGTAGGTCTGGCTGTTGTCGGTGCAACTGTTGTAGGTGCAGCTGTTGTAGGTGCTGCTGTTGTAGGTGCAGCTGTTGTAGGTGCAACTGTTGTTGTAGGTGCCGCTATTGTTGCTGTGGCTGTTGTAGGCGCAGCTGTTGTAGTTGCTGCAGTCGTAGCTGCGGCTGTTGTAGTTGCTGCAGTCGTAGGTGCGGCTGTTGTAGGTGCAACTGTTGGTGCTGCAGTTGAAGCTATGGCTATTGTAGGTACAGCAGTTGTAGGTGCCGCCGTTGTTGGTGTGGCTGTTGTAGGCGCAGCTGTTGTAGTTGATGCAGTCGTAGGTGCGGCTGTTGTAGTTGCTGCAGTCGTAGCTGCAGTCGTCGGTGTTGCAGTTGTAGGTGCAGCTGTTGTCGGTGCGGCTGTTGTCGGTGCAGCTGTTGTAGGCGCAGCTGTTGTTGGTGCTGCAGTCGTAGCTGCGGCTGTTGTAGTTGCTGCAGTCGTAGGTGCTGCTGTTGTAGGTGCAGCTGTTGTAGGTGCAACTGTTGTTGTAGGTGCAGCTGTTGTAGGTGCAACTGTTGTTGTAGGTGCGGCTGTTGTAGGTGCGGCTGTTGTAGGTGCGGCTGTTGTAGGTGCAGCTGTTGTAGGTACGGCTGTTGTAGGTGCGGCTGTTGTAGGTGCAGCTGTTGTAGGTGCAGCTGTTGTAGGTACGGCTGTTGTAGGTGCGGCTGTTGTAGGTGCAGCTGTTGTAGTTGCTGCAGTCGTAGCTGCGGCTGTTGTAGTTGCTGCAGTAGTAGGTGCGGCTGTTGTAGTTGCAGCAGTCGTAGGTGAGGCAGTTGTAGGTGCCGCTGTTGTTGGTATGGCTGTTGTAGGTGCAGCTGTTGTCGGTGCAGCTGTTGTCGGCACTGCAGTTGTTGGTGCTGCAGTTGAAGCTATGGCTATTGTAGGTACAGCAGTTGTAGGTGCCGCCGTTGTTGGTGTGGCTGTTGTAGGCGCAGCTGTTGTAGTTGCTGCAGTCGTAGGTGCGGCTGTTATAGTTGCTGCAGTCGTAGCTGCAGTCGTAGGTGTAGCAGTTGTAGGTGCAGCTGTTGTCGGTGCGGCTGTTGTCGGTGCAGCTGTTGTCGATGCAGCTGTTGTCAGGGCAGCTGTTGTCGGTGCTGCAGTTGTAGCTATGGCTGTTGTAGGTACAGCAGTTGTAGGTGCCGCTGTTGTTTGTGTGGCTGTTGTAGGCGCAGCTGTTGTAGGTTCAGCTGTTGTAGGTGTTGCAGTTGTTGGTGCTGCTGTTGTAGGTGCAGCTGTTGTAGGTGTTGCAGTTGTTGGTGCTGCTGTTGGTGCTGCTGTTGTAGCTGCGGCTGTTGTAGTTGCTGCAGTCGTAGGTGCGGCTGTTGTAGGTGCAGCTGTTGTAGTTGCAACTGTTGTAGGTGCAGCTGTTGTAGGTGCAGCTGTTGTAGGTGCGGCTGTTGTAGGTGCGGCTGTTGTAGGTGCAGCTGTTGTAGGTGTTGCAGTTGTTGGTGCTGCTGTTGTAGCTGCGGCTGTTGTAGTTGCTGCAGTCGTAGGTGCGGCTGTTGTAGGTGCAGCTGTTGTAGGTGTGGCTGTTGTCGGTGCTGCAGTCGTAGCTGCGGCTGTTGTAGTTGCTGCAGTCTTAGGTGCGGCTGTTGTAGGTGCAACTGTTGTTGTAGGTGTTGCAGTTGTAGGTGCAGCTGTTGTAGGTGTGGCTGTTGTCGGTGCTGCAGTCGTAGCTGCGGCTGTTGTAGTTGCTGCAGTCGTAGGTGCGGCTGTTGTAGGTGCAGCTGTTGTAGGTTCAACTGTTGTTGTAGGTGCCGCTGTTGTTGCTGTGGCTGTTGTAGGCGCAGCTGTTGTAGTTGCTGCAGTCGTAGCTGCGGCTGTTGTAGTTGCTGCAGACGTATGTGCGGCTGTTGTAGGTACAACTGTTGGTGCTGCAGTTGAAGCTATGGCTATTGTAGGTACAGCAGTTGTAGGTGCCGCCGTTGTTGGTGTGGCTGTTGTAGGCGCAGCTGTTGTAGTTGCTGCAGTCGTAGGTGCGGCTGTTATAGTTGCTGCAGTCGTAGCTGCAGTCGTAGGTGTTTCAGTTGTAGGTGCAGCTGTTGTCGGTGCGGCTGTTGTCGGTGCAGCTGTTGTCGATGCAGCTGTTGTCAGGGCAGCTGTTGTCGGTGCTGCAGTTGTAGCTATGGCTGTTGTAGGTACAGCAGTTGTAGGTGCCGCTGTTGTTTGTGTGGCTGTTGTAGGAGCAGCTGTTGTAGGTGCAGCTGTTGTAGGTGCAACTGTTGTTGTAGGTGCAGCTGTTGTAGGTGCAGCCGTTGTAGGTGTGGCTGTTGTCGGTGCGGCTGTTGTCGGTGCAGCTGTTGTCAGGGCAGCTGTTGTCGGTGCTGCAGTTGTAGCTATGGCTGTTGTAGGTACAGCAGTTGTAGGTGCCGCTGTTGTTTGTGTGGCTGTTGTAGGCGCAGCTGTTGTAGTTGCTGCAGTCGTAGCTGCGGCTGTTGTAGTTGCTGCAGTCGTAGTTGCTGCTGTTGTAGGTGCAGCTGTTGTAGGTGCAGCTGTTGTAGGTGCAGCTGTTGTAGGTACGGCTGTTGTAGGTGTGGCTGTTGTAGGTGCAGCTGTTGTAGGTGTTGCAGTTGTTGGTGCTGCTGTTGTAGGTCTGGCTGTTGTCGGTGCAACTGTTGTAGGTGCAGCTGTTGTAGGTGCGGCTGTTGTAGGTGCAGCTGTTGTAGGTGCAACTGTTGTTGTAGGTGCCGCTATTGTTGCTGTGGCTGTTGTAGGCGCAGCTGTTGTAGTTGCTGCAGTCGTAGCTGCGGCTGTTGTAGTTGCTGCAGTCGTAGGTGCGGCTGTTGTAGGTGCAACTGTTGGTGCTGCAGTTGAAGCTATGGCTATTGTAGGTACAGCAGTTGTAGGTGCCGCCGTTGTTGGTGTGGCTGTTGTAGGCGCAGCTGTTGTAGTTGATGCAGTCGTAGGTGCGGCTGTTGTAGTTGCTGCAGTCGTAGCTGCAGTCGTCGGTGTTGCAGTTGTAGGTGCAGCTGTTGTCGGTGCGGCTGTTGTAGGTGCAACTGTTGGTGCTGCAGTTGAAGCTATGGCTATTGTAGGTACAGCAGTTGTAGGTGCCGCCGTTGTTGGTGTGGCTGTTGTAGGCGCAGCTGTTGTAGTTGATGCAGTCGTAGGTGCGGCTGTTGTAGTTGCTGCAGTCGTAGCTGCAGTCGTCGGTGTTGCAGTTGTAGGTGCAGCTGTTGTAGGCGCAGCTGTTGTTGGTGCTGCAGTCGTAGCTGCGGCTGTTGTAGTTGCTGCAGTCGTAGGTGCTGCTGTTGTAGGTGCAGCTGTTGTAGGTGCAACTGTTGTTGTAGGTGCAGCTGTTGTAGGTGCAACTGTTGTTGTAGGTGCGGCTGTTGTAGGTGCGGCTGTTGTAGGTGCGGCTGTTGTAGTTGCTGTAGTCGTAGCTGCGGCTGTTGTAGTTGCTGCAGTAGTAGGTGCGGCTGTTGTAGTTGCAGCAGTCGTAGGTGAGGCAGTTGTAGGTGCCGCTGTTGTTGGTATGGCTGTTGTAGGTGCAGCTGTTGTCGGTGCAGCTGTTGTCGGCACTGCAGTTGTTGGTGCTGCAGACGTAATTGCGGATGTTGTAGGTGCTGCTGTTGTAGGTGCAGCTGTTGTAGGTGCAGCTGTTGTAGGTGCAACTGTTGTAGGTGCAGCTGTTGTAGGCGCAGCTGTTGTAGGTATGGCTGTTGTAGTTGCGGCTGTTGTAGGTGCAGCTGTTGTAGGTGTTGCAGTTGTTGGTGCTGCTGTTGTAGCTGCGGCTGTTGTTGTTGCTGCAGTTGTAGGTGCGGCTGTTGTAGGTGCTGCAGTCGTAGGTGCTGATGTTGTAGGTGCAGCTGTTGTAGGTGCAACTGTTGTTGTAGGTGCAGCTGTTGTAGGTGCAGCTGTCGTAGGTGTTGCAGTTGTAGGTGCAGCTGTTGTCGGTGCGGCTGTTGTCGGTGCAGCTGTTGTCGATGCAGCTGTTGTCAGGGCAGCTGTTGTCGGTGCTGCAGTTGTAGCTATGGCTGTTGTAGGTACAGCAGTTGTAGGTGCCGCTGTTGTTTGTGTGGCTGTTATAGGCGCAGCTGTTGTAGGTGCAGTTGTTGTAGGTGCAACTGTTGTTGTAGGTGCAGCTGTTGTAGGTGCAGCTGTTGTAGGTGTGGCTGTTGTCGGTGCGGCTGTTGTCGGTGCAGCTGTTGTCAGGGCAGCTGTTGTCGGTGCTGCAGTTGTAGCTATGGCTGTTGTAGGTACAGCAGTTGTAGGTGCCGCTGTTGTTTGTGTGGCTGTTGTAGGCGCAGCTGTTGTAGTTGCTGCAGTCGTAGCTGCGGCTGTTGTAGTTGCTGCAGTCGTAGGTGCTGCTGTTGTAGGTGCAGCTGTTGTAGGTGCAACTGTTGTAGGTGCAGCTGTTGTAGGTACGGCTGTTGTAGGTGCGGCTGTTGTAGGTGCAGCTGTTGTAGTTGCTGCAGTCGTAGCTGCGGCTGTTGTAGTTGCTGCAGTAGTAGGTGCGGCTGTTGTAGTTGCAGCAGTCGTAGGTGAGGCAGTTGTAGGTGCCGCTGTTGTTAGTATGGCTGTTGTAGGTGCAGCTGTTGTCGGTGCAGCTGTTGTCGGCACTGCAGTTGTTGGTGTTGCAGACGTAATTGCGGCTGTTGAAGGTGCTGCTGTTGTAGGTGCAGCTGTTGTAGGTGCAGCTGTTGTAGGTGCAACTGTTGTAGGTGCAGCTGTTGTAGGCGCAGCTGTTGTAGGTATGGCTGTTGTAGGTGCGGCTGTTGTAGGTGCAGCTGTTGTAGGTGTTGCAGTTGTTGGTGCTGCTGTTGTAGCTGCGGCTGTTGTAGTTGCTGCAGTCGTAGGTGCGGCTGTTGTAGGTGCTGCAGTCGTAGGTGCTGATGTTGTAGGTGCAGCTGTTGTAGGTGCAACTGTTGTTGTAGGTGCAGCTGTTGTAGGTGCAGCTGTTGTAGGTGCGGCTGTTGTAGTTGCCGCTGTTGTTGGTATGGCTGTTGTAGGTGCAGCTGTTGTCGATGCAGCTGTTGTCAGGGCAGCTGTTGTCGGTGCTGCAGTTGTAGCTATGGCTGTTGTAGGTACAGCAGTTGTAGGTGCCGCTGTTGTTTGTGTGGCTGTTATAGGCGCAGCTGTTGTAGGTGCAGTTGTTGTAGGTGCAACTGTTGTTGTAGGTGCAGCTGTTGTAGGTGCAGCTGTTGTAGGTGTGGCTGTTGTCGGTGCGGCTGTTGTCGGTGCAGCTGTTGTCAGGGCAGCTGTTGTCGGTGCTGCAGTTGTAGCTATGGCTGTTGTAGGTACAGCAGTTGTAGGTGCCGCTGTTGTTTGTGTGGCTGTTGTAGGCGCAGCTGTTGTAGTTGCTGCAGTCGTAGCTGCGGCTGTTGTAGTTGCTGCAGTCGTAGGTGCTGCTGTTGTAGGTGCAGCTGTTGTAGGTGCAACTGTTGTAGGTGCAGCTGTTGTAGGTACGGCTGTTGTAGGTGCGGCTGTTGTAGGTGCAGCTGTTGTAGTTGCTGCAGTCGTAGCTGCGGCTGTTGTAGTTGCTGCAGTAGTAGGTGCGGCTGTTGTAGTTGCAGCAGTCGTAGGTGAGGCAGTTGTAGGTGCCGCTGTTGTTAGTATGGCTGTTGTAGGTGCAGCTGTTGTCGGTGCAGCTGTTGTCGGCACTGCAGTTGTTGGTGCTGCAGACGTAATTGCGGCTGTTGAAGGTGCTGCTGTTGTAGGTGCAGCTGTTGTAGGTGCAGCTGTTGTAGGTGCAACTGTTGTAGGTGCAGCTGTTGTAGGCGCAGCTGTTGTAGGTATGGCTGTTGTAGGTGCGGCTGTTGTAGGTGCAGCTGTTGTAGGTGTTGCAGTTGTTGGTGCTGCTGTTGTAGCTGCGGCTGTTGTAGTTGCTGCAGTCGTAGGTGCGGCTGTTGTAGGTGCTGCAGTCGTAGGTGCTGATGTTGTAGGTGCAGCTGTTGTAGGTGCAACTGTTGTAGGTGCAGCTGTTGTAGGTGCGGCTGTTGTAGTTGCCGCTGTTGTTGGTATGGCTGTTGTAGGTGCAGCTGTTGTCGATGCAGCTGTTGTCAGGGCAGCTGTTGTCGGTGCTGCAGTTGTAGCTATGGCTGTTGTAGGTACAGCAGTTGTAGGTGCCGCTGTTGTTTGTGTGGCTGTTATAGGCGCAGCTGTAGTAGGTGCAGTTGTTGTAGGTGCAACTGTTGTTGTAGGTGCAGCTGTTGTAGGTGCAGCTGTTGTAGGTGTGGCTGTTGTCGGTGCGGCTGTTGTCGGTGCAGCTGTTGTCAGGGCAGCTGTTGTCGGTGCTGCAGTTGTAGCTATGGCTGTTGTAGGTACAGCAGTTGTAGGTGCCGCTGTTGTTTGTGTGGCTGTTGTAGGCGCAGCTGTTGTAGTTGCTGCAGTCGTAGCTGCGGCTGTTGTAGTTGCTGCAGTCGCAGGTGCTGCTGTTGTAGGTGCAGCTGTTGTAGGTGCAACTGTTGTAGGTGCAGCTGTTGTAGGTACGGCTGTTGTAGGTGCGGCTGTTGTAGGTGCAGCTGTTGTAGTTGCTGCAGTCGTAGCTGCGGCTGTTGTAGTTGCTGCAGTAGTAGGTGCGGCTGTTGTAGTTGCAGCAGTCGTAGGTGAGGCAGTAGTAGGTGCGGCTGTTGTAGTTGCAGCAGTCGTAGGAGAGGCAGTTGTAGGTGCCGCTGTTGTTAGTATGGCTGTTGTAGGTGCAGCTGTTGTCGGTGCAGCTGTTGTCGGCACTGCAGTTGTTGGTGTTGCAGACGTAATTGCGGCTGTTGAAGGTGCTGCTGTTGTAGGTGCAGCTGTTGTAGGTGCAGCTGTTGTAGGTGCAACTGTTGTAGGTGCAGCTGTTGTAGGCGCAGCTGTTGTAGGTATGGCTGTTGTAGGTGCGGCTGTTGTAGGTGCAGCTGTTGTAGGTGTTGCAGTTGTTGGTGCTGCTGTTGTAGCTGCGGCTGTTGTAGTTGCTGCAGTCGTAGGTGCGGCTGTTGTAGGTGCTGCAGTCGTAGGTGCTGATGTTGTAGGTGCAGCTGTTGTAGGTGCAACTGTTGTTGTAGGTGCAGCTGTTGTAGGTGCAGCTGTTGTAGGTGCGGCTGTTGTAGTTGCCGCTGTTGTTGGTATGGCTGTTGTAGGTGCAGCTGTTGTCGATGCAGCTGTTGTCAGGGCAGCTGTTGTCGGTGCTGCAGTTGTAGCTATGGCTGTTGTAGGTACAGCAGTTGTAGGTGCCGCTGTTGTTTGTGTGGCTGTTATAGGCGCAGCTGTTGTAGGTGCAGTTGTTGTAGGTGCAACTGTTGTTGTAGGTGCAGCTGTTGTAGGTGCAGCTGTTGTAGGTGTGGCTGTTGTCGGTGCGGCTGTTGTCGGTGCAGCTGTTGTCAGGGCAGCTGTTGTCGGTGCTGCAGTTGTAGCTATGGCTGTTGTAGGTACAGCAGTTTTAGGTGCCGCTGTTGTTTGTGTGGCTGTTGTAGGCGCAGCTGTTGTAGTTGCTGCAGTCGTAGCTGCGGCTGTTGTAGTTGCTGCAGTCGTAGGTGCTGCTGTTGTAGGTGCAGCTGTTGTAGGTGCAACTGTTGTAGGTGCAGCTGTTGTAGGTACGGCTGTTGTAGGTGCGGCTGTTCTAGGTGCAGCTGTTGTAGTTGCTGCAGTCGTAGCTGCGGCTGTTGTAGTTGCTGCAGTAGTAGGTGCGGCTGTTGTAGTTGCAGCAGTCGTAGGTGAGGCAGTTGTAGGTGCCGCTGTTGTTAGTATGGCTGTTGTAGGTGCAGCTGTTGTCGGTGCAGCTGTTGTCGGCACTGCAGTTGTTGGTGCTGCAGACGTAATTGCGGCTGTTGAAGGTGCTGCTGTTGTAGGTGCAGCTGTTGTAGGTGCAACTGTTGTAGGTGCAGCTGTTGTAGGCGCAGCTGTTGTAGGTATGGCTGTTGTAGGTGCGGCTGTTGTAGGTGCAGCTGTTGTAGGTGTTGCAGTTGTTGGTGCTGCTGTTGTAGCTGCGGCTGTTGCAGTTGCTGCAGTCGTAGGTGCGGCTGTTGTAGGTGCTGCAGTCGTAGGTGCTGATGTTGTAGGTGCAGCTGTTGTAGGTGCAACTGTTGTTGTAGGTGCAGCTGTTGTAGGTGCAGCTGTTGTAGGTGCGGCTGTTGTAGTTGCCGCTGTTGTTGGTATGGCTGTTGTAGGTGCAGCTGTTGTCGGTGCAGCTGTTGTCGGCACTGCAGTTGTTGGTGCTGCAGACGTAATTGCGGCTGTTGTAGGTGATGCTGTTGTAGGTGCAGCTGTTGTAGGTGCAGCTGTTGTAGGTGCAACTGTTGTAGGTGCAGCTGTTGTAGGCGCAGCTGTTGTAGGTATGGCTGTTGTAGGTGCGGCTGTTGTAGGTGCAGCTGTTGTAGGTGTTGCAGTTGTTGTTGGTGCTGCTGTTGTAGCTGCGGCTGTTGTTGTTGCTGCAGTCGTAGGTGCGGCTAATGTAGGTGCTGCAGTCGTAGGTGCTGATGTTGTAGGTGCAGCTGTTGCAGGTGCAACTGTTGTTGTAGGTGCAGCTGTTGTAGGTGCAGCTGTCGTAGGTGTTGCAGTTGTAGGTGCAGCTGTTGTCGGTGCGGCTGTTGTCGGTGCAGCTGTTGTCGATGCAGCTGTTGTCAGGGCAGCTGTTGTCGGTGCTGCAGTTGTAGCTATGGCTGTTGTAGGTACAGCAGTTGTAGGTGCCGCTGTTGTTTGTGTGGCTGTTATAGGCGCAGCTGTTGTAGGTGCAGTTGTTGTAGGTGCAACTGTTGTTGTAGGTGCAGCTGTTGTAGGTGCAGCTGTTGTAGGTGTGGCTGTTGTCGGTGCGGCTGTTGTCGGTGCAGCTGTTGTCAGGGCAGCTGTTGTCGGTGCTGCAGTTGTAGCTATGGCTGTTGTAGGTACAGCAGTTGTAGGTGCCGCTGTTGTTTGTGTGGCTGTTGTAGGCGCAGCTGTTGTAGTTGCTGCAGTCGTAGCTGCGGCTGTTGTAGTTGCTGCAGTCGTAGGTGCTGCTGTTGTAGGTGCAGCTGTTGTAGGTGCAACTGTTGTAGGTGCAGCTGTTGTAGGTACGGCTGTTGTAGGTGCGGCTGTTGTAGGTGCAGCTGTTGTAGTTGCTGCAGTCGTAGCTGCGGCTGTTGTAGTTGCTGCAGTAGTAGGTGCGGCTGTTGTAGTTGCAGCAGTCGTAGGTGAGGCAGTTGTAGGTGCCGCTGTTGTTAGTATGGCTGTTGTAGGTGCAGCTGTTGTCGGTGCAGCTGTTGTCGGCACTGCAGTTGTTGGTGCTGCAGACGTAATTGCGGCTGTTGAAGGTGCTGCTGTTGTAGGTGCAGCTGTTGTAGGTGCAGCTGTTGTAGGTGCAACTGTTGTAGGTGCAGCTGTTGTAGGCGCAGCTGTTGTAGGTATGGCTGTTGTAGGTGCGGCTGTTGTAGGTGCAGCTGTTGTAGGTGTTGCAGTTGTTGGTGCTGCTGTTGTAGCTGCGGCTGTTGTAGTTGCTGCAGTCGTAGGTGCGGCTGTTGTAGGTGCTGCAGTCGTAGGTGCTGATGTTGTAGGTGCAGCTGTTGTAGGTGCAACTGTTGTAGGTGCAGCTGTTGTAGGTGTGGCTGTTGTAGTTGCCGCTGTTGTTGGTATGGCTGTTGTAGGTGCAGCTGTTGTCGATGCAGCTGTTGTCAGGGCAGCTGTTGTCGGTGCTGCAGTTGTAGCTATGGCTGTTGTAGGTACAGCAGTTGTAGGTGCCGCTGTTGTTTGTGTGGCTGTTATAGGCGCAGCTGTAGTAGGTGCAGTTGTTGTAGGTGCAACTGTTGTTGTAGGTGCAGCTGTTGTAGGTGCAGCTGTTGTAGGTGTGGCTGTTGTCGGTGCAGCTGTTGTCGGTGCAGCTGTTGTCAGGGCAGCTGTTGTCGGTGCTGCAGTTGTAGCTATGGCTGTTGTAGGTACAGCAGTTGTAGGTGCCGCTGTTGTTTGTGTGGCTGTTGTAGGCGCAGCTGTTGTAGTTGCTGCAGTCGTAGCTGCGGCTGTTGTAGTTGCTGCAGTCGCAGGTGCTGCTGTTGTAGGTGCAGCTGTTGTAGGTGCAACTGTTGTAGGTGCAGCTGTTGTAGGTACGGCTGTTGTAGGTGCGGCTGTTGTAGGTGCAGCTGTTGTAGTTGCTGCAGTCGTAGCTGCGGCTGTTGTAGTTGCTGCAGTAGTAGGTTCGGCTGTTGTAGTTGCAGCAGTCGTAGGTGAGGCAGTTGTAGGTGCCGCTGTTGTTAGTATGGCTGTTGTAGGTGCAGCTGTTGTCGGTGCAGCTGTTGTCGGCACTGCAGTTGTTGGTGCTGCAGACGTAATTGCGGCTGTTGAAGGTGCTGCTGTTGTAGGTGCAGCTGTTGTAGGTGCAACTGTTGTAGGTGCAGCTGTTGTAGGCGCAGCTGTTGTAGGTATGGCTGTTGTAGGTGCGGCTGTTGTAGGTGCAGCTGTTGTAGGTGTTGCAGTTGTTGGTGCTGCTGTTGTAGCTGCGGCTGTTGTAGTTGCTGCAGTCGTAGGTGCAGCTGTTGTAGGTGCTGCAGTCGTAGGTGCTGATGTTGTAGGTGCAGCTGTTGTAGGTGCAACTGTTGTTGTAGGTGCAGCTGTTGTAGGTGCAGCTGTTGTAGGTGCGGCTGTTGTAGTTGCCGCTGTTGTTGGTATGGCTGTTGTCGGTGCAGCTGTTGTCGATGCAGCTGTTGTCAGGGCAGCTGTTGTCGGTGCTGCAGTTGTAGCTGCGGCTGTTGTAGTTGCTGCAGTAGTAGGTGCGGCTGTTGTAGTTGCAGCAGTCGTAGGTGAGGCAGTTGTAGGTGCCGCTGTTGTTAGTATGGCTGTTGTAGGTGCAGCTGTTGTCGGTGCAGCTGTTGTCGGCACTGCAGTTGTTGGTGCTGCAGACGTAATTGCGGCTGTTGAAGGTGCTGCTGTTGTAGGTGCAGCTGTTGTAGGTGCAACTGTTGTAGGTGCAGCTGTTGTAGGCGCAGCTGTTGTAGGTATGGCTGTTGTAGGTGCGGCTGTTGTAGGTGCAGCTGTTGTAGGTGTTGCAGTTGTTGGTGCTGCTGTTGTAGCTGCGGCTGTTGTAGTTGCTGCAGTCGTAGGTGCGGCTGTTGTAGGTGCTGCAGTCGTAGGTGCTGATGTTGTAGGTGCAGCTGTTGTAGGTGCAACTGTTGTTGTAGGTGCAGCTGTTGTAGGTGCAGCTGTTGTAGGTGCGGCTGTTGTAGTTGCCGCTGTTGTTGGTATGGCTGTTGTCGGTGCAGCTGTTGTCGATGCAGCTGTTGTCGGTGCAGCTGTTGTCGGCACTGCAGTTGTTGGTGCTGCAGACGTAATTGCGGCTGTTGTAGGTGATGCTGTTGTAGGTGCAGCTGTTGTAGGTGCAGCTGTTGTAGGTGCAACTGTTGTAGGTGCAGCTGTTGTAGGCGCAGCTGTTGTAGGTATGGCTGTTGTAGGTGCGGCTGTTGTAGGTGCAGCTGTTGTAGGTGTTGCAGTTGTTGGTGCTGCTGTTGTAGCTGCGGCTGTTGTTGTTGCTGCAGTCGTAGGTGCGGCTAATGTAGGTGCTGCAGTCGTAGGTGCTGATGTTGTAGGTGCAGCTGTTGCAGGTGCAACTGTTGTTGTAGGTGCAGCTGTTGTAGGTGCAGCTGTCGTAGGTGTTGCAGTTGTAGGTGCAGCTGTTGTCGGTGCGGCTGTTGTCGGTGCAGCTGTTGTCGATGCAGCTGTTGTCAGGGCAGCTGTTGTCGGTGCTGCAGTTGTAGCTATGGCTGTTGTAGGTACAGCAGTTGTAGGTGCCGCTGTTGTTTGTGTGGCTGTTATAGGCGCAGCTGTTGTAGGTGCAGTTGTTGTAGGTGCAACTGTTGTTGTAGGTGCAGCTGTTGTAGGTGCAGCTGTTGTAGGTGTGGCTGTTGTCGGTGCGGCTGTTGTCGGTGCAGCTGTTGTCAGGGCAGCTGTTGTCGGTGCTGCAGTTGTAGCTATGGCTGTTGTAGGTACAGCAGTTGTAGGTGCCGCTGTTGTTTGTGTGGCTGTTGTAGGCGCAGCTGTTGTAGTTGCTGCAGTCGTAGCTGCGGCTGTTGTAGTTGCTGCAGTCGTAGGTGCTGCTGTTGTAGGTGCAGCTGTTGTAGGTGCAGCTGTTGTAGGTGCAGCTGTTGTAGGTACGGCTGTTGTAGGTGCGGCTGTTGTAGGTGCAGCTGTTGTAGTTGCTGCAGTCGTAGCTGCGGCTGTTGTAGTTGCTGCAGTAGTAGGTGAGGCTGTTGTAGTTGCAGCAGTCGTAGGTGAGGCAGTTGTAGGTGCCGCTGTTGTTGGTATGGCTGTTGTAGGTGCAGCTGTTGTCGGTGCAGCTGTTGTCGGCACTGCAGTTGTTGGTGCTGCAGACGTAATTGCGGCTGTTGAAGGTGCTGCTGTTGTAGGTGCAGCTGTTGTAGGTGCAGCTGTTGTAGGTGCAACTGTTGTAGGTGCAGCTGTTGTAGGCGCAGCTGTTGTAGGTATGGCTGTTGTAGGTGCGGCTGTTGTAGGTGCAGCTGTTGTAGGTGTTGCAGTTGTTGGTGCTGCTGTTGTAGCTGCGGCTGTTGTAGTTGCTGCAGTCGTAGGTGCGGCTGTTGTAGGTGCTGCAGTCGTAGGTGCTAATGTTGTAGGTGCAGCTGTTGTAGGTGCAACTGTTGTTGTAGGTGCAGCTGTTGTAGGTGCAGCTGTTGTAGGTATTGCAGTTGTTGGTGCTGCTGTTGTAGCTGCGGCTGTAGTAGTTGCTGCAGTCGTAGCTGCGGCTGTTGTAGTTGCTGCAGTAGTAGGTGCGGCTGTTGTAGTTGCAGCAGTCGTAGGTGAGGCAGTTGTAGGTGCCGCTGTTGTTGGTATGGCTGTTGTAGGTGCAGCTGTTGTCGGTGTTGCAGTTGTTGGTGCTGCTGTTGTAGCGGCAGCTGTTGTAGTTGCTGCAGTCGTAGGTGAGGCTGTTGTAGGTGCAGCTGTTGTAGGTACAACTGTTGTTGTAGGTGCAGCTGTTGTAGGCGCAGCTGTTGTTGGTGCTGCAGTCGTAGCTGCGGCTGTTGTAGTTGCAGCTGTTGTAGGTGCAACTGTTGTTGTAGGTGCAGCTGTTGTAGGTGCGGCTGTTGTAGGTGCGGCTGTTGTAGGTGCAGCTGTTGTAGGTATTGCAGTTGTTGGTGCTGCAGTCGTAGCTGCGGCTGTAGTAGTTGCAGCTGTTGTAGGTGCAACTGTTGTTGTAGGTGCAGCTGTTGTAGGTGCGGCTGTTGTAGGTGCGGCTGTTGTAGGTGCAGCTGTTGTAGGTATTGCAGTTGTTGGTGCTGCTGTTGTAGCTGCGGCTGTAGTAGTTGCTGCAGTCGTAGCTGCGGCTGTTGTAGTTGCTGCAGTAGTAGGTGCGGCTGTTGTAGTTGCAGCAGTCGTAGGTGAGGCAGTTGTAGGTGCCGCTGTTGTTGGTAAGGCTGTTGTAGGTGCAGCTGTTGTCGGTGTTGCAGTTGTTGGTGCTGCTGTTGTAGCTGCGGCTGTTGTAGTTGCTGCAGTCGTAGGTGAGGCTGTTGTAGGTGCAGCTGTTGTAGGTACAACTGTTGTTGTAGGTGCAGCTGTTGTAGGCGCAGCTGTTGTTGGTGCTGCAGTCGTAGCTGTGGCTGTTGTAGTTGCAGCTGTTGAAGGTGCAACTGTTGTTGTAGGTGCAGCTGTTGTAGGTGCGGCTGTTGTAGGTTCGGCTGTTGTAGGTGCAGCTGTTGTAGGTATTGCAGTTGTTGGTGCTGCTGTTGTAGCTGCGGCTGTAGTAGTTGCTGCAGTCGTAGCTGCGGCTGTTGTAGTTGCTGCAGTAGTAGGTGCGGCTGTTGTAGGTGAGGCAGTTATAGGTGCCGCTGTTGTTGGTATGGCTGTTGTAGGTGCAGCTGTTGTCGGTGCAGCTGTTGTCGGCACTGCAGTTGTTGGTGCTGCAGACGTAATTGCGGCTGTTGTAGGTGCGGCTGTTGTAGGTGCAGCTGTTGTAGGTGCAGCTGTTGTAGGTGCAACTGTTGTTGTAGGTGCAGCTGTTGTAGGCGCAGCTGTTGTAGGTACGGCTGTTGTAGGTACGGCTGTTGTAGGTGCGGCTGTTGTAGGTGCAGCTGTTGTAGGTGTTGCAGTTGTAGCTGCTGCTGTTGTAGCTGCGGTTGTTGTAGTTGCTGCAGTCGTAGGTGCGGCTGTTGTAGGTGCTGCAGTCGTAGGTGCTGCTGTTGTAGGTGCAGCTGTTGTAGGTGCAACTGTTGTTGTAGGTGCAGCTGTTGTAGGTGCGGCTGTTGTAGGTGCGGCTGTTGTAGGTGCGGCTGTTGTAGGTGCAGCTGTTGTAGGTGTTGCAGTTGTTGGTGCTGCTGTTATAGCTTCGGCTGTTGTAGTTGCTGCAGTCGTAGGTGCGGCTGTTGTAGGTGCAGCTGTTGTAGGTGCAACTGTTGTAGGTGCAGCTGTTGTAGGTGCAGCTGTTGTAGGTGTAACTGTTGTTGTAGGTGCAGCTGTTGTAGGTGTGGCTGTTGTCAGTGCAGCTGTTGTCGGTGCGGCTGTTGTCGGTGCAGCTGTTGTCAGTGCAGCTGTTTTCTGTGCTGCAGTTGTAGCTATGGCTGTTGTAGGTACAGCAGTTGTAGGTGCCGCTGTTGTTGGTGTGGCTGTTGTCAGTGCAGCTGTTGTCGGTGCGGCTGTTGTCGGTGCAGCTGTTGTCAGTACAGCTGTTGTCGGTGCTGCAGTTGTAGCTATGGCTGTTGTAGGTACAGCAGTTTTAGGTGCCGCTGTTGTTGGTGTGGCTGTTGTAGGCGCAGCTGTTGTAGTTGCAACAGTCGTAGCTGCGGCTGTTGTAGTTGCTGCAGTCGTAGGTGCGGCTGTTGTGGGTGCAGCTGTTGTTGGTGCTGCAGTCGTAGCTGCGTCTGTTGTAGTTGCTGCAGTCATAGGTGCGGCTGTTGTAGTTTTAGCAGTCGTAGGTGAGGCAGTCGTAGGTGCCGCTGTTGGGGTTGCAGTTGTTATTTGAGCCGCAGTTGTTGTTGGGACGGCAGTTGTTGATGTTAGGGCAGCAGTTGTTGTTGGGGCTGCAGTTGTTACCGGTATTGCGGTTGTTGTTGGAGCTGCAGTTGTTGATGTTGGGGGAGCAGTTGTTGTGGCAGTATTACAAAAACTGGTTCCACAACAGGATGGTCCACTGCTTATGATTCCAACGCTTTGCATGAAAGGAAGGCTACCCAGGCTTGCAGCAGCTGCACACAGGTTTGTAGATGCACAGCCAGAAGCTGGAGAAGTGCTGGACCCACTTGTCACTGTAGAGGAAAAATCATCGTTTAACTACACAGCCTTCATTGTCTTAAGTTTGCTAATTGATTAAAATAAGTAATACCACAATGTAGAACATACTAACAATATCAGAAATAAAAGTATTTTCACTTTGTATGTGTTTATTACTATACTTTGAATACTATTGAATTATGACATGTAACTTTCTGGGAATATTAGAACATCAAAACTTAAGATTATTGACTTTTCCTGAAGTAACTAGTCACTATAGCTGCCATATGAATGTAGTGCAGTAAAAAGTACACTAATTACTTTTGATATTTAGTGGACTATAAGTATTAAGTAGCACATCATAGAAATACTACAAATACTATAGAACAGCAGTTCAGGACATGTACTTCTTTACTTTCCTCCACTGGTATATTTTCCAGATCTCAAATGTAGTTGGTTTGAGATACTTTAAGCTTGTAACATACTGTACTTTTTGGAAACCACGTATGATTAAGACTCACCACTCGCTTGAAAGCAGAGGTCCTCCTCCCCCTTACATTGTAATGTAGAAGTACATTGAGAGGTGAGACAAGTGAAACACTCTAGGGCATTTTCTGTCTGAACAGCAGGGACTGAAACAAAAAAGAACATCATTTGTTTGACGAAGAGAGAACATTTAAGCTTCACAAAATGAAAATGTAACTTGTCAGAAGATGGCAGGATGTCAATGTTATTTTTTTAAATCTATTTTTATCTTTAATCATCTTAAATGAGCTACTTATCCGTCTGTACTTACACAATAGAGTTTCTGTGTTGCAATCATCTGTGTTGCAGCACTTAACAGATGCAACTGCACTCGAAACACCCAAGTTGGCTGAAAATGTCCGAGAGCCTGTGGCTGGACACAGGGAGGATGATGCACACGCCTTGAATATTTGCTGTGCTGGAGTTCCAAGTGAAGTGGCTACAAAATAAAAAGTTGAGTTTGTCAATATTAACGGAAAGAACACATAACTTTGAAGTACATTTATTTTACTCAAAAGTAAAACATGGTGTAAAAAAATGCCTACCTTGAATGGAAGCTGTTACACACATCGTCTCTGAGGAACATGGGACTAGGACTGTGGTTGAACACTGATCATCTGTGCAAGTCTGACACTGAAGTGCCCAAGCTGCAATTGGGAGAATAAATTGTCAATGAATAATGATCACATCTCAAATGTCAAATCAAATATCTGAAGTGTATTGATGGTTTGTAAAGACTGAAAAGTCCTCTTCTTCTACTTCTTCCCCTTCTTCTGAAACAGGATTGTAAATAATATGAGGTTGTAATTTCTAAAAATGGTTTAAGTGTCGAATATACACTACTTGACTCTTTACTCAGCACACATATCTATGTACTTGCACAGCCAAGTCTTGTCATGTATATTGCCTAATAATTGTAATGTATCAAATGTATATTGATTTTGTTTCAAATTTTGTAGGTGCGACTGTTGTAGTTGCAGCAGTCGTAGGTGCCGCTGTTGTTGGTACGGCTGTTGTAGGTGCTACAGTCGTACCTGCAGCTGTTGTCGGCACTGCAGTTGTTGGTGCTGCAGATGTTATTGCGGCTGTTGTAGGTGCTGCAGTCGTAGGTGCTGCTGTTGTAGGTGCAGCTGTTGTATGTGCAACTGTTGTTGTAGGTGCAACTGTTGTAGGTGCGGCTGTTGTAGGTGCGGCTGTTGTCGGTGCAGCTGTTGTCGGTGCTGCAGTTGTAGCTATGGCTGTTGTAGGTACAGCAGTTGTAGGTGCCGCTGTTGTTGGTGTGGCTGTTGTAGGCGCAGCTGTTGTAGTTGCTGCAGTCGTAGCTGCGGCTGTTGTAGTTGCAGCAGTCGTAGGTGCCGCTGTTGTTGGTACGACTGTTGTAGGTGCTACAGTCGTAGCTGCAGTCGTAGGTGTTGCAGTTGTAGCTGCGGCTGTTGTAGTTGCTGCAGTCGTGGGTGCGGCTGTTGTAGGTGCAGCAGTTGTAGGTGCCGCTGTTGTTGGTGTGGCTGTTGTGGGTGCAGCTGTTGTTGGTGCTGCAGTCGTAGCTGCGTCTGTTGTAGTTGCTGCAGTCATAGGTGCGGCTGTTGTAGTTGCAGCAGTCGTAGGTGAGGCAGTCGTAGGTGCCGCTGTTGGGGTTGCAGTTGTTATTTGAACCACAGTTGTTGTTGGGACGGCAGTTGTTGATGTTAGGGCAGTAGTTGTTGTTGGGGCTGCAGTTGTTGTTACTGGTATTGCGGTTGTTGTTGGAGCTGCAGTTGTTGATGTTGGGGGAGCAGTTGTTGTGGCAGTATTACAAAAACTGGTTCCACAACAGGATGGTACACTGCTTATGATTCCAACGCTTTGCATGAAAGGAAGGCTACCCAGGCTTGCAGCAGCTGCACACAGGTTTGTAGATGCACAGCCAGAAGCTGGAGAAGTGCTGGACCCACTTGTCACTGTAGAGGAAAAATCATCGTTTAACTACACAGCCTTCATTGTCTTAAGTTTGCTAATTGATTAAAATAAGTAATACCACAATGTAGAACATGCTTACAATATCAGAAATAAAAGTATTTTCACTTTGTATGTGTTTATTACTATACTTTGAATACTATTGAATTATGACATGTAACATTCTGGGAATATTAGAACATCAAAACTTAAGATTATTGACTTTTCCTGAAGTAACTAGTCACTATAGCTGTCATATGAATGTAGTGCAGTAAAAAGTACACTAATTACTTTTGATATTTAGTGGACTATAAGTATTAAGTAGCACATCATAGAAATACTACAAATACTATAGAACAGCAGTTCAGGACATGTACTTCTTTACTTTCCTCCACTGGTATATTTTCCAGATCTCAAATGTAGTTGGTTTGAGATACTTTAAGCTTGTAACATACTGTACTTTTTGGAAACCACGTATGATTAAGACTCACCACTCGCTTGAAAGCAGAGGTCCTCCTCCCCCTTACATTGTAATGTAGAAGTACATTGAGAGGTGAGACAAGTGAAACACTCTAGGGCATTTTCTGTCTGAACAGCAGGGACTGAAACAAAAAAGAACATCATTTGTTTGACGAAGAGAGAACATTTAAGCTTCACAAAATGAAAATGTAACTTGTCAGAAGATGGCAGGATGTCAATGTTATTTTTTTAAATCTATTTTTATCTTTAATCATCTTAAATGAGCTACTTATCCGTCTGTACTTACACAATAGAGTTTCTGTGTTGCAATCATCTGTGTTGCAGCACTTAACAGATGCAACTGCACTCGAAACACCCAAGTTGGCTGAAAATGTCCGAGAGCCTGTGGCTGGACACAGGGAGGATGATGCACACGCCTTGAATATTTGCTGTGCTGGAGTTCCAAGTGAAGTGGCTACAAAATAAAAAGTTGAGTTTGTCAATATTAACGGAAAGAACACATAACTTTGAAGTACATTTATTTTACTCAAAAGTAAAACATGGTGTAAAAAAATGCCTACCTTGAATGGAAGCTGTTACACACATCGTCTCTGAGGAACATGGGACTAGGACTGTGGTTGAACACTGATCATCTGTGCAAGTCTGACACTGAAGTGCCCAAGCTGCAATTGGGAGAATAAATTGTCAATGAATAATGATCACATCTCAAATGTCAAATCAAATATCTGAAGTGTATTGATGGTTTGTAAAGACTGAAAAGTCCTCTTCTTCTACTTCTTCCCCTTCTTCTGAAACAGGATTGTAAATAATATGAGGTTGTAATTTCTAAAAATGGTTTAAGTGTCGAATATACACTACTTGACTCTTTACTCAGCACACATATCTATGTACTTGCACAGCCAAGTATTGTCATGTATATTGCCTAATAATTGTAATGTATCAAATGTATATTGATTTTGTTTCAAATTTTGTAGGTGCGACTGTTGTAGTTGCAGCAGTCGTAGGTGCCGCTGTTGTTGGTACGGCTGTTGTAGGTGCTACAGTCGTACCTGCAGCTGTTGTCGGCACTGCAGTTGTTGGTGCTGCAGATGTTATTGCGGCTGTTGTAGGTGCTGCAGTCGTAGGTGCTGCTGTTGTAGGTGCAGCTGTTGTATGTGCAACTGTTGTTGTAGGTGCAACTGTTGTAGGTGCGGCTGTTGTAGGTGCGGCTGTTGTCGGTGCAGCTGTTGTCGGTGCTGCAGTTGTAGCTATGGCTGTTGTAGGTACAGCAGTTGTAGGTGCCGCTGTTGTTGGTGTGGCTGTTGTAGGCGCAGCTGTTGTAGTTGCTGCAGTCGTAGCTGCGGCTGTTGTAGTTGCAGCAGTCGTAGGTGCCGCTGTTGTTGGTACGACTGTTGTAGGTGCTACAGTCGTAGCTGCAGTCGTAGGTGTTGCAGTTGTAGCTGCGGCTGTTGTAGTTGCTGCAGTCGTGGGTGCGGCTGTTGTAGGTGCAGCAGTTGTAGGTGCTGCTGTTGTTGGTGTGGCTGTTGTGGGTGCAGCTGTTGTTGGTGCTGCAGTCGTAGCTGCGTCTGTTGTAGTTGCTGCAGTCATAGGTGCGGCTGTTGTAGTTGCAGCAGTCGTAGGTGAGGCAGTCGTAGGTGCCGCTGTTGGGGTTGCAGTTGTTATTTGAGCCGCAGTTGTTGGGACGGCAGTTGTTGATGTTAGGGCAGCAGTTGTTGTTGGGGCTGCAGTTGTTGTTACTGGTATTGCGGTTGTTGTTGGAGCTGCAGTTGTTGATGTTTGGGGAGCAGTTGTTGTGGCAGTATTACAAAAACTGGTTCCACAACAGGATGGTCCACTGCTTATGATTCCAACGCTTTGCATGAAAGGGAGGCTACCCAGGCTTGCAGCAGCTGCACACAGGTTTGTAGATGCACAGCCAGAAGCTGGAGAAGTGCTGGACCCACTTGTCACTGTAGAGGAAAAATCATCGTTTAACTACACAGCCTTCATTGTCTTAAGTTTGCTAATTGATTAAAATAAGTAATACCACAATGTAGAACATACTTACAATATCAGAAATAAAAGTATTTTCACTTTGTATGTGTTTATTACTATACTTTGAATACTATTGAATTATGACATGTAACATTCTGGGAATATTAGAACATCAAAACTTAAGATTATTGACTTTTCCTGAAGTAACTAGTCACTATAGCTGTCATATGAATGTAGTGCAGTAAAAAGTACACTAATTACTTTTGATATTTAGTGGACTATAAGTATTAAGTAGCACATCATAGAAATACTACAAATACTATAGAACAGCAGTTCAGGACATGTACTTCTTTACTTTCCTCCACTGGTATATTTTCCAGATCTCAAATGTAGTTGGTTTGAGATACTTTAAGCTTGTAACATACTGTACTTTTTGGAAACCACGTATGATTAAGACTCACCACTCGCTTGAAAGCAGAGGTCCTCCTCCCCCTTACATTGTAATGTAGAAGTACATTGAGAGGTGAGACAAGTGAAACACTCTAGGGCATTTTCTGTCTGAAGAGCAGGGACTGAAACAAAAAAGAACATAATTTGTTTGACGAAGAGAGAACATTTAAGCTTCACAAAATGAAAATGTAACTTGTCAGAAGATGGTAGGATGTCAATGTTATTTTTTTAAATCTATTTTTATCTTTAATCATCTTAAATGAGCTACTTATCCGTCTGTACTTACACAATAGAGTTTCTGTGTTGCAATCATCTGTGTTGCAGCACTTAACAGATGCAACTGCACTCGAAACACCCAAGTTGGCTGAAAATGTCCGAGAGCCTGTGGCTGGACACAGGGAGGATGATGCACACGCCTTGAATATTTGCTGTGCTGGAGTTCCAAGTGAAGTGGCTACAAAATAAAAAGTTGAGTTTGTCAATATTAACGGAAAGAACACATAACTTTGAAGTACATTTATTTTACTCAAAAGTAAAACATGGTGTAAAAAAATGCCTACCTTGAATGGAAGCTGTTACACACATCGTCTCTGAGGAACATGGGACTAGGACTGTGGTTGAACACTGATCATCTGTGCAAGTCTGACACTGAAGTGCCCGAGCTGCAATTGGGAGAATAAATTGTCAATGAATAATGATCACATCTCAAATGTCAAATCAAATATCTGAAGTGTATTGATGGTTTGTAAAGACTGAAAAGTCCTCTTCTTCTACTTCTTCCCCTTCTTCTGAAACAGGATTGTAAATAATATGAGGTTGTAATTTCTAAAAATGGTTTAAGTGTTGAATATACACTACTTGACTCTTTACTCAGCACACATATCTATGTACTTGCACAGCCAAGTCTTGTCATGTATATTGCCTAATAATTGTAATGTATCAAATGTATATTGATTTTGTTTAAACATTTTTAGGTGCGACTGTTGTAGTTGCAGCAGTCGTAGGTGCCGCTGTTGTTGGTACGGCTGTTGTAGGTGCTACAGTCGTACCTGCAGCTGTTGTCGGCACTGCAGTTGTTGGTGCTGCAGATGTAATTGCGGCTGTTGTAGGTGCTGCAGTTGTAGGTGCAGCTGTTGTAGGTGCGGCTGTTGTAGGTGCGGCTGTTGTCGGTGCAGCTGTTGTCGGTGCTGCAGTTGTAGCTATGGCTGTTGTAGGTACAGCAGTTGTAGGTGCCGCTGTTGTTGGTGTGGCTGTTGTAGGCGCAGCTGTTGTAGTTGCTGCAGTCGTAGCTGCGGCTGTTGTAGTTGCTGCAGTCGTAGCTGCGTCTGTTGTAGTTGCAGCAGTCATAGGTGCCGCTGTTGTTGGTACGACTGTTGTAGGTGCTACAGTCGTAGCTGCAGTCGTAGGTGTTGCAGTTGTAGCTGCGGCTGTTGTAGTTGCTGCAGTCGTGGGTGCGGATGTTGTAGGTGCAGCAGTTGTAGGTGCAGCTGTTGTTGGTGTGGCTGTTGTGGGTGCAGCTGTTGTGGGTGCAGCTGTTGTCGGTGCGGCTGTTGTCGGTGCAGCTGTTGTCAGTGCAGCTGTTGTCGGTGCTGCAGTTGTAGCTATGGCTGTTGTAGGTACAGCAGTTTTAGGTGCCGCTGTTGTTGGTGTGGCTGTTGTAGGCGCAGCTTTTGTAGTTGCTGCAGTCGTAGCTGCGGCTGTTGTAGTTGCTGCAGTCGTAGGTGCGGCTGTTGTGGGTGCAGCTGTTGTTGGTGCTGCAGTCATAGCTGCGTCTGTTGTAGTTGCTGCAGTCATAGGTGCGGCTGTTGTAGTTGCAGCAGTCGTAGGTGAGGCAGTCGTAGGTGCCGCTGTTGGGGTTGCAGTTGTTATTTGAGCCGCAGTTGTTGTTGGGACGGCAGTTGTTGATGTTAGGGCAGCAGTTGTTGTTGGGGCTGCAGTTGTTGTTACTGGTATTGCGGTTGTTGTTGGAGCTGCAGTTGTTGATGTTGGGGGAGCAGTTGTTGTGGCAGTATTACAAAAACTGGTTCCACAACAGGATGGTCCACTGCTTATGATTCCAATGCTTTGCATGAAAGGAAGGCTACCCAGGCTTGCAGCAGCTGCACACAGGTTTGTAGATGCACAGCCAGAAGCTGGAGAAGTGCTGGACCCACTTGTCACTGTAGAGGAAAAATCATCGTTTAACTACACAGCCTTCATTGTCTTAAGTTTGCTAATTGATTAAAATAAGTAATACCACAATGTAGAACATACTTACAATATCAGAAATAAAAGTATTTTCACTTTGTATGTGTTTATTACTATACTTTGAATACTATTGAATTATGACATGTAACATTCTGGGAATATTAGAACATCAAAACTTAAGATTATTGACTTTTCCTGAAGTAACTAGTCACTATAGCTGTCATATGAATGTAGTGCAGTAAAAAGTACACTAATTACTTTTGATATTTAGTGGACTATAAGTATTAAGTAGCACATCATAGAAATACTACAAATACTATAGAACAGCAGTTCAGGACATGTACTTCTTTACTTTCCTCCACTGATTGATTTTCCAGATCTCAAATGTAGTTGGTTTGAGATACTTTAAGCTTGTAACATACTGTACTTTTTGGAAACCACGTATGATTAAGACTCACCACTCGCTTGAAAGCAGAGGTCCTCCTCCCCCTTACATTGTAATGTAGAAGTACATTGAGAGGTGAGACAAGTGAAACACTCTAGGGCATTTTCTGTCTGAACAGCAGGGACTGAAACAAAAAAGAACATAATTTGTTTGACGAAGAGAGAACATTTAAGCTTCACAAAATGAAAATGTAACTTGTCAGAAGATGGCAGGATGTCAATGTTATTTTTTTAAATCTATTTTTATCTTAATCATCTTAAATGAGCTACTTATCCGTCTGTACTTACACAATAGAGTTTCTGTGTTGCAATCATCTGTGTTGCAGCACTTAACAGATGCAACTGCACTCGAAACACCCAAGTTGGCTGAAAATGTCCGAGAGCCTGTGGCTGGACACAGGGAGGATGATGCACACGCCTTGAATATTTGCTGTGCTGGAGTTCCAAGTGAAGTGGCTACAAAATAAAAAGTTGAGTTTGTCAATATTAACGGAAAGAACACATAACTTTGAAGTACATTTATGTTACTCAAAACTAAAACATGGTGTAAAAAAATGCCTACCTTGAATGGAAGCTGTTACACACATCGTCTCTGAGGAACATGGGACTAGGACTGTGGTTGAACACTGATCATCTGTGCAAGTCTGACACTGAAGTGCCCGAGCTGCAATTGGGAGAATAAATTGTCAATGAATAATGATCACATCTCAAATGTCAAATCAAATATCTGAAGTGTATTGATGGTTTGTAAAGACTGAAAAGTCCTCTTCTTCTACTTCTTCCCCTTCTTCTGAAACAGGATTGTAAATAATATGAGGTTGTAATTTCTAAAAATGGTTTAAGTGTCGAATATACACTAATTGACTCTTTACTCAGCACACATATCTATGTACTTGCACAGCCAAGTCTTGTCATGTATATTGCCTAATAATTGTAATGTATCAAATGTATATTGATTTTGTTTCAAATTTTGTAGGTGCGACTGTTGTAGTTGCAGCAGTCGTAGGTGCCGCTGTTGTTGGTATGGCTGTTGTAGGTGCTACAGTCGTACCTGCAGCTGTTGTCGGCACTGCAGTTGTTGGTGCTGCAGATGTAATTGCGGCTGTTGTAGGTGCTGCAGTCGTAGGTGCTGCTGTTGTAGGTGCAGCTGTTGTATGTGCAACTGTTGTTGTAGGTGCAGCTGTTGTAGGTGCGGCTGTTGTAGGTGCGGCTGTTGTCGGTGCAGCTGTTGTCGGTGCTGCAGTTGTAGCTATGGCTGTTGTAGGTACAGCAGTTGTAGGTGCCGCTGTTGTTGGTGTGGCTGTTGTAGGCGCAGCTGTTGTAGTTGCTGCAGTCGTAGCTGCGGCTGTTGTAGTTGCTGCAGTCGTAGCTGCCTCTGTTGTAGTTGCAGCAGTCGTAGGTGCCGCTGTTTTTGGTACGACTGTTGTAGGTGCTACAGTCGTAGCTGCAGTCGTAGGTGTTGCAGTTGTAGCTGCGGCTGTTGTAGTTGCTGCAGTCGTGGGTGCGGCTGTTGTAGGTGCAGCAGTTGTAGGTGCCGCTGTTGTTGGTGTGGCTGTTGTAGGTGCAGCTGTTGTTGGTGCTGCAGTCGTAGCTGCGTCTGTTGTAGTTGCTGCAGTCATAGGTGCGGCTGTTGTAGTTGCAGCAGTCGTAGGTGAGGCAGTCGTAGGTGCCGCTGTTGGGGTTGCAGTTGTTATTTGAGCCGCAGTTGTTGGGACGGCAGTTGTTGATGTTAGGGCAGCAGTTGTTGTTGGGGCTGCAGTTGTTGTTACTGGTATTGCGGTTGTTGTTGGAGCTGCAGTTGTTGATGTTGGGGGAGCAGTTGTTGTGGCAGTATTACAAAAACTGGTTCCACAACAGGATGGTCCACTGCTTATGATTCCAACGCTTTGCATGAAAGGAAGGCTACCCAGGCTTGCAGCAGCTGCACACAGGTTTGTAGATGCACAGCCAGAAGCTGGAGAAGTGCTGGACCCACTTGTCACTGTAGAGGAAAAATCATCGTTTAACTACACAGCCTTCATTGTCTTAAGTTTGCTAATTGATTAAAATAAGTAATACCACAATGTAGAACATGCTTACAATATCAGAAATAAAAGTATTTTCACTTTGTATGTGTTTATTACTATACTTTGAATACTATTGAATTATGACATGTAACATTCTGGGAATATTAGAACATAAAAACTTAAGATTATTGACTTTTCCTGAAGTAACTAGTCACTATAGCTGTCATATGAATGTAGTGCAGTAAAAAGTACACTAATTACTTTTGATATTTAGTGGACTATAAGTATTAAGTAGCACATCATAGAAATACTACAAATACTATAGAACAGCAGTTCAGGACATGTACTTCTTTACTTTCCTCCACTGGTATATTTTCCAGATCTCAAATGTAGTTGGTTTGAGATACTTTAAGCTTGTAACATACTGTACTTTTTGGAAACCACGTATGATTAAGACTCACCACTCGCTTGAAAGCAGAGGTCCTCCTCCCCCTTACATTGTAATGTAGAAGTACATTGAGAGGTGAGACAAGTGAAACACTCTAGGGCATTTTCTGTCTGAACAGCAGGGACTGAAACAAAAAAGAACATCATTTGTTTGACGAAGAGAGAACATTTAAGCTTCACAAAATGAAAATGTAACTTGTCAGAAGATGGCAGGATGTCAATGTTATTTTTTTAAATCTATTTTTATCTTTAATCATCTTAAATGAGCTACTTATCCGTCTGTACTTACACAATAGAGTTTCTGTGTTGCAATCATCTGTGTTGCAGCACTTAACAGATGCAACTGCACTCGAAACACCCAAGTTGGCTGAAAATGTCCGAGAGCCTGTGGCTGGACACAGGGAGGATGATGCACACGCCTTGAATATTTGCTGTGCTGGAGTTCCAAGTGAAGTGGCTACAAAATAAAAAGTTGAGTTTGTCAATATTAACGGAAAGAACACATAACTCTGCAGTACATTTATTTTACTCAAAAGTAAAACATGGTGTAAAAAAATGCCTACCTTGAATGGAAGCTGTTACACACATCGTCTCTGAGGAACAGTTGGCTAGCGTTGTGTTTGAACACTGATCATCTGTGCAAGTCTGACACTGAAGTGCCCGAGCTGCAATTGGGAGAATAAATTGTCAATGAATAATGATCACATCTCAAATGTCAAATCAAATATCTGAAGTGTATTGATGGTTTGTAAAGACTGAAAAGTCCTCTTCTTCTACTTCTTCCCCTTCTTCTGAAACAGGATTGTAAATAATATGAGGTTGTAATTTCTAAAAATGGTTTAAGTGTCGAATATACACTACTTGACTCTTTACTCAGCACACATATCTATGTACTTGCACAGCCAAGTCTTGTCATGTATATTGCCTAATAATTGTAATGTATCAAATGTATATTGATTTTGTATCAAATTTTGTCATTTACTCATTTTTATTTTTCATCTTGCTGTATTCATTGTTCTAAATGGTCTTAATCCCTTTCCTGCCCCAGACTGCTTCTTCTGCTACTGTATTGTGACATGTGAATTCACCCTCTAGGGATCCATCAAGTCAAATATTATCTTATCCATCTTAACCATAATTTTTAAGAGTTGGACATTTGTCTTGGTTACTTAAAATATATCTTCCGGAGATATCAACAGTCAGATTTAAAACCCTTTCTAAAAAATCAGTTCTGGTAAATTAAAAATGTATGAAACGTTGTTCATATGCTCTATTGTTTTCAGAAAATATATTGGAAGAATAAGTACAACTGTACAAAAGTACAATTACCTGTGCTGGAGAGTGCCCAGATGAGAGTCAGAGAAAGGATCAGCTTCTTCATGATGAACAGGTAAGTACTGTAGATTACTTTCCTTAGACGGTGATACTAAACCTTATTATCGACGCTGCACTTTATATACTGCACAAATGTACCACACCTTTAAAAGGTGTCATCGCATTTTTACAATGTGATGATTTAGACTCTCAACCTTGTCACATGGAATGTCATCCTGTCAACTCACCTTCTCACACCCTTTCTGAAATTTTGGCAATGTTTCCTAGTATAAATACTTAATTCTTAAGTGCTACATTTACATGAGAATTATGTCTTTTTGTGTCTTTGATACAGTATTTTGCTTTCAGAAAGAAAGTGCAGGAATGCACAGCACTTTTTTCACAAGCAACTGGTTTGTTGTTTGGTTTCATACGTCAGTGAGCCTCAGACAAAAGAAAAACAAGAATTTTCTTGAAACAAAAGCAATGATGGTGTTGCTGTGATAGGCATTGTTCTGACAGGGTGGAAACTGTCTGACATACTGTGTAATGGAATGTTCTTAACCAACACTTTATTATTACACAGGTAGCTTTGCATGTTCCTATTGTATTTCATTATTTTGAATGTTGTAAAACTGGAAACTTGACATTCTGTTCAATTAAATGGACTGCATTGTATTCCTTTGTAATTTGAATTTAGAACTATTTATTTATATCTTGCATTGCACTGTAGGTGCACTGTAATTTGGATTCTTCCCTGGTTTGTCCTGTTGTATCTTATTTCTTTAAAAATGTGTGAATCATATTTGTGTCTTATTTACTGTTTGTATATATATATACAGTATATTAGTGCTGGGCAACGATTAAAATTTGTAATCGCGATTAATCGCATAAGTTTTCTGCGGTTAATCACGATTAATCGCATTGTTATGCGCAAAGTTCAATAATTAATTCAAAAGTAGTGTATTGCGCACTTATATTTTAAAAGTACTGCTATATGAACAAAAGTGCAATAACATTTGGTTTGCACTTTAAACAAATAAGGTGCTTTTTAACAGCAGTATTCCCTTTACACAGTAGCAGTTATATCTCTTCACTATCTATGCTCAGTGTGCTGACTGTATTTGAAACGTTCCACTGCTGTACAACATGAATAAAATGTTGCACGTTTCAGCAAAATGTCTGTCTTCTGTTTTCATGACAGTCAGAGCATGTGAATGCAGCTCTACTGTTCATCATTATAATGCTGTAACTCCGAGGTGATTATGGTTACCCAGCGATGTCCAGTAGTCTCCAGTGAGAGCAACAGCTGGTGCACCTTGTAAGGCCTTCTTTTTTGTAGTCCTCTCCTTTTCATACAACTCGTGTATTCTTCTTGTGATGGTGCGTCTCGAGGCTCATACATGCCGTCATTCGTTGCGATCCTAAAGGTGCGTTCACACCAAACGCAATGCGAACGCACGTTGAGAACGTTCCTCAGACCGACATCTTCCACAATACTAGTCGGCCAGCAGTGTGTAGTTATCCACTTCGCTGTAGCATTTGTTAGCTTGTCTTGCTTTTGTTTATCTATACTTCTCCCACACGCTGCATCAACGTAGTCTGCCGAAGCCTCCCTCCACCGTTGCCAGTGAGCAACGGACCTTCAAAATAATAATAAAAAAAAAAACTGTGTTAACGCGTGATGAAATAATTGACATCGTTAATTAATTAATGCGTTAATGCGATAATAACGCGTTAACTTGCCCAGCCCTAATATATATATATATATATATATATATATTGTCCTTGGCTGTGGCTGCAGCGTACCAGACTGTGATGGAGGAGCAGAGGATGGACTCAATGATGGCTGTGTAGAAGTGCACCATCATTGTCTTTGGCAGGTTGAATTTCTTCAGCTGCCTCAGGAAGTACATCGTCTGCTGAGCCTTCTTAGTGATGGAGCTGATGTTCAGCTCCCACTCCTGGGATATGATGGAGCTCAGGAAGCTGAAGGACTCCACAGCGTCGACGGGGGAGTCACACAGGGTGATAGGGGCAGGTGGGTCCACAAACAGGATCCTGGCGTAGGTTCCTGGGGAGTCCAGATGCTGGATGATGAAGTGAAGGGCCATGTTGACTGCGTCATCTACAGACCTGTTGGTTCTGTAGGCGAACTGCAGGGGGTCCAGAAGTGGGTCAGTGAGGGTTTTTAGGTGGGACAGGACTAGGCGTTCAAAAGACTTCATGACCACAGAGGTCAGGGCGACGGGCCTGTAGTCATTGAGTCCTGTGATCCTAGGTTTTTTGGGGACAGGGATAATGGTGGAGGCCTTGAAGCAGGTTTGTACATGGCAAAATGTGTCTGATACACTTACAGTTTAGACGGGATGCAATTTGGGTTTGTATTCATTCAATCAAACATTACAGCAGTAGTCGTTGCAGCACTGGGTGGAGATCTGGACTCTATTGAATGCACTTTCTAGTTTTTGTTGGCAGTGAGGTGTTGTTGATGTTCTATGACGACATTGCCCCACCTGCTCTTGTTGAATTGACGTCACTGACTCTGTCTATTTTTACTTCAATAATAGAACATTGAAAATCACGTTACCTGATTTATCAAGTGGGTTGGGCCTTGTCTGCCTTGTTCATTTCTAACTCCTCCTTTCTGTGTCCAGACACCTCATAGTGTATTAGCAAAGGAAAATCAAAGTAGGTTGTGTTTAATTTCAAATCAAGTAAATTGTATTTATACAGTGCAATATCACAAATCACAAATTTATCTCAGGGGGTTTTTATGATCTGTAGAGCAGAGGTCTTCAACAGGGGGTCCGCGAAATTTTTTATTGATTAGACAATTTATTTTTTCGAAACATGAATCTGTCCATTATTTTAATAGTTCAGTATTGTATGCAAGATAACACGTATGTTTATGCATGGCAGTGGCACTAATAGGCCATCACTCATTTTCGTTTCCACATTTATGTTTAAAATGAAAACGTCAATTTGAATAGCTTGTCTGCATGATTATCATGCAATTGACTCCCACCCTGCTTAAATTTGTTTGAATACTGTTCGTAAACTGTGACTTTAGCCACCGACTTCCCGTCTGAAATTGCGGCCACAATGTTCATCTTGGTGGACGATGGTCTCGTACCAGTACCATCGAAGTCCTAGGACACCACCCTGGGCTGCTCCGCAACAAACACCACACAAATGTGGATTGGCGGCGGCTTGGAGTAGGGTGTTGGAGGCTTTGTCCATAGCAGAGTTTGTAATGCCATTCTGAAATAATACAATACACACAAAGTTATAGGATAAGTTAGGGAGTAGGCCAGTAGACTACACATTTTTATCTGTAACGTTTCTTTTATTTCACAGTGTGTTGCCTCTTTAGCACATTATTATTAGAAACTAGTGTTTCGTATTAAAGAGTGCTTACAGTTTACCTAAAACAGGAGATAGATGACCGCTATTTGGAAATAACGATTGCTAAGCGAGATATCTAGCTAGCAATGTTTAAAAAACTTTAGCAATTTCATGGTTTTCGTCATTAAAAATATATTTATATATATATATATATATATATATATAAACCTGGACTCAATTCATGTCAGGTATTCTTAATATTATTCAAGTTATTATCACATTTATTAAGAGGAGCAACACTTACCTCTCTCTGAAATTTTCAGGCAGGACAGAGGACTTTGTGAAAATCAGTCACTGCTTTAATGTCGGAGATCTTCTGAGCCTCAGTAAATTTGTTTCATCTCACCGCTTTAGACATAGCAAACAGGCAATTCATATTTTTTATTGGAGAGAAATACACAATACAGACTGATTGGCCAACAAACAAAAACAAAAAACACACACACACACACACACATACACACAAGGTCCAAGGCGGTGAGATGAGAAGCGCTCAGTGAGTGACCAGATGTTCTCTGGGGTAAAATGGCTGATAACAATAGTGTATGTACAGCCTGATACAAGTTGTAAGAGGTGACTGTTGCTCTTTTCAAAATGTGATGATTAAAATCGTAAACTGACTTAGAAATTATCGAGTGATATTAAGGAAACATGTCACAAATTATCCTCCATCTTAAAGTGTTTTTTCTTTAAAGATGAATGAAATTGCCAGAATTTCTTGAAACATTATGGCTATATCTTGCTTAGCAATCGGTATTTCCAAACAGAAGTCATCCGTCTTCCGGTAAACTGAAAGCACAATTTAATAGAAAAAATAGTTTATAATATGAATACGCCGAATAAGGTAGCCTACACATATAGACCAATGAATAACCATTACAGGGGGGACAAGTGTAATGGTAGTCCAATAGGGCTTATCCTATAGGCATAGTTTCTATGTGTTTATTATTTAATCATTGCTGAGGACAAAGCCTCCAGAGCCATATTTGAAACCCTCGAAAATCCACTTATGTGTGATGGTGATATACGGAGCACCCCTGGCTGGTGGCCTGGGAGTTTGACTGTTGCAATACCAGCGACAACTGAAAAGAACGTAGGCCTACTGGCCGCAGTTTCAGACGGGATGGCCAAAATAAAACATTTTGAGGAGTTTGCCACTAAATTTAAGGAGGGCGGTATCTATGTAGTATGGGGCATACAGATGTATTCCATGACCTTCTCCAATCAGATTGTAGCTACGGCCCGCGGGCCATACCCGGCCTGTTGGCTGCGGGACGTCAATGGAAAATTAGGAATAAAATGTAAATAATTGTACATCATCCACGGAATACAGCTGTATTGCTTTTATTTTGAAGTCGACTGTTGCTGTTTTTTTTATTTTTTATCTCAATTTACGTGTTAGTACGTTCGTGGATGTGTGAGAGCAGCAGCCTCACTGCAATCACATCCCCGGAAGCGGGCCGGTGTATCAGCCGACTGTATCTGAACCGGAGTCGGCCCGACGTGTTTCTTTCGGCATGCCAAGCCAGGAGCTGGGCCAGATCATGTTGGCTACCTGAGATGTGTTGGTGAAGCAGAGCGGCACGGACATCTGAAGCTTTGCTAGCTAAGCTGCAAAAGCAACATGCTGAGAAGATGTTGGTTCTCTTTGGATTGACCTACATATGTGAACAAACATTCTCTGTGAAGTTTAATTAATCCAGATCCAGATCCTCTCTCACTGACGATCACCTGTCAGCTGTCCTTCACATGTCACCTCACACATTCAACCTGACTTCTAGGGCTGCAACAACGAATCGATAAAATCGATAAAATTCGATTATTAAAAGAGTTGGCAACGAATTTCATTATCGATTCGTTGTGTCGCGCGATTATTACGCCACTCAATAAGTCGCGGAGATGTTTGAGTATAAAAAAAAAAGTTGAGTTGAGCGCGGAGCAGAGCAGAGCAGAGCAGAGGTAGAGGAAAGACCACCGGAGAGACCCGTAACGCTGTTTGACGGTGCGCGATCCGTAGGCGGGGTGTATCCGGCGTGCAGTAGCTCTTCTGGTGCTGGTGTTTACTCGTTATCCAGTTTGACAATCATGACAAGTTAGCGTTAGCTCGTTAATAACAGTAGTAAAGCAGGACTAAAGACACGTTTTTATTCACTCGCCTTTTTTGGCCCATTCATTTTTCAATCTGTTGTCATGTATATATATTCTGTGCTTTGTCCCATATCGGTTATTGTTGACAAATATATTTGTGTGTGTTGTACTTTTACATTTTTTTTATAGCACTTGGCCATCTTAAACTGTGTTTAAATGTGGTGTATAAATTAACTTAACTTGCACTTACTACAATGATGGTAATAATTTAATGAATAAGCTTCAAGTGAACTTGAGTGTGTGTGCGTGTCTGAGTTTGTGAGTGTGTGCATCTGTGAGTGTAGTGTAGAGAACAAGTTCTGACGTTCAAACAAATCCTGTTAAGTTTTCTGATTTGTATTTTTCTTTATTTTTTATAAATGATTTATTGTCCTGACAGCTGAGGTCCCTTTAAACAAAAATATACATATTTTTGTGCACTTTATTTAAAAAAAAACCCGATATAATTGGCAGATGTAAAGCATACTGTTTTTGAATAAAGGGTTGGAAATTAATGCTTTTTTTTTTTTATCCGATTCATCGATTAATCGTAAAAATAATCGACAGATTAATCGATTATTAAAATAATCGTTAGTTGCAGCCCTACTGACTTCAGTCACTCGTTCAAGCTCAACACAGACTAGAGTTCTCCACTGAACTGAAGAACACAAAGTGAGGTCATTGGACTACAAACAATAGTGATAAAAGTACTAATTTAGCAGAAACATGATTCCTCTCAGTCCTTTACTATTATATATGAATATTACATATGTATATTTGTTTGGATCAGTATTCCTGCTGCAGATGTTTAAGGTGGCGCTCATGTTAACTCCTTTATACTCTGTTGTTCAGTTTGGGTAGTTAGGAAGGGTTTGAAAAATCATAATGTGCAAAGTAACTAGTAAAGCTGCCAGACTCAAGTAAAGTACCTTGACTTTGTATACTTAAGTACAGTACTTAAGCAAATATACTTAGTTACATTTCACCACTGATCAGAACATTTACTCTTACCACTCACAGCTTATCAAAGCCATACAATTTACTGCTTTTTATAAAGAGGTGGAATAATATTGAGCAGGATTGACTTCAGTCTCTCCGTTTCTAATGTGGCCCCTTGGGAAAAATAATTCTACTTCCACTTCTACTACTACTACAAATACCACTACTGTTACTACTAGTACTAGTACTGCTACTACTTTTAATATTATTATAATATAATTAATACTTTTACTACTAATAATATGTATAGTACAACTACCACTTCTACTGCTATTAGCTACTACAACTGTTTCTACTTCTACTATTACTGCTACTACCACTACTTCTACTACTTTTACTACTATTACTTTGACAGTAAAATCGTTTAGCTTCAAGCTTTTCCTGCATTGTAATTCAGCTCTTAGCTTCTTTAGATAATACAGTTTAGCTTCCCACAGCTGTCAACAGTGCAGTTCAATGCTGAAAAGAAAGTAACGCTGTTGGACAAAGGTAATGCAGTAAAAGTACAATATTTTCCTCTCCGCTGTGTATTAATGAATCTGGGGCCTGAAATAATTTAAGGTTCGACTGTAAAGACAGTTTAAAAAATCCACATATTAAAAAAAAACATCCACCTCTAACTGCTGAATCAAGCAGAAGCAGTGATGAGGTGAGTAGACATTATAAACCCAGAGGGAACGTATTTAAATTCAACTGTGATAATTCAAAGTACTCTTGCTTTATAGTTAAAGAGCACGTTTTTATATTTTGATGTGTACATTTTGTAAAATACACAATGTATCAATTTTCTGTTTGACTCTTGAATTTCCGAGTATGAAATGAACAGTAAAATGAACTGTGAAGTAATAAAAATACGAGTGTACCTCATAGATATGCTCATAGACTGTAAGTGTAACAAAACAAACCTCTACAATGAAGAGGAGGCATTATAATGATCTAGTCATATCTCATATTCATGGACTATTTTATTGCCTTTATACAAACCCTGTAAAGAAAGAAGTCATGTATTACATGCGTTATGAGCGGCCGTGATTGCGGAATTCTGAATGAATTACACATATGTTCGTCAATTTAAAAGATTAATTTGTAAGTCAGGGAAATAGCATTTTGTTTTGAAACTGTTTTGAAGTGTAACACTGAAAAAAGACTGTACTTGCATGAACAACAGATCTTGCCTGTTCTCTGCTTCCCGGCTGATAAGAAAAGTAGCAGGATAAAACACATGTGAGATAAGGTACATGTGTGGATGGATATATAGCTAAGTTACCTAGCTAGCTAGCTAGCAAGCCAAGGTAACGGCCGTGTGGCTGATGTGCATGACGCTAGACCAGAGATGTAGTTCACTGATCGGTTTCACACAAAGCTAAATGATATTACGACAAATGTATGACAATCTGAGACTTTGTTGACTTGCAAAATAAATCTTAAATTCACAAACACATGTGTAATTCATAACACAATTCAAACGGGATGAAATACACATTTATCTCTCACCGTTAGCTGCTATACAGAGTATTTATAAAGTAAAGTCCCACAGGACACTGTAGATAGCTGACTTCATCTCTCTATTAACTGACAAGAAACCACTAAGCTAATTAACAGGTTATTTCTAATACAAAACAAGTAATTTTCAATAACTTAACAAACTATCCCGACAACAATATGAAGCAGTAATGTTTGCTGTGGTAACATGTGTTATATAACTGTTTATGTTAGTTTAACCAGCAGCTGAAGCAGTTCAATTATCATTCTGGCCACTTTAAGTCTCAATGTGTACATCTGTAACCAAAAGTGACCAATACACACAGGCCAAGCAAACTTGATCATACACAAGCTTTGTGAGCTTGAATTAGACCTTAATGTACAAATAACCTTTGTTCATATGATGCTGATAGTATTCTGTAGTAATCACTAAAATAATGTAGGCCCTATAGGAACATGACTATATATTCAGTATACAGAGACATTAGATAATCCATTATTAGTCCACAGTGAGCCCTCACATAGAGCTGAGATGGAGCTGTCATTTGTTGTGGGTGTTCTGTAGTTCTGCTAGTTTTAACCCATTATTGCTCATACACATGGAAGACAATAATATTGTTTCCTTCTCTTCTCTTAGGCAAAGAGAACATTGATCTACATCTGCGCTTTAGCTGGTAAGTACAGACATACTGTAACTGAAGTTGACAATAGAACATGTAACTTGATGTGTTTAACTGTTAAGTATCTGAGACCTTTTCCTTTTGTTTAGATTCACACAAGATTCATTTATTTTGTGTGATTTATTAATCTCTAAAGCAACTTAAAGATATATATTGAAGACTAACATAAGTTCCTGGGTAATTCTAGATCTTGAATGAGACTTTGATAATTAACAAGGAAATAAAATGAGCTGTAAGGTTGGTTTTCTGAAATTAAACCTCACCATCCCCCTCCTCCTTCTATCCCCCTCCTTTCTGCCTCTGATTGCAGACCATCACTGTGACTCCTTGCCATCTCTGAAGTGTAAATTCACACACATGAATTATGATTTAGCTATTACTAAACTAATATTACATTGGTTTACATTAACAATGACTTCCCATCCAAGTGTACCCTCAACAGTAATTACATCCATTCATTACGTACTCAACACTAAATGACCCACCCTGAATAACAGTTTGATCTAGATTGAAATGAGATGTGACACACTTGTTTTCTGAGAGGAAAGTAAATATAATTTCTTTCTCTCTCTCCACTTCTTCTGGCCTCCTCCTTCCTGTCTCTAACTACAGATCAGAGTTGGTGTCTCCGTGGTGACTTGACAGTAAGTTCACACATGAATCAACACTTTTACTTAAAACACTTCATACTGCAGGTTTTAAACACACTGTAGTGAAGTTGTAGTTAGTGAAAATGTGAGACTTCTAAACCAGCCATACTTCATATCATTTCATGATATTTCACATAAATCTGTGCAGTATTACCTGTTATACTGTCATGATGTGTTTACATCATGTTCATGTGAGCAGACACTTCACTAATCTTTTAGCTTAGAGTAGAAGTTACCTAGTTTGTTATTTAGACTGCTGTCTAATGTGTGTTTTTATTGTGTCTTACAGGTGTCCTGCTGTCCAGCTGTCTCCCCTCTCCTCTATCATATTGGCTCTCTGTCTTTCCTATAACTTGTATCCACTCTGTCTAAGCATTGGTTCCTCTATCTTTCCTGTCAATCTACCGCTCTGTCTGATTTTGGAACTCATTCTTTGTATCCCTCTTCTATCCCACTCTATCTGTTACCGAACTTTCCAAACCTACCGAACTTTCCAAACCTACTGAACCTTCTGAAAAACTTCTGAACAAATTACTGGAAACTGATTTTTGGAATTCTGAACTGAATTACATGGTTATCACAACCTGTCTGTTGAACGAAAACCTGAGAGTCTCTCATCTCTCCCACTCTCTGTCTCTCCACTGATCCTCTGATCACCTCATTTGCTTTGGGTTACTGGTACCTGATCTATCTGAAAAGATTCTTATCTGAGAGATTCTCCTCTCACGCTCACCTCTTTCAATCTTCTATCTACATCACATACATCTATAGAATACTATTACTGTTTGTACAAATTGAACAACACATTTGAAATATACTATTTGAGATTTTTTCTACAAAATTGGTTTGAACATATAATTGAAAAAGACATACACATTATTTTGTTGTAATATAAAAAGTTACACTTCTATCACAAACATTTTGACATTTGGTAAAAGAAATTATAATTTAGAATTAAATCTGGTAAATTTTCAAGTATATAATTTCTTGTAAAAGTGCATGATTAAATTAACATAATTAAAGAAAACTGCATTCTGGTTAATATACATAAACAATTAGTGAAAATCCACATTAGAGAATAAGTTTAGTTCCTGATCTTTGTTGCTGAGGAGTTCTGTTGGTTTGTACCCAAAGGTTTGTTTTGGTAACAGATATTTCACACTCAAACTGTTTACTTGACTAGTCTACATAGGAGTAAAAGTAATACCACTACATACATTCTATTCATTATTATTTGATTTAAAAAAACAAAAAAAATAATTCATATAAACATCCATTGTTTGAATCATTCAGTGTGTATGAGTGTTTTGTTGTTGAACCTGTTCCTATTGAAATAAAATCCAGACATCTATCAGGAGGAACTGCATTTATTGCGAGTGGCTGTTTCCTGTCTGCAGACCCAACGTTCTTCAGAAGCATTCATCTGTCATCTCACTGCCACGACAACTCTTCCTGATTCTGAATATAAACCATAGTATAGTGTAGTAGTATTAACTTATTCTCTGCTGGTGAGTGACAGTTTAGGATCAGAACAGATCATAGCTGATATTGGACTACTGGTTGTGTGTTGGTGGTAAATATTTAAATTGTGTATTCTGTGTGTAATTTAAATCTTTACATATTACATAAAGCTTTGAAATTAATATATTCTTTGTAGTGTGTCAACCATACATTGTTAATACATTCTGGTTCTTACACTATTAATTACCTTAATAAGTAGCTATACATTGAGACCTTTTGAAATCTGACTGAGTTTCAAACTTGTTTACTTGACTAGTCTGTCTGAAATTAACCAGTTCTAAGTGTATTTGATTACTACAAAAAGATTTATTGAGATTTAGGTGGCTTCAATCATCAACAGTATTGGAAGGAGCATCATTTTTCTTCAGTTGTGTGTCAGTGTTAAACTTCAGTTTTTACATTGGATATATATTTCCACAGATTTGTCAAGGTTTGTTTGAGAAGCATCTTTAATATTAAATACAATCTGTTCCTTTAGTACACAGTCCCTTATTCACGTATACAGACCAAGTAAAGACCTGATCACACTATTTAAATCAGTGTGTAGAAGTGCTTTGTTTAAACTTCATTTACTGTAGTAAGTCAAACAACTGGATTCTTTGATTTTGGTTTTTAGATATAAACCTAAATATATTAGCCTTAATGTATTAGGACTGTAAGGAATATACTTGAGGTTACTGTCACTGAATTTGACATTCAAATCATTTGTGCCACAAACACTAAAATATAGAAATATCATATTGTCCCAGTAAAGTAAAATTGGAGCATTAATCTTGATCTCTGTGTTAAATTTGACCTCACATTTATTTATACAGACCTGGTTAGGATTTTCTGGATCAACATTTGCTTGGATACGGTGGTAATGCTTTTTTTTTTTACTGTTCAATCTGGTTTGTTTTATTTCATCCTATCTTAATCTTCTTTGGGTGCTTTCACAAGCCATAGAAAAAAAGTCAGTTGCAATATGATTTAGAAATTATTTTGTTTTCCTAAAAAATATTAAGGCAGCAGTAAGTACAAATAAATGTATCTTTGAAATATCTGTTACTTTACCTCTAGAGTCAGTAAAATATCATAACAATATGTCACCCGTTTTTTAGCTTCTTACAGTCTGTCTAATGTATGATATTTATAATTCATTGTAATGTAGTGTAATAAATTGATGGGATGTTTTTGTTAAATTCTGGAAATTGTCATTTAATATGAATATTAATCAGTGATTCAGAGTTTCAGAAGTCTTTGCAGGCTAGAAGATCAGCCATGGATTTGAAAAAAATGAAAGAAATAAGTTCTTCTGCCACCTTGTGGTCTACATGATACTGTGTTTTCTGTTTTGTGCTACTTGTTATGTGTGTTGTCATTGCTCTGTGCTGTGTATTGTTCCTTTGCTTATTTATTTGTTAATTGATTAATTTAATACATGTTGGCCACTTGGGGGCAGTTGAAACAAGTTGTGAACATGTGTTTTGTGAAATTTTGTTTTTATTATATCAAATATGGTGTTTTGTGAAATGTCGTTGTATTTTGTAAAATGTTGTGTTTTGACCATCAGGGCCAACATCGGGTCTTCCCCAACCCCAGAGGAGAGTGCTGGACTGAAGACAACTTAGTCTCCCAGCAGTTCATGAAATAGCTCTGTTAGCTCTGTTAAAACTTTGGGAGAAAAGTAGGGAAACCAACCCACAGCATCATGTTGTTTTACACTAATTGGCTACTAATCTCTGCATTTTTTTTCTATTAACCAATCCCATGCGGGATGCCTTGGCAGCTCTGTGCAGCTCCGTCAGCCACCGGCTGATTTACCCCCGGTGTGCGAAGGAGAGGTACCGCAGGTCCTTCCTTCCTGCCGCTGTCAGGCTGCACAACCAGCTGTGCTCCCAGTACACCACCCAACACTAAAACTCAGTGCAATATAAATACACTGTGCAATTCAACAATTATCCCGTCTGTATATAGAATATTTTTTTTGTTTTTAGTTACAGTTATACTTAAGTTATTGTGGATTTTTTACTTTTTTACTTAGTTAATATTCTTTACTGTTTATTACTTATTTACTTATTTATAATACTTGTTTCGATCTTATTTTTTATTATGTATCTTGTTTGCACTATCCACTATTCTACTGTAATACTGTAAATTTCCCCACTGCGGGACAAATAAAGGATCATTGGTAACACTTTATAATAACTACACACTATGAAGCATTAGTTAAGTATGAGTAAACACTTATTTCATCATTTATAAAGCATTGTTCCTACATTAATAATTAATTAGTATGCAGTTCATAACAACAGTTATAAATGTTTTATTCTTGATTAATAAGCTTGTCTATTATGTGTTTCATTATTGTGTTTTCATACTTTATAAATTATGGATTCCCATTTGTAAATTAAGTATTATATATTTTACAAACCAATTATTAAGGAGTTGTAGATGATTAATAAGATAATTTATAAAGTGTTAGTAAATGATTAATAACTTATTTAGATGTACATTATTCATGCATTTATATATATATATTGATTTAGATATGCACTCATGGTTAGGGATTATGTTAATATATGTTTTCTAAATGCGTATTAATACTGCAATTCATGATTAATTCATGATTTATTAAGGTAGTTACTAGTCCTTAGTAAAGTATTTTGTGTGACCTCATCTAAAGTGAGGACTATCTATTAAAAGGCCATCAGTGCCTCAAAACCCATCGTTTTTTAACAGAAAAGGCAAATAGACACAACACAAAATGATCAAGAACATATCAATATTTATTGCAAGATGCAAACAATATACTGTTAAATACAAACCTCTCAGCCATTCATTCATGTAAGAAACAAACAAACAAAGACATTCTCCTTCAGGAGAACATGGCTTTTAAAGACCATTCATTTAAAAAAAATTGGTATCAGAATGTCCTGTCAGTGACACTCGGAGGTGGTCTGCTATAGTTCTGCAGGGAAATTAGTATGTTGTAAAACCACACAACCGTTTCATTTAAATTATGATCGCAATTTAGAGGCAGGATAGCTCATATAAGATTCAAAGGGCTTTAATTCCGAATATCCACATCAGGGATTAATGTGAAGCGTTGAAGGAAATTGCTGCATAGCTGAGTCTTGCGTCGTGGTGTCTTTAACACCTACATTTGGAGTTGGCATCATTTCACTTAAAACTAGTCAGACTACAGGTCAATGTTGAACAAGCTGAAGACCGCATGCTGGTCAAACATTGTCAAGAGTTCTGCATGTGCTACCAAAGTTGGTAATGCTAAATCACCAACACACCAGAAAGGGGCCAGGAAATGTTGCAGAAGAATGGAAAATGGAAACATTTTCACAGTTCTGAAATATCAGATGAGCTGCAATGCCCGGAAGAAATACACACAGCAACACATGCAGGACAAATTGATGAGGATTAGAGATGTTGAAGGGAGACTGTACTTTTTGGAAGGCTTTTTGTAATGGGTGAATGACACGGAAGACCCCAGTTGGTTAACATTAGACCATGGCTCAATTGCTCCTAGGTGCTTTGACCCAGCCCCACTGTTCTAACAGATAGTAAAGATAAGGAGTCCGAGCAACACATGGATCACACCCAATCTGATACTGCAGGTGTCACTGGCAGTAGTTGTTGTGAGGGCAGCAGTTGTTGTTGAGGCATCAGTTACTGTCGTTGGAACATCGCTTGTTGTCGTCGGTGTGGTGGATGTTGTCGTCAGGGAGGCGGGTGTCGTTGGGTTTTCCAGTTGTCGTCAGGGCTGCTGTTGTTGTTGAGTCAGATGTTGTGGTAAAGGCAGTAGGTGTTCTTGGGACAGAGGTTGTCTTCAGGGCAGGGCAGGGCATAACATTAGACCATGGCTCAGTTGCTCCTAGGTGCTTTGGCAGCAGTTGTTGAGGCATCAGTTGCTGGGTTGGCAGTCGTTTAGTGCTGCAGTTATTGATGCTGGGGCAGCAGTTGTAAGGCATTTTTGGTAAAAAATACATTTTACATTCTACATTACATTTCATCTCAAATCGCATGAAAAATTTAAACCGTAAAAACTAAATCTTGATTCGATATCCAGTTAGTCAATGTTAACCCTTTAGATTTCTTCAAAATGTACAGTCACTCCAGGACCATGAGGAAATTGCCACACCTGCGTTTGCTGAATTGATAGATAGATAGATAGATATAAACTTTATGTTTGTAGCAGCAGCAAGTTACAGAGTAGAATAAAATATGAGGTATGGAAATGCACAATATATACAGTACAATAAAATAGCAGAGCAGATATTGAATTGAAGAAATAGAATAAAAAATAAGATAAAATAGAATAAAATACAAATGCACAGTATATACAATGAATTGGAATGGTATCAACTGAACAACTAGGTAAACTAAACAAACTGAACAGTAGTGCAGGATCATGGTATTAAATTAACTAGGTAAACTAAAACAAACTGAACAGTAGTGCACGGATCATTGTATAAAATAAACTAGGTAAACTAAACAAACTGAACAGTAGTGCAAGGATCACCAACAACAGCAAGCAAGTGTTGTAGTCATTTGAAGGATGATGATCTGGTCAGAGGTGATTTGTTATAAAGTGTTATTGCAGTGGGCAGGAATGTCCTCCTGTATCTTTCCTTGTGACAGCGGAGCTGGATCAGTCTGTTGGAGAAAGTGCTCCGCTGTCCCTGCAGTAGGTGGTGGAGAGGGTGATCCGGGTTATCCAATATGGATAAAAGTTTCTTCAGTGTCCTCCTCTCCACCACCTGTTCCAGATAGTCTTGTTTGCAGCCAATGATGGAGCCGGCCTTCTTAACTAGTTTGTTAAGTCTGTTGGTGTCTCCGGCTCCAATGCTGCTCCCCCAGCAGACTACGGAGAAGTGAAGTGCACTGGCCACAACAGACTGGTAGAACATCTCCAACATCTTGCTGCACACGTTGAAGGATCGAAGTTTCCTCAGGAAAAAGAGTCGACTCATCCCCTTCTTTACACAGCGTTGATGTTCGCCTTCCAGTTAAGTCTGTTGTCGATGGTGACACCCAGGTACTTGTACTCCTCCACCATTTCCACATCCTTTCCCAGGACTCTCAGCGGTTGTGGAGCCGTCGTCTTCCTCCTGAAGTCGACCACCATCTCTCTGGTCTTGGCCACGTTCAGCAGCAGGTGATTTCTACCGGCCCACTCTACAAAGTCATCCACTACTGCCCTGTACTCCTCCTCCCGTCCGTCCCCTATACACCCGACCACTGCAGAGTCATCAGAGAACTTCTGCAGATGGCATGACCCGGAGTTGTATTGGAAGTCAGTGGTGTATAAGGTGAACAGGAAGGGAGACAGAACTGTCCCCTGTGGGGCTCCAGTATCACTGACCACCACATCAGACAGCACGCGGCCCAATCGGACAAACTGTGGTCTGCCTGTGAGGTAGTCAGTGATCCAGGAGACGATGGACACGTTAACCCCGACCACCTGCAGCTTCTCACTCAGCAGCACTGGTTGGATGGTGTTGAATGCACTGGAGAAATCAAAGAAAGTGATTCTCACAGAGCCACTGGGTCCATCCAGGTGCGACTGAGCTTGCTGCAGCAGGTAGATGATGGCGTCGTCCACTCCCACACGGGACTGGTATGCCACTTTTACATACCACCACTAAACAATAGTTGCCATATTATGAACACAATAATGATTCAACAAGTAAGACAGTATGACGGGTTCAACATTGTCACTACCTCTGCTTCTCTGCCATTCCATTCTGCTTGTTCGCACTTCCACAGGCCCTTACATTTCTTTGACACCTTGCAGTTCTATACCTGTCCACCAGATGCTCTTTAACTTTTCCACCTGTCGTAGCCACCTGCCATTCACATTCACCTGTGGATTTTCTTTCACTTCTCTTCGTACTTGCTCTCTATGCCAGTAAGCCTATCTTAAGTTTTTCAATAAATCCCTGAGCTGTTCTTGTTCGCCTGGATTGTCGGCATTTAGGCCCTTTCCATACTGCCTCGCACTCACCTGCTTCATAATAGCCATACATCAGTCCCATTATTTACAGTTTTGG